>JAMZAV010000511.1:0-418495 GCA_024449915.1 Sweltsa coloradensis
AAAACCCCGATGGGCGGGGAAACACTGGCTCGACTACTCAGCGCAAGCCCCTAAAACCCGGGCAGCCCTCCCACCCACCCCCCACCCCTTTCCCACTCAAGCCGAGACAAGTTCACTGCAGCAACAAAGTGGTAGCCCAGAGAGAGTTGTTTGTTTTAAATTCATATTTCATATTATTTTGTATTAACTAGTGATTGGCTTTCTTTTGAAAAATTATATTGAGAATATATATATATATATATATATTTTAAAAGGTTTTCGTGGCCGATATGTATTAATGTAATCGGTTTTTCGGTTTCAATGCCACGTATATTTTCATTAGGCCGACGTTTCGATGAGGTTTCACCCATCATCCTCAGGGCCAATACAACTTTAAATATAAAAACCATCACATAGGCTAACTGTAAAACCTACAGTTACAGACCAACAATCAACGCCTCAGTTAATACATGCAGATGATCTACAAGTAAATGAATCGACGGTCAGAGTGACAAGATCCATGACGAAAAACGTAAATGTGGTGTCCGGGTTATCACAGAAGAAGAAGAATTAGCTCATGTTACTGCTAAATAGTAAATATTATGTTTATTAGAAAAACCACATGGTTACCAAACGATTCCCTTCAGCTTAGCACAGGAAGTCGCCACAGGAAGTGCCCCGTAGCAGACGTGTACACCGCCACCTAAATGTGGACACAGTTCATACAAGCTAAGCTCTGGGCTACCAGAGCGGGAGTTTGAATAGAGAACATGACACTCTTCACCCTCTTGAATTGAGAATATACTAAATTGAAGTTTAAATGAATCCAATGTCAATCCAAGCTAATTCATAAAATTGAATACGAAGTTAAATAAGATAAACTACAGAATTGTAAGATAATTCACACAAATTACTACAGAATACTAAGAAAATTTCACACAATATAAATGGAAACTAATAACTATCTATACCTAGTAGCATTAACGCTTAACATAACGTTCAGGTAAGCTGGAGGCTTGCGAGTCCTAGCGGAAACTCGTAAGGGATTCTGTACAACCTCACGATTGGCCGGTGGTGTCTCTTGATCCACTGCGCCAGGCTCTGCAACGGGCTCTGCAACCTCGGGCTCAGACTCCGGCTGCGCTTCAACATGAGGTGCTGGTGCCGGTGGTATTACCTCTACTGCAGCTGCTGTAGCCTCGTTACCGATAGTTGGGTAACGCCGCTGAAGTTGCTCGATGTGGCGGACTTCCGTCGATCCACTGCTGGTGGTTACCCTGTAGTTTCGAGGACCCGCCACTGACTCAATAACTCCGGGTAGCCAGCGTTCTCCTGATACGCGATAGCTACGGTAGTACACCGCATCTCCCACTTCGAAAGCCCTTCCGGTCACCATTCGGTCGTAGGCCGACAAGGAACTGCAACCGAATCTGGATGTAACTTGTCCAGTAGAGTTCTGATCCTCCGACCCATCAGCAGTTCGGAAGGCGCCTTACCCGTCACGGTGCTGGGGGTAGCTCGAAGCATGAGCAGAATGTTGCACAGTTCCTGCTTCCACTGTGCAGGCTTTATCTTCCGCAAGAGAGATTTAACCGTCTGCACGGCCGTTCCGCCTGCCCATTAGAGGCTGGATGGTACGGCGCTGAGAAAACCTGCTTCACTCCGTTAGATGTGCAGAAGTGCCCAAATTGTTCAGAGCGGAAGCATGGTCCATTATCACTCACCAGCTCGTCGGGGATCCCATGAGTAGAGAACCATACCCGCAGCTGGTTGATTGTAGTCGCGGCAGACATTGACCCGTTTGTCTCGGCGACCTCGACCCATTTCGACGAAGCGTCGACTAAGATCAGGAATGTGTGCTCGCAGAAGGGGCCAGCAAAATCCACGTGCAAACGTGACCAAACACGTACCGGTGGAGACCAGGGAATGACAGGAGCCTTGGGGGGGTCTGGCCTAGCTTCAGCGCAGGCTGGGCAAATTCACCAAATTCTCTATGCCCCCATTCATGGAAGGCCACCAGACGTAGCTTCTCGCCAGCGACTTGGTCTTCACAATTCCCTGATGTCCCACGGTTGAAAGGAGTTGCAGTACATCCGGTCGTAGACTTGCTGGAACAACAACACGATCACCAAACAGGATGCAGCCATTACGTATCGATAGTCGGTTGGCCCCAGCATCCAGATACCGCTGGACTTCTGGATCCGCATTGTAGGTGCGTCCGTGAAGCAATGCATATGCACTAGGCTCAGTGCAGGATCCCCCTTTGTAGCGCGTTGAATACTCTCTGCAGTCAACGGAGAGGTAGGAGGAGCTTCGTCGAAGAGTAGAATCCCGGCCGGATCTGGGTACTCCTCGGTTTGCGATTTGCTGTGATGGGAAAACGACTGAGAAAATCAGCATTTGCGTTCAGATTCCCCGCACGATGTGTCAGTGAGTAGTCATACTGACTGAGAAGCAAGCACCAGCGTAACATCCTGGGTGACACCTGGTCCGGTATCGGTCTGTTTCTCTGAAAATCCCACACAAAGGTTGTTATCAGTTAGTAGGGTAAAATGACGACCATACAAATACTTGTGGAATTTTGTTACGCCGAAGATGATGGCTAGCCCTTCCGATCTAGCTGGGAGTAGTTCCTCTCACTTGCCTGGAGAGTTCTAGACGCATACGAGATAGGCTCTCTCCATCGTTCAGGAGTGACAGAACTGCCCAACTCCTACTGGGGATGCATCGCAGGCTAGGATCAGAGGAAGAGTGGGGTCGTAGTGCGCCAGCACCTTCCCGGAAGTCATGACATCTTGCACATATTTCATGCAATCCTCATGCTCCTGACCCCACTTCCATTTAGAGTCGTTGTGCAGGAGTTTATAGAGGGGATTGAATCTTGTCGACTTGTTTTCGAAGAACCTATCATAGTAGTTGATGAAGCCAAGGAAGGTTTTTTAGCTCATCCTTGTTTGCTGGAGAAGGGGTGGCTAACAGCTCTCGCACCTTAGAATCAGTAGGTTTAATTCCTTCGCCAGATATGAAGTATCCTACATACTCCAGAGACTTAACATTGAAGACACACTTGTCCAGCCGTAGCCGCAAACTTGCTCTCGCGAATCGTTCCAGAACTTGTTGAACTCGGCGCCACAGCTCCTGTTCATTAGGTGCCGTAACTAAAACATCATCCAGGTACACAACTACCCTGGGATGCCAAAAAGTAGTGTCTCGGAGATTCGCTGAAAAATGGCTGGAGCCGAAGACAGGCCGGGGCTGAGTCGCCTCATGCGGAATAACCCTCGGTGAGTGTTAAGGGTTAGGATACTGGAGGTGTCTTCATCTACAAGGATTTGTAGAAACGCCTGAGACAAATCAAATTTGGCAAAAACTTTACCAACACTCAACTTGCTCAACAGCTCATCAATTGTAGGTAGTGGGTAAACCTCACGCTGACAGGCAGGATTGACTGTTCCACTAAAATCGCCGCATATCCGGATTGACCCATCCTTCTTTTCAACGTTTACGGTAGGCGTAGCCCACTCCGAGTGTGTAACCGGTTCCAGTATGCCGGCTGCGACCATGCTGTCGAGTTCCTTACTCACTCGATCCTGAAGAGCAAAAGGTACAGCTCTTGCTTTGCGGAACACTGGCGTTGCTTCGGGTTTCAGATGTATTCGTTTCGGGCGGACCGGAGTATCCTCCCAAGCCTGGAGCAAACACCCGACTGTAAGTTTTCAAGTTTTCAGGAAGGCCTGCAACAGAAGCTGAAACAACGTGTACTCCATTGACGCTAATCCCCAAAGCGGAAAACCATGTCCGTCCCAATAGCGCTGGACCGGGCTGTTCCATAACCGCGATGGGTAGCTTGGCCTGGTACCCGTTTAGTTGAATACAGGCTGTAAACATCCCTTTAACCTTGAGGTCCTCTTGCGACCACGTTTTCAAAAGCAATTCAGGAGTCGTGAGATTCTCGGTAGCGAAATGACGCTGGTATATGTCATACCCTATTATAGTGTGCCCTGCCCCAGTATCTACTTCCATGGGGAGCAAGACATCCCCAACTAGCACTTCAACCATGAGGGCTGGTGGGGCTCTAGGTGATGGGGTGTGGCATAGAAAAAGCCCTGCCGAGTTGTACGGCAGATCCTCTTGTTGATCTTGGCTCTCCGCCACCTGCATGGTGCGCGTAGACTTGCGCTGCTGTTTTCCCCCATTCCCTTTGTGATAAGAACTAGCTTTTGGAGGAGCTCCATGCGCAGATGGAGTTGCATTACCTTGCTTTCCACCATTAGCAGCTTTTTTCTTCCGGCATACTCGAGCGATATGCCCTACAACCTTGCAGAAGTGGCAAGTGTAGGAACGGAACGAGCAGGTGTCGTAACTGTGCATGTCGCCGCATGCATGACATGCACCACGTACCTGAGGTGTATGAGTAGACTCCGTACGACCGCTGCCGATGTAGCGTGCAGACGACTTGAGAACCGACTGCGAAGATGCCGACTGCGTAGATTGCTGCAGAGCTGCGACATCCCCTTTCGCCGCCTCGATGGGGACGGCCTGGGCATAAACAGTAGCGAAGGTGACTGAACCTGTAGTATCCGAAAAGATTTTCTCCTGCAGCCTAGTATTTTTCATCCCTAGAATTATCCGCTGGAGGAGTTCTTCTCAACGTCCGGATAGTTGCAGCTCTGCGCCAGCAAGCGCAGGTTTGCTACATAATCTTTGAACGGTTCGTTCGGCAACTGGTTGCGCGTTCGAAAACCTTTCGACACAAACCACACATTTTTCTTTTGGGGTTTAAATGCGTATTTAGTAACCCCACAGCCTCGTCGTAGGTGATCTCCGCTGTGGACTTGGGCTTACACAGCTTCCTAATCTGCCTATAAACGAGAGGTCCAGTGTTACAGAATAGAATCGCCTTCCGCTTACTTCCCACGATGCCATTTGCCTCGAAGAAAAAAAACCCAAGTTGTTCGGAAAATATCTCCCACTCTTCCGCGGTTTCCGAAACCAACTGTGGTACAGAGCCAATTATGCCAACCAGCACTGGCCCTTGCTCTGGATCAGGCATGCCTTAGACTAGGCCTAGGTAGCTAGGCCCTAGCAGAATTGAAGAGAAAGGCTAGGCCTAGGTAGTAGGCCTTCGATACAGCGTCAGAGCAGACGCACAGGCTAGGCCCTAGCAGACTTGTTAGCGTCGTAGAGCAGACGCTTAGGCTAGGCCTAGGTAGCAGACTTGTTAGCGTCGTAGAGCAGACGCTTAGGCTAGGCCTAGGTAGCAGACTTGTTAGCGTCGTAGAGCAGACGCTTAGGCTACCTACCCTAGGCCTGGGCTAGACCCTTGTGGGGCCTACAACCCTGAACAAAAACAGTCCTACCTCCATGTTTTTCAGTAGCAGGCTCGAAAAAAACATCCTCGTCGCCATTTGTGGTGTCCGGGTTATCACAGAAGAAGAAGAATTAGCTCATGTTACTGCTAAATAGTAAATATTATGTTTATTAGAAAAACCACATGGTTACCAAACGATTCCCTTCAGCTTAGCACAGGAAGTCGCCACAGGAAGTGCCCCGTAGCAGACGTGTACACCGCCACCTAAATGTGGACACAGTTCATACAAGCTAAGCTCTGGGCTACCAGAGCGGGAGTTTGAATAGAGAACATGACAGTAAAGACCGACATGTAGTGACTTTCTTGTTTCTTTGCAACACAAGCTTTGCAATGCTTTCATTGAATGGTATTAATTCGTCATGTGTGCAGTGATTTCTTTTGTTGACTTTTATTGTTTTTTCTCTCCAGTTTTGTTCTGTATTTACTAATGTAATGCAGTTTTCGTTTTTTATATTTAAAGTTGTATTGGCCCTGAGGATGATGGGTGAAATCTCATCGAAACGTCGACCTAATTAAAATATACGTGGCATTGAAACCGAAAAACCGATTACATTAATATATATATATATATATGACATAATGAAATTCTTTCGAGTTTCCGAGTTAAATAAGTTTTAATACCAACGTTTCGAACAGTTCTCCCTGCTCATTCTCAAGGTAACGACATACAAATTAAAAAACATTGAGTAAACAAACAATAAGACAATAACAAATAATATAAAAGACAAAACAAGTCACTGCAACTGCTCAGCATTACATTTAAGATCTTTGCGATGACCTTAACAGGCGTTTGGTAGGTGGAGCTTCAGGTGGCTTCTTTCTTCTCCTATCCACTCTAGCTGGAGGAACTACATTTTCCGTGGCAACTGGGGGTATTATCGGCACCACATGGCTATCACGTAGCGCCAGTTTCCAGGTGGGTGCTAGTATATATATATATATATAATATATATATTGATTCATAGCAGTTGTCGAAAAAGTTTTACCCAACTCATGGGAGATGAGATGTGATTGAATTTATCCATGCAATCTTTCAGATTTGACAGCTACATTGCCGTCTTCTGTTGGATTTATGTCATGTAAGTCAACAGTCACAACAAATAGCAGTTTCCTAAAGGTTTGTTCTGTGGACCCGGTAGCTTAATTGGTAGAGCTATGGCCCGTTAAGCCGGGGGTTCGGGGTTCGAACCCAGTCGGGGCAAATTTTTTCGACAACTGATATGAATCAATAACTATGTCCTTAAAGCGGGCTTATGCTTAAAAACCATATATTCATATATATATAATATATATATATATATTATTATATATATTATATATATATATATATATATATTTTTGTTGTTTTTAGTATTTTTACGGTAAATAATCACGCCCAGTTTATAGAAAATAACTTTTAATCCCAAGTTTCAGAAAAACTATTTTTCCATTTCAAGGGAAGGTAAAACAAAAATTCAATAAAACAACAACAGCATTATAAAAAAAAACAAATAGAAACAAAAAACACACTACCTTGCAAAAAATAGAAAATTACAAAGATCCAATTGCAGTGAACCTAAAATCAAATCACTTGGTTGCATTGTGAGTGTGACTTCTTTGACCATTCTAGCAGGCCTATCGCTGTCTTCATGTCTTGGTACCACAGGCGGCTCAGTCCCCATACTTTTCAAGAGCTGCAGTATGACTTCTAGTCATTCTGCTGGATTCCAAATTTCTAGACAAGATGGTTGGTCCGTCCGGACCGTCCCACGTTCGTCTAGAACTGCAGGCACTCTATCAGCCGCTATACCGCTTTCTTTGACTAACCTATCAATCAAAGCAGGCTTCCCACGATTGAGCCAAACGCTTGCCATCGTCTCGTTTGTTAAGATTGAGTGGGCGCTTCTCAATTTCCACTGCCTCTCTGACGATTCGACTAGATAGATGGCTTACCTTTGGCAAGAGGCCTCATTCCGTCAAAATCAATGGAATGACCCTCCTTCTTGACATGTTGTGCCAAAGCAGATGTTGTTTCCATCTTGTTGACGGCGAGTTTGTGTTCCTGTAGACGCATCGACATATTTCGACCAGTTTGTCCAACATATGTCTGCGAACAGTCTCCACACGGAATCTCGTAGACGCCCCAACCCTCCAAATGAATCTTGTCTTTGTGGCTACCAATCATTTCGCCTAAGGTTCTATCTGTCGAAAAGACCGTCTTGATGTTTTCAATAGCCAGTAGTTTGCCAATTCGGTCGGTGGTCCCTCGAACATATGGCAAATATGCAGTGGCTCTTGGTTTGTCTACTGGATCGACTTGAGTTTCTTCTGCTCTGGTTCTTCTTTTCCAAGCCTTGTGGAACAACCGGTTAGGAAACCCGTTACTGAGCAGTGCCTCACGTAGAATCTTGCCTTCTTCGTCTAAATTTTTCTTCGTCAGTTATTCTTCGAGAACGTGTAGCCAAAGTAAATGCTATTGATCGAAGTTGCGAAGGATGATGATGTGAAGAGGCCTGCAAATACCTATTGGTATGAGTCGGCTTTCTGTACACAGTGTGGCCCAAACGTCCATCAGGTTTCCTTATTATCAAGGCATCAAGAAAAGGCAGTTATCCGTCTACTTCAACTTCCATGGTGAATTGAATGTCAGAATGGATAGAGTTTAGGTGGTTTAAAAAACTCGGTAGCTCTTCTTGCCCATGTTGCCAAATTACAAAATAGTCGTCAATGTATCTCAACAAAACTCGAGGTTTGTAATGGGACGATTCGAGTGCTCTGGTCTCGAAATCTTCCATATACAAATTTGCTACCACTGGTGATAATGGTGAACCCATCGGTGCGCCTATGACTTGTTTATAGAATTGTCCTTCATAAACAAAGTATGTAGATGACATACAATGCTGCGACAAAGTGACGACATTCTTTGCGACAGGGTATTTTTCTGAGATTATTTTCATAGCTTCATCTACTGGTACCTTAGTGAAGAGAGAAACAACGTCAAAACTCACCAATATATCGCCTGGGTCTAGCCTGATGTTATCCAGAAGACTTATGAAATGTGCCGAGTTTTTCACGTAAGATTTTGCATCTTCAGAAAAGGGCTGCAAACAATTAGCGAGGTGTTTTGCCAGAGCCTGTGTAGGTGATCCTACTGCACTGACAATCGGTCTTAATGGTAAGTTTGCTTTGTGGATCTTTGGAAGTCCATACAGACGAGGGATACGAGATGACTTCTCTCTAGGAATGAGATACTTCTGAGTTTGTTTGTCAATAGGGGACGCAACAATTAGAGACTTGGTCTTCTTTTCTTAATAAACTGTTGGGTTTTGCTCAGTTAGTACGTATGTAGGATCTTCTAAAATCCTAGACATTTTCTCCCTATAATCAATAGTGTCCATAACTACGGTAGCATTACCTTTATCTGCAGGAAGTATTGTGATGTTTGGGTTATTTTTAAGTTGGTTTAAAGCTTGAAACTCTTCTTTCGTGATGTTGCGGGCTGGAGGCTTGGATTTTCTAAGAATGGATGAGGTATCTTGTCTTATCTGTTCAGCTAGTGCATTAGGTAAACCCCATAATTGCAGTTTCTACGCCACAAATAATTCTTTCCACAGGTAGCCTCTTTGGAGCAACAGCGAAGTTAAAACCTTTACTTAAAACATTCTTGCTAGCTTCGTTAAGCTGTACGGAAGAAAAATTCGCAACAACCTTGTCTGGGTTTAGTTTGTAGTTGGTTGAGACGGTAGGCCTACGCCAAGAAGCATTGTTTTGTAGCCTATCAAACTTGTTCTTTTGACGAGTTCTAGCCACATCAGCATTGTTCAAAGCTCGAAACATTGTCAAGTTGTCTATTTTATCGAGTAAGATAGGATGCAATTCTCTACAAAGGGTGTTGTGTAGGTTGAAAAGTTGATTTGACATGCGACCCAAAATACGGTATTTGTCAGAAATGCAATCTCTAAGAAGGCTCATGCTAGCATTGTTTAGAATTCTACAAGTGCTAGGTGTAATCTTATTAAATTTTAAACGGAGAAAATTTGGTATTACCTTGTGGTATCAGCATCGAAGTAAAAAGCTCAGATCGCACAAAGCTATTTCTTTCTTGCACCGCAGTTTACCAAATCGACTCACACGAGAAAATGTCTCCTCCCCGTAGAGGCGAATAATGTTTTGTCTTAAGCTTTCGTGATCCATGGTAAATGTTTTAAGTATCTTTACGGTAAATAATCACGCACAGTTTTATAGAAAATAACTTTTAATCCCAACGTTTCAGAAAAACTATGTTTCCATTTTCAAGGGAAGGGTAAAACAAAAATTCAATAAAACAACAACAGCATTATAAAAATAAACAAATAGAAACAAAAAACACACTACCTTGCAAACATAGAAAATTACAAAGATCCAATTGCAGTGAACCTAAAATCAAATCACTTGGTTGCATTGTGAGTGTGACTTCTTGTGACCATTCTAGCAGGCCTATCGCTGTCTTCATGTCTTGGTACCACAGGCGGCTCAGTCTCATACTTTTCAAGAGCTGCAGTATGACTTCTAGTCATTCTGCTGGATTCCAAATTTCTAGACAAGATGGTTGGGTCCGTCCGGACCGTCCCACGTTCGTCTAGAACTGCAGGCACTCAATCAGCCGCTATACCGCTTTCTTTGACTAACCTCTCAATCAAAGCAGGCTTCCACGATTGAGCCAAACGCTTGCCATCGTCTCGTTTGTTAAGATTGAGTGGGCGCTTCTCAATTTCCACTGCCTCTCTGACGATTCGACTAGATAGATGGCTTACCATGGCAAGAGGCCTCATTCCGTCAAAATCAATGGAATGACCCTCCTTCTTGACATGTTGTGCCAAAGCAGATGTTGTTTCCATCTTGTTGATGTTGTTGTTGTTTTACCCTTCCCTTGAAAATGGAAACATAGTTTTTCTGAAACGTTGGGATTAAAAGTTATTTTCTATAAAACTGTGCGTGATTATTTACCGTAAAGATACTTAAAACATTAACCATGGATCACGAAAGCTTAAGACAAAACATATATATATATATATATATATATATATATATATATATATTGAGTAGAAAATTTGAAAAAAAATATTCTTGTTTTTTTAAAAGAGCCAGGTTTCAAATCCATTCACTATATTTTGACTGGGTAGCATATTTTGGAAAATAGAAAAACGCAGTCGAATAGCCTTAATGGCAATTGTTGTCACTCCTTCCAAGGGTAAGGCAGTACAAAATTTAGTTACACTGTCCACACAGGAACTTTTGTTTTTGCCATTTTGTCATAAACACCTAAAATGCTTCAGTAACATGTTTGGCTTAATTGGACACTTTTTCATTAGATGGCTACATGCCGCAATGTAATGCTTCTGCGCCTGCGATAGAAATGATAGGCGATCTTTATCTCGGTGGTTTTTAGGTGATAACCGCAAATCTCAACCTTTTCTAAAGAGAGCAGATTATCAATTTTTAAAAGTTCATTTTTACCTAAATTGTTTCCGGGTTGCAATGATCGTCTCAGGCTTACACCCTTCCGGTTATAGTGATGACAAGTTTTTGCAAAGAATCATACAATTCATGTCTAAAAGGTGCCTCAGTTTGAAAAAATCAAGTAAAGTCAGTAAACATACTTGCACTAGACGCAATAAAGCACATTCCAGCTGGTACAGATTCCTGTTTTCGCAGGGTACACTTGAAATCCTGATGTATTTTGGAGGTTTGATAAAATGTGCAGGACTATTAAAAATCATGTCCTTTTTTAAAATTATTATTTTTCTCAAAATTAAATACACAAATAATAAAATAGGCAAAATTTATTATGCTCTTCCAAGGATTTGTTGGTAAAAGTTGCTAAAAAGTTGCTTTTGCAAGGATTTATTAATAAAAAATGCTAAAAAGAAGCTTAAAACATAGTTACTGAATAGTGAACGTCCATCATTGATACTGGTTCAAATAAACAAATGTGCAGCCTGCCATCTATAAACTCTTGCTCTGGCAGGCTATTTCTTTATGCACCCTGTATTATTTATCATCAATATAAAAATTATTTACGTATCTGTAAATATAAACTTAGTTTGAAATTATTTGAAATATTTCAAACCAAATGGCTTGAAATATTTCACTTTGAAACATTTTAAATGAATTATCTCAATTGAAATATTTCAAACTTTGATCACTATCGTTGAATATTAATTACGTAGTATCTTTTAGGCAGCCTGCAAATCATTGAATAAAGGGGAAAAAATCATAACAAATGGAAACCCTGACCTGTGTTGGATTTATTTATTGTAGACTGTTAGTTGATGTTAGTTATGATGTTAGTTAACATGCATAGTAAGCCTCATAACCTCGCCAAGGTCTCAATAACCTAGGTCTTTTTTAACGTGGAAAGGATAAACCACTCGAGGTTATGTTTGTACGGTAGATTGTACGTAGAACCATAGCTATCATAAGTTAAAAAAGCTTTATTGTTCAAGTGTCCAGAAAATACGCGCAAAAAATCCACCATTGCAAGATTTTTCAAATTCTGAGGAAAGTCGATTTATTAAAAATATATATTGCTTGTAAACAATTTTGACTTCTCGATAACGACCTTGAATGTCTTGCAACACATTCTGTTTGTGAACTTTATAACTATAATGTGTCGGCGACGACGGCTCGACAAGGTCGCATTGTGTTCGCAACAGGCGGCGACTGATTGCAAGATTGTCGGCAATTTACAAAGTTCAGGGCATCAACGATACGCCTACTTTGACAGCTTCAGATCCATCTTTGTCCGTCCCTAATGCTCAAGTGGTGAATGCTGGTGAGTTAATTATATTCCTAACTGCAACCAACGTCACTGCTACAGGGCCTATGCCTTCGTAACCAATAACTTTTATTTTATAAATTCTTTTTCTCTTTCCCGTAGAGCCTATGGCTAGAATTCCAGAATTCATAGTTAATGTGCTATTAATTAAGTCAGCGGTCTTCAAACTTTCTCACCCAAGTCCCAATTATTAATCAATCAAATCGCCGCGTCCCAACACTCCTTCGGTATAACCCCCCCCCCCCCCCCCCAGCCCCAATCGTCAGGACCGTTATTACTGTCACTTTAACATTTAAGCTCAATTTTTGTTCAGGCTTGGGGCCTATGAGGCCACGGTACACAATGCCACTGCTTAATAAAAGTTTCCACTAACCACACCTACAAAAATATGTCAACCCGGTAAAATATTGCCTACTACAGACAGCTTTTCATTGCGTTGAATAGTCTCTGTACGGGGGCTACTGAGCAACTGAATACCTAGACCTGACGAACCAAATGATATTCTACTGCCACCCTTGTAATTGGGGGCGACAATATGGACCATAGCAGCAAGGACATATTATTATTAGCAGTCACGCAACGTACCTCCAGTAAGGTGGCGTTGCAGTTCTGAGATTTTCATGTAGGAGCGTCATTTTCCACATGTGCATCCTTCATACATATCTTCAAAGAATGACTCATTTCGACTTCAAAAGATCACAGTCAAAAGATCACAACATTAGTTGTGCTTATAACGGGACAATGCAGGAAGTCACACTTTATTTTTCAAATTTACTTATTAATTTTGCGAAAACAATTATTTTTATTATTTATTTTTATTTTTATATTTATAACCATGGTTATATACTCAATGCTACTACTCTTCCATTACCCAATTTTCTTGGTGTCCCAAAAGTAAATCCTCACTGTCCCAAGTTTGGGACGCGACCCAGACTTTGAAAACCGCTGAATTAAGTAATATATCTTGACTGGCTGTTGCACAATCGATATGTTTCGGTTCGAGTAGTCTACTACGACACCTTTATAACTGCTAGGCCTACCAATGGGCTTAAACCTGACTAACAAAAAAATAGACAGTATATTCTGGAAGTACTGTCTTGGACCGGAAATCTAGAGCCCCAGTTTGAATCCCGGTCGAGATGGGTTATTTAATTTCTGGATTGATTTCTAGATAACCATGTATGCCTACCCTCACAGGAGTGTTTCCACCTATTTAAATTGAGTCAAATGATTACTCGTAATTTTTTTAACTTTCAGTCAAGAGCCGAAAGAAGGGTGGGGGTGGAAAGGTAGAAGAATGGAAGCAGGCACAAAAGGAGCTACAAGAAAGCTTCTTTGAAAAACAGCAAGAGCTTATGGCATATCAGTACAAACAAGAAAAAACTATGCAAGCCGAACTAAGGGAAAAAATGCAAGAAAAATTAAATGAGTCTTTGTCTACTGTTACCAAGACTATTATGGAAGGTTTGTCAAAAAATTTTCAGCCCAACCAGCAGATTAATCCAACTCCTGTTTCTCCAGACTTGAACCAATTTCAATTACACCCAACCAATCATACATTCAGAATGCATCCATATGTCTACCAGACCCCCTCTAGGCCAACAGAAATTCCGGGTGGATCTGTTCGCAGAGGATTCACAAGCTCATTACCCTCCCTCGTACCTCCTTCTTCTATGGACATGCAGCTTTCCAATAATTCTTCATCATCATCGCCATCACTAGCATCTGACTTACGGTCTGGAGAAGATTCTTCTTAAATTATAACTAATCACAGACCAACAAAACAAATTTCTTGTTTTCCTTATTTTTCCCTTTAACTTTTATTTCAATTTCCAACATATTAGTTACCGGAAGGAAAGTGGTTATAGACTACCGCAAATATTAGAAGGAGCGGTAATTGACAGGTGTGATTGACCTGCTAAGATAGTTATAACACCAATTGTGAAGTACAATGCAATATTTATTTACTCATACTTAAATATTTGAATTTTCTTTTAATTTCTATCATGTTATGTAGCCTAAGGGGGCTTTAGAATAGCCTATTATACTACCTGTACTATGGTATTATTAAGTTTAATTGGAATTATTTCTTCTTTATTTGGAATTATTATATTAACATTTATGCCTTGGGCCAATGTGCCTAATATAATTTGTGGAATTCCTAGTGTGATAAAACTACATTTGAGTACCGGTAGTGCAATGCATCTTTATTTCTTTCACATGTTATTTTTTTAACTATTTCATTTGTTTTTGTTTAAATAGGTACATCTCATATTATGTAGTAGAGCTCTCAATAGCTTATTCCTATTATTATTAAGTTTAGTTTAATTTATATTAGTACATAATATTTACACGTTATGCAATTTGTTAATTTCATCTTTCACATTATTTTTAATGGAAAACAGGTGTTATGTTCCTATACTGAAATAAAAGTACCATAATTGAGTAACTTCAATCAACTCTATTCTTTCCTGAGAACGGCCCACCTACCGAAACTTGCTCCTAAGTAGCGGGAAGTTCCGTGCCATGTATACCTTTAATGTATTTCGTATATCGTTGCCTACTAACCCATCTTCTCTTGATGGGACAGCATTTGGCTGAGGATACTCAAATTCCGCTTCTTCAACATTCTCCAGCCACTGATTTAAAAAAAGTTCTTTCTTTGCCTCTACTAGGTTATGGAGAATGCAGCAGGTAACAATAACTTTAGGCATAAACTTATAACTAATGTCGTTCCTTTTCAATAAACACCTCCAACGCCCCTTCAATCTACCAAAGGCATTCTCTACTACGATGCGCCCTTTGCTCATGTAAGCATTGAAAGATTCTTCGTCAAGATAATTGCTTGTTCTAAATCCCTTCATCAGCCATGGTAGAAGTGGATAGGCAGGATCTCCCAACAACATGAAAGGTATTTTCTTCCCAACAATTCTTCTCTTTCCCTGAAAGTATGTAGTAATTGTTTAGAGGTCTACAATCTTTCTGGAAAGGTAGGTAGCCTAAATGAAGAGTGAGAAAATGAGTAACAAAATGTCATATGACAACTATTTTTAAACGTACGCCTGCTGGTTATGCCAACACTTCATAGGCACAGGCCAATTGTAGCACGCTATTGGTATCTACTTGATGACACTTGTTACTACTTTACTTTCTCTTGCAAGATGTTGAAGAAGTATAAGTAGACCTCCGACTACATAATATAATACATTCTGTACATACCTGAGGTATAATTTGGTCCGCATTTTGGTAAAGAAAAGAGTCTTTAAGGACAGCAGCATCGTGGGATGATCCCGGATGTTTGCAAGTTACATCCAGGCGCGTCGGAAGTTTTTTTTTTCCAGGGGGGGCGAACTTTACCAGGAAAAGTACATGCTTTTTTTTTATACATAGTTACATATGGTTACATAATATGCAACTAATGTCCTTGAGTCAGTGGTGTACCGAAATATATTTCGGGGGGGCTTGGACGAACAACGCAATGGAGGAGGTGCCACCCACAATAGCGCCGCAGGCAATTTTTTACGTATACGTATTTTTGAAGTGGTTTTTATGTGATGCAGAAGCAGTTAAGGAACACAATAGATTAATTGATTTGATATTGCTTAACGTCTCATATTTATGCAACTTTGCTAATCGAGACGAAGGGAGGGACGTAAGGGATGACGCGGGGGGACAAGGGGTGGACAGGCCTGTGCTGGTCAGAACCAGCCATAAGCGTATGGGGAGGGCAGGGGTACCCCACGTCGTGGTCGTCTCCGTCTGTGTCATCATCCGTCCATGTTGTCACTGTCGTCGCCGTCGGGGAGGTAGTCAAAGGGAAGGGGAAAGTTCCCCGACGACGACCCAGAGCTCGCTATTAGTTTCAGGGAGTGAAATTCCCCTTATCACGGGCCAAACCACGAGAAGATTGCGAGCTGGATTTTCGTGGCCCAAATAAAATAGATGAATTAAATTTTTTGCATAGATGATTTGATACGAGTATAACATTTAAGCTGGGATTTCGTGGAGGGGGGGGGGGGGCGCTTAAAGGGGCTAAAAAAACAAAAATTATTTTTTACCACGTGATCTATAGCACAATACTAGGCCTACACTAAAATGACAGTTTAAAAAATCATATCTTGTAACTGTGATTTAACACGAATTTTTGAATTTTTTTATCCAGAAATTTGCATAAAATTGGTGTTTTGGGAAATTTCTTAAATCGGCTTTAACCTGCTTCTTTTTTGGTCCACATAGATACTAGAGCATAGTACCAATCTAAAATGCCCCTTTATAACATCGTGCCTTGAAACTGTGCCCAAATATACCCTCAAACACGCAAAAATATGCATTCCAAAATCACACCCCATCTTGGTAATCAGCATATTTTGACCGAACTACTTGCCCAAATTACAAAACAAAATAAAGAATTTACAGAAAAGGCTGTAGAGTACGTCAATAATGGCCAATATTTATTTTTATCAAAATCCCCTAAGGTCACGGGGCATAAAGATCGTCCCCATGTTATTTCTTATGGGAGATTTTTGCCGATGGGACCTAGCTCTAAAAATATCATGTTTGACAATTTTTTGGGAGTTCATGGTAGCCCCAATAATTTTTCTGTTAATTGCTAAATTCATTACTAATTAGCCTGAATGAAACATATTTTTTGAGTCCAGCGGTTAAATACCCCTTTAAGCCCCCCCCCCAAACCCCTGATACGCGACGCCACTGCCTTGAATATTGGTAGCTTTAAGTGGTGAAAAGTACCAAACACTTTGTGACGATCACTAGTTTTGTTTACAAACTTTAGTATATTGGAGATTAGTATAGATTTGGTGGTGTATCTCTGTATCTATCACGCTTCTTAGCTTCTTATGAAGTAGTAGCAGATGATCTTATTTGAGAACGATTCTCACTTGTAACACGTTTTAGCGATTTCCTCTTTCTCTCGATTTGTACTTGTTTGCGTGGTGGTGGTGGTGGTGGTGGTGGGGGCTGATTGTGCCAAGAGACATCCACCGTCTCGTCTACGGATACATCCGAACCCCAAAAAATAATACAATATTTGACTGATATCTCTGGGATACTTTCCATATTTACAAGAAAGTGCGAAGCTAGTTACAATTCAATATTGTAATTGTATTTGATACACCCACAATAGCGCCGCAGGTAATTTTTTTAAAAATACGTTTTTTTGAAGTGGTTTTTATGTGTTTTAGAAGTCGTTAAGGGGCTTTGCTGAACGAAACAAATATATAATAGATGAATCAAAACGAAAAACGCACTTTATTTGGAAAATTTGTCATTTTTCTAGGGGGGTGGGGGCGAGAAGATACTTTCGCCCCCTTCTGTAAGCTCGGGGGGGCAAGCTACCCCCCTGCCCCCCCCGGCTCCGACGCAGCTGGTTACATCTCGAAATCTGTGAAATAACTAGGAATTAAATCTAGGGCCTACTTCATCATTGGGCTACTTACTGACGTATGATCTGATTCTTACCTGTAATATGAATCTACAACAGCCTGGACATTGAAGGATGGCCAACCTTTCCGGTTCACGAAGTCCCGAAATCCGTCGGCAGGTGCCAGAATAGGTATGTGCGTACCGTCTATTGCACCAATTATTTGTGGAAGTTCGCATTTCATCTCGAAGACATGTGATAAGTCTCGGCACTCAACCTCATGGGGCATGCTTATTGTGCTACCAAGAACTTCAGTTACAGCATTGCATAAGGCGTAAACAATGTTATGAACTGAACTCTTGTGAATACCGAATTGGTTACCCACCACACGGTATTCACAGCATGACTAACTTGTAGAGTGCACAGCTACCTTCTTTTCAACAGAAATTGGTGTGCGTACCCAGTTTGGTTGCGGTGCCAATTTGTGTCGCAAAATGTTGCACAAATCTGTGAAAGTGTTTTTTGTCATGCGGAAATTTTCCATCCAATCAGTGTTGTTGAATTCAACTAATACTATTCTCTCCCACCAATCGTTGCTCCTGGTTTTAGACCACATCCTTCTTCGCCTACGCCCCGCTAACGCATTAAAGTAAGGATGATTCATCGGGTATGTTAGGCCTAGAGACTGCCTCTGTAGTTCATTAATATTCATAGCAAAAGAATTTGATAGAATTCGTCTACGGCGGGTTAGTTCCATCGGTCGTCGTCGGGGAACCCCTTCCCTTTGACTACCTCCCCGACGGCGACGACAAAGACAACACGGACGGATGATGACACAGACAGAGACGACCACGATGTGGGGGAACCCCTGCCCTCCCCATATGCTTGTGGCTGGTTCTGACCAGCACAAGCCTGTCCACCCCTTGTCCCCCCGCGTCATCCCTTACGTCCCTCCCTTCGTCTCGATTAGCCAAGTTGCAAAAATATGAGAGGGAAAAGGGCAAACCCAACCCAAAAAATCCAGTTGAATTTTGGTGGTAATTGAAAAGTAAAGAGGGGAAAAAAAAAAAACCCCCAACAAAAAAAAAAATATTGCTTGAAACCCTTCTCCCTCTTTGGGGATCCATTCTTGTGAAAAGACGACAGAAGAAAGGGTTTTTGGGTCCCAGTGACAGCTCGTACAGATGGGTTTGAATGAACCAGCTTCCATCAATCAACCTGTCCGAGACTTATTCAAATGCAATTTATTTTTTTTTTAAAAGGAAATAGTGGTTTAAAAAAGAAAAAAATTGGGAAATTTGAAAAATGGGGTCTTGGGAAAAAAATTTTGTCCCACCGAGTGTAAACTCAATTGAAAAGAAAGGACAAAAACCCAACAAAAAAACAAAAAACCCACTCCCTTTTAAATAGCCTTTTTGGTAAAAAGCTGTGGCGAAAAATTTCCGGGGAATACATGGCAGGGGTTTTTATTTTTGTCAGCCGCCGATAGGTAGAGTTGACCCAAAAACTGAAAGTAGCGTTGGGTTGGGCCTTGATGGGTGCCCAAATAAAGTCGTTAAAAGGATTTGGCCCGGGGTCACGAAAAGTTGGGGACTTTAGTCAAACCCAAGTAACCCATTTTTGGGCTGTGCACTCAAAAAAGGAAATTTAATAATTACTAAAAAATTTTTTAAAAAATTTAAAATATAATAAAAAAATTTAAATAATAATAATAATAATAATAATAAAATTTAAAAAAAAATATTATGCAAATAGGGGGAACGTGAAAAAAAAACACAAAAACCTAAAAAACCATTTAACGTTTCTATTTGGGAAATAAAAGGGACTTTCATTTAAAAAGGGAATTTTGATTTTTCTTTCCAACAACAAAAAAAACCTTAAAAAAACCTTTTAAAGTTTCTATTAAAAATAAAAAGCCCCGAGAAGACTTTTTTAATTAATTGTTATCCCCCATGAAAAAAAAAAAAACCTAAAAAAAAATTTTAAAAGTTTTTTTTTTAAAAAATTAAAACTATTTTTAAACATGGAAAGGATTTTTATTAATTAAAATTTAAAAAAAAAAACAAAAAAACCTTCAACCCCTTTTTAAGTTTCTTTTTTAAAATATAAAGGATTTTTACCCAAAAAAGGGAAATTTTTTACATAAAGAATAGATTGTAAAAAAAAATTACCACCACGAAGATTTAAACCCGGGGGAAAACCTTGGAAAAAGAGTCAAACCCCCCCTACCATCCTCCCACGGGGTGCCGGGGAGAGCGGGTGCCTACAAAACGGGGTTGGGGTTTGGTTTTAGGGGACGAGGGCCCCCGCTGCACAGTTCGGTAAAGGCCGCGAGTCCCCAAAAATAAAGGGCCCTAATCCGTTTTCCCAAAATGAAGGGGAATTCAGTTTTATTTTCGGTACGATATGTAAACGTTTGACCCCAGATAAAATTTCCCAACGACATCTCGGCCCTTTACCGTACTCGGTCCCCCATGAAAAACTACGCTAATTAAAAGCCTTCCCCCGGGGATAATGAAGCCTGGGGACTTATCCCAAAAAGGTACATAATTTTAAAAGGGAAAAATTTACCCGAAAAACTGTAGTTTTTTGGGGCCCTAGGCAGGGCTGCCTCCAAAAAATAGGTATCCTAAAAGAGCAGTTAAAATTTATCCTGTAATATAAAATGGGCGATCATTTAAACAACCGAGTCGATTAGGGTTTAGAAAACGAAACGGATCCAACCCCGGTCGGAGTTTGGGCACAGTGGTTTGGCCATTTGAGCGCGTTTGGGGAGATCGAGGGGAAGGGGGTCACTTTGGCGTGGAAAAAGCCGCCCCAATTGAGGGACTCGAAATGGGGTGGAGTTTTTAAAAACGATCGATGGGCCCCCACGTGACTGTATTGGGTTATAAAATCTTTTTTTCGCAAGTTGGCCTTGCTAACGGCGCATCATTATCACGCTCTAATTTTTTTCCAATTCTTTATGTGATTTTAAACCCCTTCCAAATTTAAGAAAACCCCACCACTCCCAAAAACTTTTTAAGTCTTGGTTCACGGGGGAACTCGTGCCCCCACACGTACCCCCTTTACTCTTTAGAACTCAACCCTTTAAATGTAAAACGGTAAAAGTCACTTTTCGAAAACCCCTTCCCAACACCATTTTGCCCAAAAAAACCCGCCCCAGCGCCAGGTGGGGATTCACTCTTTGATTCCAAGGGGAAGAAAAAATTTTTTTTGGGGGGGGGGGTGTGGGTAAAAAGGTCCCCCCTTTTTCCTACCCCTTATAACGGTCCCCGAAAACCCGCCCTGCTATTTAGCTCGCGGAGAGAAAAGACAAAACATAGACAAAATTTGTGGAAAAACCCCAAACCAAAAACCATACAAAAACACAAAAAAAAACAATTTCGCCAGAGTTTTAAGACAGTGGCAAACCCACCCCGGGTTAAGCTTTACACCCAAAGGGGGTTAGCAAAACTCTCTTACTAGGCGCGTAGTGGTGAGCCACCCCGTTCTGGCCGCTCCACCCCGTTCGGGGCCCCTGGGGGTGCCCCCTGCTAAAAATGGTCAACCACCCGGATGCGGCGTGGGGGGGGGATGAAAGGTCCTTGCAAAAACTACACCGTGAGGGGGGGGAAAGCAGGGGGAAAACCATGCACTCCCAAAGTGAAAACCGTGGGTTTTTAGTGGCTTTTACTGACTAAACAAGAATTTAATTTACATAAATAAAGTTAGGGTTTTAAAATTGAATTTACCCAACGGATCCGAGTTTGGGACAAAAAAAAAACATAAAATGTGATACGGGGAAAATAAAATTTAAAAATACAAGAAAATAAAAGAAAACCGTTTTTACTCAACCCTGTCCTTTCTGTCTTATTCCAAATTCTCCTGTTCCTTGGTCTTGATGAAAAAAAAAGGGGGGGGGGGGAAATTGGGTGTGACTGCAAATTTGGGGACGCGGGTCCGGCGCGCGGGGTTTCCTATGGAGAAGGCGTCCCGTGGCGGGGGGCGGGACCTTGGTTTTCCTACTGCGTTTCCTCTCAGCTTTCACGCCCCGAATGCCTTTTGGGTTTGCCCTTTCCCCCGCCCCAATGTTCTCGTAGAGGGAGAGGGTACTTGCTCTAGCATCGTGGACGGGGAACCACGTGGTCTTGTATTTTTCTGGCACTAAAAACGGCACCCCATTCCCCACCGCCCAAAACCCGTCCGAAGACAGGAACTGTATACTTGGGAAAAAGAGCCATGCTCCCCGCAAATCTGTAAGTAGTTTAAGAAATTTTCCCCTTTCCACTGCCGGGGCGTCCTTTTTCAGACGACTGTTAGCGGTTTCCCTTTTCATTTTGGGGGGGGGGGGCACCAAAACGCGCCCCCTTTTTTTCAGAATAAGTTTTTAAAAAGCAAAAAAAAAAACGGGGCAAAACAAACCAAGTTTCCCCCTTTGCCTAGTCGGCCAAATCCGTAATAGGCGGAAAGGGTAAAAGACCATCATGGGGTCTGCCAAAGGGGGGGTTCCAAAAGCTGGCACGAAAACGTGCACCCCGGGGCCAACCGTCCGGGTTCCCAAAACCCTGACCCCCAGTGGTAGAGGTGGGGTTTCTTTGCCGCTTTTGCGTCGATCGGGGGGTTCTATTTTCCCCCGCCCGTTTGGGCACGTGTGTCCTACGGACACTGCCATTGGGCAGGGCTTTCCCGGGGTTTAAATCTCCGCGGGTCAAACCTAGGCTTTCCATTCCCCCCCGAACTGCAAACCAACAAAATTTTAATTTTTGGTTTGGGGTTTCCCCCCCCGACGTTGCCATTTACGCTTGCCGCATTCCTCAACCCTTTCTCGTCGCCGTCGAAAAAATGAAAATATTCACTTTTTCAGCACCCTTTTCCCAAATTTTTAAAATGGGGGGACGTCACTTTAAAAGGCCCCCCCGGGAAACCCCCGGGAAACCCAAAAAAAGGCCTCAAACTCCACAGCGGGCACATTCCCCACTTTCAAACCCTAAGGGGGGGCCCCTTTTCATGCTTAGAGCAGATTCACACCCCCCCTTGAAAACACCCCCCCTTTTTTTTTAGAAAAAAAATATGATTTAAAGTCCCGAAAATATTGAAAAATTTTTCCCCATGGATATGGATATATTAGACCGATTTAAAAAGAAAAAAAAAAAAAAAATACAAGGGGGAGGGGCTGTAACGTCACAAATGACCCCCCCAACTCCCTGAAATCTTTACCCCCCAGTGACTTTAAGGGTTTTCGTAGGGAAGGGCACACCAAAAATCATTCCCCGGGACATGCCTGGCATAATTTAGATATTTCTCACAACCACAAGTACCAAAACAGCTTTTTTTTGAAAACAACCCAAACGGTGATTGTCACAACCCCAACAAAAAAATAAAATTTTTAAGGGGATTTATTTTCCCTCAGGGGAACTTCAAAAAGACTTTAAATCTAGATATGCTTGGGTTCACAAACACAAAAAGATAAACAAAAAAACCCTACAGGAAATAACACTAAAACTCAGGGGGCAAAACCCCCCCCCAGGACCTAGGTGCAACAACCTGTAGTCTTTTCCCTACGCCCCTCCCTTACCCCAAGTAGTGCGGAAGGCCGAGCGCCAACGCCCCGTTACCAGCTGGTGCGCTCCAGCGACAGATGACGTCCACTAGCACGCCTGACGTGCCACGCCTCCCTGTCAGTACACCCTGGCCGTACGCTCGCTCTCCGTCTCTCTAGGCGCTACGCCCACTTCTCAGCTGATCCGGACTGACACTAGCGCGTACGGGCCGCGGACTGGCCAGCTCCACTCCCGCCTCGCGATCGAGTCCCGGACGCTGTCTTCCTCGCAAAAACGTTCTGCGATCGTACGCAGCTAGTTACTGCTTCTACACCCCGTGAACAATGTTCACCAAACTACACGCATTCCACGTAGGAAGTACGCAAAACACTCACGTCGCACTAGACGGACTTCTAAACAAACGTACACGACGCTCGCTGCGCCTACTTAACTCTCAACAAATTACAATTACATTTAGGTTGCCGCAGATGGACTTTTAAAACACGCTTCTCTGAGCCCACACGCCACGTAGGCTAATTACAATTACATTTACAAAAACAAACACGCTGAACAAACACAAGATTAACCCACTGTCCCGGGACCCAAATCGCGAACACTGCTTCTACTCAATCGAGGGACACGGTCCACTCGAGAAACGCCCACAGGCACAACTCAAACACAAGCCACCACTCCGTCAACCCGTTGGTTGACCGAAACCACTTAAAAAAATCGACCAAAGCGCAATAAAACTTCGCGTCACACACACCAAAAGAGTTCTCTAACTCGGGGACGTCTTACTTGACTACACACCAAAAAAAAAACAACTTCCACGCGTGGGAACTAAACTTGCCTAACCATGATAACCCAGAACTAACGCGGCGGGCAGGGTGGTAAACCCCAAACAACACACAACACGCTACGTACTCAACGGTCCACCCAGGACTCTCAACACATCAAGGCACGGCTCAGCGACTCAGCGCTGGACTCGGCTAAAAGGCGTCCACTATACGTGCTCTCTCTCTCTCTCTGGTTACAGCAGTACCAGCAACATCCAGCCACCCAGGAAACTCGCCCTGGTGGGGGACTGTTCTGCACGCACAAGTGACCCAATGACCCCAAAGTCCACGGTGGTCCCGGCTCTCCACTCAATGTTACCGTAGCTACCTCCAGTCTTGTCCCGTCCTCTGACTGGTGACAAACTGCCATTTGCCTCGCAGGCTTTAAGCCCCAAAAGTCCTCCCACATCTTACTTCGTGGGGTCTCGCGTCAAAGCAAAAACTCTTCGTCGCTCTAGGGGTGCATGTGCGCTGCGTTGCCAGTTCGGCAACTCTGGTCAGTGACCCGCGCTGGTTTACTCTTCTCGTCGATCGGCTGCCTGACTCATCGCCGTCGCGAAGGCTCGTACTTTGGTGGCTGATCTCCAGCGTCGCTCTCGCTCTACCCGTTCGGTCTGGTTCTCTCTCTCTACCAGCCGCTCTCCTCTCTTGATGCGTCACGCACAGACTTGACGTCGCGGTCCGGGGTTCGATCCTCCTGTCAACTCACGCGCCTACTCTCTCCACTGCACTACGCTATTCCGTACCACGATCGCTCACTACGCGTCGGACTTCTGCACGTACTTCTTGAGGTTAACTATATTGTACACTCCCTTCACGTTGCCTTGCTCGTCGGTTATCTCATAGGCATTCACCCCAGCGATGGCACTCACTGTATATGGGCCACTGTACAAGAGAAACAGCTTGCGAGATTCCTTGTTCGCAAGGTTAGATACATTGATATCCTTGAGTAGCACTAGGTCGCCTACTTTGAGAGTGGTACTTATCGGGTGCTTCCTCTCATGGAGCCTCTTCCGCTTTTCCCCTTGCTTGTCCAACCTGGCCCTGACCATCAACTCTCGCATCTCGTGCGTGATTTCACTGGGTTCGGACACCGGGTACCTGAACAACCGTGCCACTCCTCTCTCTGGCAGCCGCTCGTGGTGTAGCTGATAGGGCGTGAACCCAGTACTTTCGTGTACCGTGCTATTTAACCATAGTTCTATCTTGGGGACCAACTTCACCCAACCGGCATGCTTTTCATTGCAGTAGGCGCGCAGGAAACGCCCTATTTCTCTCATGATCCTCTCGCTTGGGTTTGATTGGGGGTGTCGTATCGACGAGTGGTACGCGGTGACGCCGTGCGCCTCAAGCGTCTCGTACCAAATCTTCGACGTGTATTGCGTCCCATGATCGCTAAGCAAACCTGTCGGCCGTGAGACGTTCTGTAAGTAGTGCTCTAACTTCTTAGCACAGGCTTTTGCCGTCGCGGTACGCAGCACGTAGAGAGCTACATATTTGGAAAAGACGTCCACAAACACGAGGATGTACCTGGCTGCTGCTAGCCCTTTCGGTAGGGGTCCAAACAAGTCGGTGGCCGTCATCACGTCACTCTTTTCCGGTACGATGGCGCGGTACGTCCCGTGCAGGGCACAGTTGGCGTGCTTGCTCTTCTGGCACAGATCACACGTGGCCAACAACTTCCGCACCGTCCTTGACATCCCCTTCCAGTAGAACCCTTCCTGGATTGCCGCCAAGCATTTCTTTGCTCCAAAATGTCCCAGCTCATGGTGGTACGTCCACACCACTTCTTCTACAAGGGCCGCTGGTACGCACACCTTCTACGTTCTCTCAGGGTCGCTCTTCTGGGGTCGGTGATACAACACCTTCTCAAACAGCCTGTAACTCTCTCCCCGTGCCGAGTTCGCTCCATTGTCTAGTTCTGCAATGAGTTTGCTGCAGACCGCGTCTTCCAGCTGGTACGTAGTAATCTTTTTACATTTTGCGCGTAGCTTCGCGTCGACTGGGAGATCCATCTTGGCTATAACTAGTTCACGCTCTTGACTTACCGCTTCAACTACCTCCCCTCGATCACTCCACGGATAGCGACTTAGGACATCGGCGACTACATTGTCCTTCCCTGCGCAGTGCTCTATCTTAAAACCATACTCTTGGATGGCCAAGATCCATCGGGTCAGCCGACTGGATAGGAGCCTACACTGCAACATGAACGTCAGCGCCTTATGGTCCGTGATGACCGTTAAGTCCTGCGATCCAAAGATAAATATCCGGAACTTCATCAAGCAGTGGACGATTCCTAGGAGTTCCTTCTCTGTCGTATAGTAGTTGAGTTCTGCGCCACGCAATAGCCTTGACGTCATCGATATCACTCGCTTGTCTCCATGCTCGTCTATTTGATAGAGCTGGCCGCCTACGCCGTGATTACTCGCGTCGCTCTGCACATAAAACGGGCGGTCGTACCGTGGGTGCGCCAGCCATACTGTCTCGAGGAACAGCCGTTTCACTCCCTGAAATTCCTTCTCGCGCTCTTCGCTCCATTGCCACCTAACTCCCTTCTTGAGTAGGGCCTGCAGGCCTACTACTGCCTCGCTGTAGTGATCTCTAAACCGGCGATAGTAGTTTGTCAAACCGAGGAAAGCTTTCAGTTGACGAGCATTCTGAGGTCTGGGCCACTCTTGAATGATCGTGAGCTTCTTCGGATCAGGGGACACCCCTGCTGCCGACAACACATGTCCCACAAACGGCACCTGGTCCCGTGCAAACATGGACTTGCCGAAGTTTAGTTTGGCTCCCGCGAGCCTACAACGCTTTAGAACCTGCTTGATATGGGCCTTATGCTCCGGGAACGTCCGGGAAGCCACTACCAGATCGTCGACGTACGGCTTCACGAACTCGCGTACTTCATCCCCCAACACTAGGTCCATCGCACGCGTGAACACGCCCACTGAGGTGCTCAATCCGAACGGTAATACTTTGAACTGGTACGTCCGTTGGTTGTATTTAAAAGCCGTATAGGACCTGCTCTCGGGACTCAAGCCCACCTGCCAATAGGATGCAGTCATATCGAGCGCCGAAAGATAGGTAACTCCCTCGAACTGCTGCAACAGTTCCTCCGGTATGTGCGGGCTTTCCCTGTCCGGCACCAAGTTCAGGTTGCACTGACGTGCGTCAAGACACAGACGTACGGTCTTGTCTTTCTTCATCACGACCACGAGCGGGTTGACGTACGGGCTACTGGCTCGCTCGATCACGCCCCACTCCATCATCCTGGCTACCCAACAAACATTTTTGGGCTTTCCCGCACTCTTCCCGCAGTCTTCCCGCAGTCTTTTTCCCGCACTTGCCCGGGCGGGACCCTTGCGGGACGTCCCGTACGGGTCCCGCCTAGCAGTGTCCTACTGGCCGATACCGGGTCCCGTACGGGACGTCCCGCGATCTTCCCGCTAGTTTCCCGCACGGGACGTCCCGCGATCTTCCCGCGATTATCCCGCACGGGACGTCCCGCGATCTTCCCGCTAGTTTCCCGTAGCATTTGTAGCGCGATCTAGGTGCTAAATATGTAGGCTAAACGTAAAAAATAAAATAACAAGTTTTATAATATCGGTTACATATGGCTATTTTGTCTTATTTTCGACACCAGTTGATTGCCTGTAGGTGGAAACACATCATGTATTAATTGCAAGTAATTATAAAATTTCAAGTTTGGTGTCTCGAACTCGGTCCGGCAGGGCGACTCTCCATCTGTAATCCAAGCATCTAACCGTTACGCCACGGAGGATGCTTGAGCGGAATGGGAATAACACCCTATAGATTCAACAGCAAATCTACTCGAGTATCGTAGTTATTGTGTGCTTGCTTTGTGGCCTATCCGTATAGTCTTTTAATTATTTTGGATGTGTTGGAATAGTGTTCAGTATATTATACTAATGGTGTACGGTATATTTTAAATGTGGGTACAGTAAATAATGCTTTCTGTGTGCAGCACATGTTCGAAATTTTGTTCTAGTTGTTGATAAATGCCGAGGTGGGTGTATCTGCATAAATAAAGTATATAGGCTGTCCGATGCGACGCTGGTTTATCACAAAATAACGGTACTAATTCTATTGGAACATGTAACCAAAATTATTTGACATCATGAGAGATCTTCATATCTTTTTGTCTCAGTTGGTGAAAAGTAAAACCATGGAGTATGGTGAAATTTTTTAATTACTAGGAAGCTTCGCAAACGCTTTTCAGGGGGGGGGCGTGTTTTTGGATGAGCGTAATTGGTGCATTGAGCTGCTATGTGTTATGCAGATTGTATTTAAATTGATTTCGTTTTCCCATTGCTATGGGCTGCGAGATACGCTTGGTAATATTGTTTTAATTTTTACGACGACGATATGAGGATCAGGGGCGCACATTATATTACACACTACATTACAATCGAATAAAGCATGTAGGTGTTATAAGTCGAAGAAATTTGGTAAAAAACGAAAAAAAGCATAAATTTGCGATTTATAAGAAATAATTTTTTTTCTATTACGCACAAATTGCACACGAATATATTAATTCTTAAAATACAATAGGATAAAGCATATAGGTGTTTTAAGTCAAAGAAAATTATTAAAGTCGTAAAAAATCATAAAATTGTGATTTTCATGAGAAATAATTTTTTGATTGCGCTCAAATTTCACGCGAATATATAAATTCATAAAATTAAGGTTCTGTGAAAAAATCATAACAATCGGATAAAGCATGTAGGGGTTTAAGTCGAAGAATTTTTTTAAAATCGAAATAAATCGTAAAATGCGACGTGGCACGTGGCAGTTCTAAGTTCATAGATTTCAAAGGCCTTTAGACAATTTCATTGCTATCGGAGTATCGGTTTAGCCGAAATCGTGTTAACAAACACAAAAAAAGAGAAACAGAAACAGAAGAAAAAAAAACATTCCTGATTTTTTCACCAGTGTAGTGAAATGGAATCTTTGCTTCGCTCATCCAAAAATGTATTACAAGAGAAAATGAAAGCAGGCCAAAAGCTACAGAATTATCTGCATAAACAATTCAATGTTATTTCGCGTGTGCAGATGAATGTTGGCTCCGTGGCGGTAAATAAAAATAAAAAAGAACGTTCTACAAATTGCTTTGAATTTTAATAATATATCACAAAAATTTCTTTTTAATTTGTTGATGCATACAGCTGTTGCTTAATTAATAAATCAAAAACTAATAATATATTCATTACCAAGGTGATTGGTTATCGTGTTTTTTCAATAATGTACACACACAACTCTTTATGGTGGAGATTGATTGAAGTACAATATGCTAATTTTGTTTCACAGGCAAAATAGTAAATTATGTTGACTAACTGGATCGTTCATAATATACGGGCATTGCAGTTTACCCGTACCTATCTTATCCGAATACCTTCCTTCGCGGGTACTATGCGGGACGTCCCGTGACTTTCCCCGAGACGGGACGTCCCTTAACTCGCCCTCGCGGGTCCCGTGCGGGACGTCCCGTGACTTTCCCAGGCACGGGACGTCCCGTAACCTTCCCTCGCGGGTCCCGTGCGGGACGTCCCGCTCTCCGCAGTTAACCCGCACTTCCCTTAACTTTCCCGCACGGGACCCAGAGTATAATGTTTGTTGGGTAATTGCTCCTCAACGGCGGCCCGATATAGGCAAACGGCACCGGATAGGTCTTCTCGAAGGAGTTGGTCTCCTCGATAACCTTGATCGTATGTTGGTAACAATTGATTAGCCCAGGGCGAGTCGAGAATACGTCCCTGTATTCTACTAGCAGATCTATCAGCTCATCCTGCTGCTCCCTAGTGAGCGCACTCTGACTGCGTATCTGTTCCCTAATCTCACGCTCGGTCGTTTGGTCTGGGTCGACGCCTACTTCTTCCGTCTTGAGCAGGCGTAACGACGCCTCTCTCACCGGTCGATCTTCCGAGTCGATCATCATCGAATCCACCGACAGATCAGCCGCCGTGGATGCTACTTCATGCATATTAACGAGTGACGGGTGGACGACCCGCTGGTTCACCATCAGCTGTCGTTTCGCGAAGCACATTGTAACTTGATATTTGTAGCACCAGTCGATGCCTAAGATTAACTTGCGGACGAGATCCGTCACCATTAGACAAGTTAGCTCCAATATCTGACTATCAATACATAGCTCCAGGTACACCTGCTTAGTGACACGCTTGCTGCGCTTACTCGTGGCGCCCACGATGGTCACTCCTACTACAGGCAGGATAAGTAACTTCGGGTTCTAAGAGCAACGCAGCTCCTCGAAGAGTACCTCGGACATACATGTAACTTCGCTTTCCCGTGTCGAGAAGGGGCGGTAATCACCGTAAACAATTTACCCCGACTGCGCACCATGTCTAACGCATGGTGGGAAAGAGCTCTTCTATTCTCCATTTTTCCTCATCGTCTTCCGCACTGCTCCTTCCTATGATCTTCGAAGACCGGTCACACTAGCGGGATATCGTTGTCGTCGGCACTGGGTGTGTTCCACAGGCCGCGCTAGCGGTTTCCGTCCCACATCATAAGATGGCAGTCCGCCGCTTGCCCGTGTCCCGTATTATAGCCTGGAGATTGCGAGCACCGTCAGAGATTGTCGCCTTGCTCTCGTCATGCGCGGTCGGTGCGCTCTGGCGGTGCGCGGTGTCTCTCGGGCCCTCTCGTCTCGATCTGCCGGGCTCCTGCCACACGTCCTCGCACGTGGGTCCCGGCCTGCGCGCGCTGCATGCCATTACTTTCGCCACTCCGTGTCCTTGGCTTCGTTCCGAACCTCGGTTGCGGTAACCGGCCCTATATTTGAACGGTCTGTTACGGTCAAACCTTTACCCGATGAGAGGGTATGATTTGCCTCTCGATAGTTCTCGCTATCAGGTTGATTTTCCTCCCAAGACAGCCCACTTGGTTTTTCACTTTCCATCTGCACACATATGCTGACTATTTTGACGAGAGTCTTCGGAACGTCCGTAGGCATGCTGTACGGCTCTACGAAGTGACCGTGTGGCGTTAAATTGGGGGCGCAGTCTGTGGTCGTCTATGGGTTAGGTAGATAGCCTGTTCAGTTTTAATAGTCTACTGCAGTATGTGGACATTAAGCCCTAGGCCCCTGTCCATACTTTCCCGTTGCATATAGTACTGCCTTACCGTCCCTGCTCTACTACCCCCCCGTACTTTTCCAATATGGCTTCCTGAGACTTTGGAATCGGTCAGTATCGATATCTCTGAGCCAGGTGAGTACCCGTCCGTACACACTGCACTGCTAGGTTAAGCTTTCGAACCCTCGGCTCAAACGGCGGTATGTCACCAAACGCTTCTCTAGGATATTCAGATCTCTGCGATGCTCCTGCCTTGGTGTTTATTGAAACATATGCCCGCTCATCTCTAGTTTGTCTCGCTGACATATTTTTCTTGTTAAAGCGTACAGTGCTCTTCCGAACACAGGCATGCTTGATCCTAGTTTCTTGTCTCGACCACTCGCTGTACCGCCCCCAAGAGCTCCTGCACTCACCGTCGCGACGCGAGCTTCTAACTCCGCCTTATCCCTCGCCTCGTCGGTCGTAGGTTGGTGAAGGAAGCGTTCCCCAAACTGTCTCGTTCCTACTCGCGCTCCCTACACCTTACGTCTATCGGGCGTCCTACGTTATCCAGGTCTTTCCGTTAGGTGTCACACGTGTTGCTATCGGCTATTTTGTGCTAGCGCTACTTGCGTTTACCGCAGTGTGGTAATGCCGCACCCCCTCTCTGTGTCCTTACAAGGCGTCGGATGCGCTCTCGAGAACGATCTCAGCTGGTCGGTAAATGTGCGTTTCCCGTCTCATACTCGTACTATGGCATTTAGCGCATTGAGTTTCGGCACGGACATTACTTTTCAACGTGCTGACTATCCCCGTCTGCTGCTCCAGCCAACTTCTCTACTGACTTGACTACTTGGTCCACATCGTTTTCCTAGGCCAGTCGCCTGTACTTCCAAGTTTGTCCCCTTGCACTACAGCCTGAGCCTTTACTTGGTTACTTATTTGCTCGTACCGTACTGCCTGCTCATTACTGTATGGGTGGCGCCAGCCCGTCCATGGTCGCCCAACGCGCCCGCGCTCCGCGTCCTCTTCGTTCGCGTAACCTCCCTCTCCGCCTCGCTCTCTCGCTTCCAACTTGGCTTCCAGCATCGTCGAAGAAGCCGCCAGTCCTTTTATAGCACGTAGGTTGCTCCGCGCACATGCCCCTGTCTATGTTCTCGTGCCCTAGTTCGCGCCTCGTGACGTAGTCGGTGCCCTCTAGACAACAACCCAGGCTCGTCTCCATACTCTCGTTCTCGGACTCCATCGTGGTCGTCAACTCTCCGTTTCCGCGCCCGATTCGCCGTTTAAAGAACAAGTCCCCGCAAGAACTTTCCTGTTCTCCCTGGCTCCGTTTCGCGCACTTACACCACTCCTGGTTCCACAACATGACCGTAACTTCTACGTTGTTGTTACATTCGAGTTGCGTTTGCCGCCATAATCTGGTCCGTTGACCAGTGTTGTCACCTACGTCGGTCTCACACTCTACCCTGTTACGCCTCACGTGTAGAAAACGCGTATATATCTCGAGGACTGTGGTGATAACTCCCACCCTTGCTCGCGTCCCTAGTACCCGTTGGAGCGCCACTTTGTGACTTCACCCCTTCACCTGCCTACTCGCAGAACGTTCTAGCCCTACTGTACAGCCGGTGAAGTCACGTCGCAACCCTTGCCAACACCACTTTGCCCGAAAAACCCGACCGCGCAGAGTGTGAGTCACTCGTGACTCTCCAGATAGAAGTCACTTAGTCGGGGGGTGGGTGTGGGTAAAGTCACCCTTCCTCGCCCCGATAACTGTCTCGCAAACCTGCCCCTGCTACTAGCTCGCGAGAGACAAGACTAACATAGAACTAAAATGTGAAACCGCAAATCAAAAACACCATACACGAAACACAAAACAACAACTCGCCAAGTGTACTGAAGTGCAACCCAGCCTGCTACATACTACCCAAAGGGGGTAGCGAACTCGTCTTACCAGGTCGCGCTAGTGTTTGGCCACGCCGTTGCTGGTCCGCTCCACGTCGTTCCCTGGCCTCGGGACACAAAAAAAAAAAAAAAAAAAAAAGAAACAAACACACTCCTCTGAAACTAGGTCAACCACCCGTGGATTCGGCGGTGGGGTGGACTAATGTCTTGCAAAACTAAACCGTGGTATGGGAAAGCAGGGGAAAACATGCACTACTAAGTGACAGCTGTGTGTTCTTTTAGTGGCTTTTCTGCTCAACAAGAAGTTAAATTACAACATGAAGTTATGGTTTCAATTGAAGTTAGCAATCGATCGAGTTTAGACAAACAAAAAATACATACAGGTGATACAGGGGAATGCAATAAATACAAGAAATGAAATGCCACGCTCTACTCAACCCTGTCCTTTCTGTCTTATTCTAAGTCTCATCCTGTTTCCTTGGTCTTGTCGAAGAAAGGGGGGGGGGGGAATGCATGTGACTGCAAATGGCGACGCGCTCACGACGCGCAGGTTATGCCTACTGAGAAGGCCCTCCAGTGCGGACGCGGACCTTGTGTCCTACTGCGTACCTCTCTGCTTAACTCGCCCAGAATGCTTAGATTTGCTTACTCACCGGCACAGATGTTCTCGTAGAGGGAGAGATGCTACTTGCTCTAGCAATCGTGGTACTGGCTAACCGACTTGTCTTGTATTTTACTGGCACTACAACGTGCAGCCCTATCTCGAACACCGCAAAGCCAGTCCGAAGACAGGAACTGTATACGTGAATGAGCTCATGCTCCCGCAATCTGTAGTAGTTTAGAATTTACCTGCACTCGCCGGGTCGTCATTATCAAGTCGTACTGTTAGTCGGTTACCCTTTACATAGGGGTCCCACCAAAACGACGCCGTATTCTTCATTAATAGTTCAAAATAGCAAAACAACGTCAAAACAGACCAACTCCCCAGCCTAGTCGTCCACTCCATAATAGGCTGAGGCTCAACGACCATCATGGCTCATCGCCGGGTGGGTTCCAACGCTGGCACGACAAACGTGCACCCTCGACTCACCGTCCGGTTCCACAGCGTGACCCCACAGTGGTAGAGGTGGATGCTTCTTGCGCCTCGCGTCTCGATCGGGGGCTTCTCTTGCCCTCGCCGTCCGGTCACGTGTGTCTCTACTGACACTGCCATTGGTCGTCTTCCGGGTTCAAAACTCCGCGTGTCATCTAGCTTGCGATTCGTCGACTGCACAACTCAACAAAATTTCACATTTTCGTGGGTTTCGCACCGACGTTTGCATTTTTACGCTTGCCTGCATTCCTGCCACCCTTGCTTGTTGCTGTCGAAAGATGAAGCCCTATGCACTTTTCCAGCACGTTCCGATTTAACATGGGGTGACGTCACTTCTAGGCCACTCCGGTAAACCCGAACCAAAAACATGGCTCGGCTCCACAGCTTCACATTCCACACTTTCAAACCCTGGTTGGCCTTTGCATCTTCGATGCAGATTCACACTGACTTGAACACTTGTCAGAAAAATATATTTAAGTCCCGAAATATTGAAAGTTCCACAGCTTTGCGATTATTAGACACATTCTATAAAATAGCAACAAAATTAACAATACAATGGTAGGACTGTTAGTCACAAGTCAGATGATACTGTTTTGGATATATTAATAAAGCAAACAAAAAATAGAAAAAATACAAGGGGTAGACTGTAACGTCACAATCAGTGTAGTTAAGTTTGGAATAGTAATATGTTATTTATATATATATATTATAATTTATATATTATATATTATATATATATATGAGTTGTTTAGACTTGGTCGTGGTTTGGGGGATATATATAGATTCATTCTTAGAAACGTTTTACGGTAAAGATCCACGTAACCTTATTAAAATGCAGTCCGTCAGTTATAACGTTAGTCGAGTGGGTGCAACGTGTTTCCCATCGCCAATGTTACAATTGCCTCTTCAGGCGAGCGTCGAGCTGTACTGCACTGTGCAGTGACAGTGCTGCAGACAGAATTAAAAAAGTGACTACCCGGTGTAGTCCTTTTTAATTTCTGTCTAAAGTACAACATAACAGCGTCCATAGTCCCCTACTATAAAGCAACGTTTAAACATATATATATATATATATATATATAATATATGTTCTAATGAATTCTTTTAAAAAAAAGACAGGCAAACCTACATCTGCTCTTTTTTCCGCACTATTTTGAAGAAGGCGCACTGGCTAGATTTCGCGAACGCAAAGACTGTATGCCAGAGGGACCATGAGTACGCGTAGTGTTAGAGAAGCCGTCGAAATATGGAGAAACGACGCATAACTTAAACATAACGAGCTGATGCTAAGATACTACCCCCACCTGGAAACTGCGCTACGTGATAGCCATGTGGTGCCGATAATACCCCCAGTTGACACTGAAAATGTAGTTCCTCCACCTAGAGTGGATAGGAGAAGAAAGAAGCCACCTGAAGCTCCACCTACCAAACGCCTGTTAAGGTCATCGCAAAGATCTTAAATGTAATGCTGAGCAGTTGCAGTGACTTGTTTTGTCTTTTATAATTATTTGTTATTGTCTTGTTTGTTTACTCAATGTTTTTTTAATTTGTATGTCGTTACCTTGAGAATGGGCAGGGAGAACTGTTCGAAACGTTGGTAATAAAACTTATTTAACTCGGAAACTCGAAAGAATTTCATTATGTCACATTATATCCGAGAAAATCTACGTAAAACATATATATATATATATATATATATTTATGTTTTTACGTAGATTTTCTCGGATATAATGTGACATAATGAAATTCTTTCGAGTTTCCGAGTTAAATAAGTTTTAATACCAACGTTTCGAACAGTTCTCCCTGCTCATTCTCAAGGTAACGACATACAAATTAAAAAACATTGAGTAAACAAACAAGACAATAACAAATAATATAAAAGACAAAACAAGTCACTGCAACTGCTCAGCATTACATTTAAGATCTTTGCGATGACCTTAACAGGCGTTTGGTAGGTGGAGCTTCAGGTGGCTTCTTTCTTCTCCTATCCACTCTAGATGGAGGAACTACATTTTCCGTGGCAACTGGGGGTATTATCGGCACCACATGGCTATCACGTAGCGCCAGTTTCCAGGTGGGTGCTAGTCTTTTCGCATCATCTCGTATGTTTAAGTTATGCGGTCTTTTCTCCATTTCGACGGCTTCTCTAACAATACGAGATACTTCATGGTCCACTCTGGCAACAGTCTTTGCGTTCGCGAAATCTATCCAGTGCTCCTTCTCAAAATAGTGCTGGAAAAGAGCAGATGTAGTTTGCCTGTTTTTTATTGCAGTTCTATGCTCGTCCAGACGTGCTGAGATTTTACGGTTCGTCCTTCCGATATATGTTTTCTCACAACACCCGCAAGGAATTTCGTATATTCCATGAGCTTCATGAGGAATCACATCTTTCACATTTCTAAGCATTGATGAGATCTTAAGTTCAGCTTTAAAGATGGTTCCAATGTTGTTTTTCTTTAGGAGTCTGCTTATTTTATCTGTGGTGCCTTGTACATACGGTAAATATGCCATGCTTCGGTATTTCTCTACTTCTGGAGGATTTAAGTCCTTCTTCTTAGGAATTCTGTTAAACGCTTTGGAAATAGATTTGTCGGAATAACCATTCGAAAGAAGAGCTTCCCGAAGTCCCTTCATTTCTTCTGTTATATGGTGTTGGTCAGATAGCCTCTTTGATCGTGTAGCGAGAGTGTTAACAACTGAGAATAGTTGAGCAGGATGGTGGTGTGATGAAGAAGGAGAACTGTTCGAAACGTTGGTATTAAAACTTATTTAACTCGGAAACTCGAAAGAATTTCATTATGTCATATATATTTATATATATATTTTATTTATTTATTCATTTAACGTATATCCTGTTCAGTTGAAAACTGATTTACAAAGGAGGACAACATTTACAAAGGAGGAGTCACAACAACTATGAATAGTAAGACAACAATTTATATTTAAATTAGATAAGCAATATTAAAGTTAAATTAACTAAAACAAATTAAATATGCAAAATAAATAAAATGAAATGAAAAGAAAAGAAAAGAAAAAAAAAATAGATAAGAAGAAATAAAAAATCAAATCAAATTGAAAAGACTGATTTATTATATACGATCCCACTCAAACGAATATGAGGTTTGCCAAAAATTTGGAACACCAAATTGACAATCAAACTTTCGTGGAGGAAACTATGCCGAACGTGATCTTCATTCTTCTGTTCAATCTTGAAAACCATTACCAATACCATACTACAAAAATCTTGACTGTTGTTATAATAAAAGTGTTATAATATATTATTCATATGTGATGCACTTTGCGGAAAGGGACAATTAGTGTGAACTTTTTTGAAATTTGTTTTTTCAAGTTTCATATAGAAGAACATTTTCTGAACATTTATCAATCAAAAAAATCAAAATATCTTGGAAAATGAAAAAGTTATACATTCATAAGAAATAAGTTGGATGAGCAAAACGAAGACTTCAATTTCACTGACCCCTCAAAAAATGTAGCTCCAATGTTTTTTTTTTGTTTTTCTATCTGTTTGTTCGCACGCTACCGGGCAAACGGCATATGCGATCTTGATGAAAATTGGAGGGGACCTTCGAAATCTCTGAACTAAGACCTGCCACGTTTTTGGGTACAATCGAAGAAATATTTCTCATGAATATCGCACTTCAACGGGTTTTTTTTCGATTTTAAGGGACATTTGGGCCGAATTTGACAAAACGGGTGGGGCTACAACGTTCATATTTTACTTGGACCTTAGAGCAGGTGTTGGGTAGAGGGAGCGTGGCCAGTCGCCGCGCGTCTTCAACATGAAACCGGCTGAGTCACGTGACACTGGTCAGGCGGCAGTGGTTGAGCTATGGTCGTAGTGTGTTGTACGTACGGGTAGCAATAAAAAAAAAAAGGGTTTTTAGTTTATATGTCAAGTGTTGAGAGTCTATACAATCAATATATTAACCAAGCTAATGCCATGCTAACATTTTTAATTACAAATAAACTGAATCAGGCCCATTTAGAGATTTTTTTCAGAGCAATAAGAAGTTTAGATGGGCACAATAACAACCCTACCGCAAAACAGTTTTAAGGGGCATATAAACGGTTACTTTTCACCACCAAGTAACAACATCAGATACTGCTAATTGCATAGTTCAGGATCACACAGCTTTTTTACAGTGCAACAGTGGCACAAATTCTCAAAATTATAACTTATTCATTCAATTATAACAATGATCGACTGAATGCTAATGATGAGTCCTCCAATCAGTTACAAATAATTGAAGACATTGGTATGGATCATATATATAAAAAAATGTTATTAATAATTGCAATGCCAAAGGACTTTCACAGTATGTTTCCAGTGTTGTGGTATACATTGCATGATTTGTTCAAAAAAAATTGAAAAAGAAAATTAAGTGTGATGAATGTATTGCTTGTTGTACCCTTGTGTATGTCCTTAAATGAACATAGGCCTACATTCGATCAAGACCCCTTAGAAAATCACAGGATACTTGTAATTAAAGCAGTTATGTTTGATTATTTTAAAATACGATTATGTCACTTTGATTGGTAAAACTATAACAGAAAACTTGCAACAAAACAAAGTAAGGAGTAACAATACCAAACTGACACTGTTCAAGGGCCACTAAAAGCCGTCTTCTATGTTTCAGAAGCAATCTACCTTTGGCTGTATGTTTTACCTATATAACTATGCTACTTATTAAGTGACTAGAATGTTTTACATCATTATTGTACGCCTCATGGAGCATAGAAATGACAATGAACTATAAAATTAATGCATAATATAGGCCTATGCTTATTATTTTTATTTTTATTGTTATTATTTTATATTAATTTGACTCATAAAATAAATTCAGTCATTTGTATTGTGTAATATTTTTTGTGATCCCTACCAAAACTCGTTTTTAAGTGTCTAAAGTAGAAACACACTATAAAATTGGTACAATATGTGAATACAAAGGTTGTATTTGTAACAAGACAAGGTTTAGAACTTCATTGTCTTGTCATAGTTAACAATAACATACGTTTTAAAAATATACAGCGAGTACAACGTGTTATTTAGGCATTGTTTACTAGCTCCCGCATTACCGCGCCTAGCCACCTGACCAGTGTCACGTGACTGCGCGGCTCGCTATGTTGAAGACGTTTGCAGCTACTGGCTAGCACGGCCACGCTCCCTCTACCCAATACCCGCTCTAAGACATGGACATTAAGGTAATGGTGATGTATTGCTTTCTGAAAGAGAAAGTTGAAAAAGATAGCTAGAATCCATAGAATAAAGGTTTTAATGAGTTTTTTGAGGTTTATAATAACAATTAACAAGTAACAATAGAAACTTGACAACAATCACTTACAATGCATTCAAAAAGCACTTGCAAAGGAAAAAAGGTCATACAGTAACTAAAAACTTACTAAAAAGCTCATCCATCAACGCGGCGGGACTTGAGCGTTTTCCTAGTTATAAAAAAACAGTTTCTGAGATAAATGCATTTAAAAGCTTTTTTACAAAAAAAAACACACCCTTAAAAAATTAATTTGAACGTCGGTTACCATACAACTGCCAAACTTTTGATTGTTGTATTAAATTTAGTTGTTTTACTTATAATTGTAAAAAAAAAAACTTATTTTATGTTATTACGCATGTAATAAAAATATATTAGCCCCAGAAACAAAAACAAATTTTTCCTTTTTTCCACCATTATTGAACAACAAGCACAACAAGCAACACAACACAACACATCAAGCAACAAAAAAACAAAAATCGAAATTTCACGCGCTCTTTCGCTCGCCCACACTTTAAACTCTGTAATTTCTATATCGTTGTTATTCGATTTACTCCCAATTTTGGTTTTCACCCTAACGTCCCTCTTCGCGAAGTGCATCACATATTATTTGATTAGAACACGAACACAGTAAAAACCGGAGCCAACATTTTGTACGGACATATTGTACTTCCATGTGTACAATACAATACAATGTACATATATACATTATTAATTTGTCCGACCTAAAATGAGTAATTTAAAATCAGTTATATAACTGAGTGGGTAGACTCTCAATACAATTTAAATTTAATTTAAAATTTAAATTTAATTTAAATTTATTTATTTATTTATTTATTTAAGAATATCGTTTGTAGATGATTTTTTCATCCTGCTGTGAACGGTTAATTATTTGTATTATTTTTTACTTACTTCACGCTCTATATTTTGAATGAAACGTGGATTGCACTTTTAACTCCATAATGATAAATAAATGTGAAGATAGGAGGGTCATAAGAAAAGTGTGCATGTGTATATAATAGTTAAATAGTGAGATTATTAATAAACAAATTTGGTCACACTACCCTAAGTGAATCTACTAATAATGTGTTTTCTATGCCGTGGATTGAACCCTAAATATTGTCTTCGTTTTATTCGTCTTCGCCTTGATTGTAGATGTTGTAGTACTATTTTATTGCAACGACAGAACAGATGCTCGACGAAGAATATTGTGTGTTAAGTTGGGGTTAATTATATTTTGGTGCAATTTCACAGTCTTCTTCTCAGTTTCGATTTATTGCATTTTGTGTAAATATCTGTTCCTGAAAGACAACACCTGAAGACGGGCATACATTGCACCCTGAGCAGGTTTCCAACGAAAAATTGTTATTATACTCCTGAAAAACTTGACGCACATGGTCGATGGTAATTATAGCCGGTATTACCGACAGTGTTGGCTCGGGCGCTAAGCGCTCGACTCTGATTCGGGAGGTCCCGGGTTCGAATCCTGTCGAGACCGGCAATCCTGACTGAAGGTTTTTTCCAAGGTTTTCTTCAGTCGTAAAGGCGAATGCAAGGGATTGAGTCCTCTTAAACAACCCTCGGACATCCCTTCACAATTTCCTATACGCATATACCTAGTTCACCTGAAGAGGGGCTAATTGCACCCTATAACAGGTTTCCCACGATAAAAATTTAAATTTTTAGCCTGTATTGGAGTGAAATGTACGACATCCTTGAATTTGGCTTGCATTTAATTTAATAATACATCCGGCAAGCCAGAGCTGATGCAGGGTCAACGCCATTCTCGACTAGAGATTCTCTAAATATCTAGAAAACATTATGTAAAGAAATAATCTTCTTCTTCTCAAATGCCCACATTTGGCCTATGATGCCATCATGCTTGATCTAGTCAACCAATAGAGACGAGCCTCCCTTTCCTCCTTCTTCATGCCGTTAGGCAATAATTATTAATAACTAGGAAGCTTCCTAAACGCTTTTTCAGGCGCGTTGTTGGATGAGCATATGTTTTTTTAACGAAAAAAGCGTAAAATTGCGATTTTCATAAGAAATTATTTTTCGATTGCGCTCAAATTTCACACAAATATATAAATTCATAAAATTAAGGTTCTGTGAAAATATCATTACAATGGAGCTAAATTTTTTGAGGGGTCAGTGAAATTGAAGTCTTTAATTGCTTCGCTCATCCAATAAAACAAATCGTAAAATTGCGATTTTCATTCGAAATAATTTTTCGATTGCGCTAAAAAAAGTGGCATTTTTAAGTTCAGAGATTTCGAAGGCCTCCAGAAAATTTCATTGCAGTAGGAATATCGGTTTAGCCGGAATTGTGTTTACAGACAGACAAAAATACAGGAAAAAAAACATTCCGGATTTTTTTCTCCAGTGTAGTGAAATGGAATCTTCGCTTCGCTCGCTACGCTTATCCAATAAGGTTTTGGGGGAATAGAATAGGTATCCTGTAGCTCATTATGAATTCAAAATCTAGTAGTACCTAGGATATAGTTTGTCAGGCGCATGTGAACGTAAACGTTGATATACACCGCTAAGTTTTGTGGCCGTTGTATTATTCCAGAGTACAACGTTACAGTGTCCAACATACTTTGAAATTATATTAATATAATGATTAAATTTATTAATATTGAAGCAAAATATTAGTTATGTTCTATAGATAGATAGATAGATAGATAGATAGATAGATAGATAGATAGATAGATAGATAGACAGACAGACAGACAGACAGACAGACAGACAGACAGATAGATAGATAGATAGATAGATACCCATACAGCACATGATATTGTCTGAATGTTCATTTCAAGTTCACGATGTTAATATCGCGATATTTACATTGTATGAACGTTTAAAGAACATTTGTGAGTTAACATTAAAAGCGTAATGATTACTGAACGTTCCAAGAACATTCATTTTCAAATATTCATTCGACATTACGTTTTGAATATTCATACAATGTGATATAATAATATATGATGATTAAACGTTCTATGAACATTATATACGTAACTATGTTTGAACATTTTAAAAATTGAATTATGAAAATGGCGGTGTTCTGTATCGTAACTCAAATGCATGTAAACAAATTCATATTTTTAACGGTTAAATAACGTAATGTTTATAAAATATTCCTTCAATATAGATATGATATTCTTCTTTGAACATTTGAATTCTCAACGGTTTTTTGCGGCGTGGGATAGCTTGTCCTGACCTGTCTGTGCTCATTCCACGATCAGTCGTCGGGTGAGGAAGACGTATACGTGTGGTCGTTGTATTTAACACGACTTTAAAAGAGGTGTGAAACGGGTCATTGCGCCGCGTCGCGTGTTTACACATACTAGTGTGGGAGTTCGACGTTTCGGAACCACTGTGGGTTGCATATTCAGGACGACTGATTGCTGAAAGTGCGTTATGTGTATAACTGGCAGGCCACCCCAGTTGGGCCATATAGTACTTGAAAATGGAATGTCACAATTGGCCGGAAATTGCATTATTTTAAAGGCAATGGATGTGGCAGCCACATATCGTTGTGCTCACTGCAAAACAACGTAAGTACCTTTTACCAAATTGTTTAGGAGAGACAAATAACCATTTCAATTCTTCACATATCTGAAAGGCTTTGAGCCGCACGACTACCTCCCCCCCCCCCCCCCCCCCCCCCAAAAAAAGACTGACATTTTCTACACTTGAACAACTAAAGAAATTATAATTCTGTATGAATTTGTATTAAAGTAAAACACAACAATTTGATTAAAACAAAACAATAGTGTATGAAGATTTTTTGTAGAGTTGAAACGGTTAACGGTCTATCAGAAACAATTTGGTTAAAGCTGCTCTCACATTGTTTTGCAGTTAGTCCAACGATATTCTTCAACCCACTCTCCGATGCCCCACCAACCTTTTTAGTCTCCATAAACCCCACTATACCTACTCTACCTGTTTTCCTAAGCCCATGTTACACCACGTAAGATAAGTTCAAGATCCAGTTTATGAATGTGGCCTGCCTATCCTTTGAGAATATCCCAAGAACCTTCCTTAAATATTGATATAAATGTTTATTTAATATTATGTGGACGTTTATTTAATATTATGTGAACGTTTATTTAATATTCTGTGAACATTTATTTCATATTTTGTATTGTGTAAATATACTTATTGTTATGTTCAATAAACATTCTTAGAACATTCACAATGTCATAATATGATATTATGTGAACGTTTATTTAATATTAAAAGTGGTGACATTTGACCATTCCTACAATGTTTATTGAATATAACTAAGCGTTTTCAGAACATTGTGTGAATGTTTATAATGATCAGGGACAATTTTTATAGAACGTTGGATGGATGGATGGATGGATGGATGGATGGATGGATGGATGGATGGATGGATGGATGGATGGATGGATGGATGGATGGATGGATGGATGGATGGATGGATGGATTGATTTGATTTGATTTGATTTGATTTGATTTGATTTGATTTGATTTGATTTGATTTATTCGAACAGTATGGTTATATACAGATAACAGGTTCAAAAGATGCAACAAATATAAATAAATAAACAGGTGTGAATTAAAGAATCAACGAAAACAATGCTGATACAATAGATGAAATGATAAATTTCTTGGTTTAACAAAACAAAACAAAAATAGGATTGATAATATCACATTGCTTAATAGATAGATAGATCACAGTCTATCGAGTAGAGAATTTCGTAAGCATCACTGAACCCACTCGCACAATACACTTCGGAACTTCCAAGTCCTGTTGAAATTGGCTACAGTGTCAGTTCTAACAGCTCGGAGAAATTCAACATTTGATCTGTATGTTAGTCTATTCTTGAATATTTGTAATGGATCGCCGACTTCAGATTCGTAACTAGCCTGTAAAAATTTAATCGATGTTGTTGGATGAGCGAAGCGAGCGTAGCGAGCGAAGCGAAGATTCCATTCTACTACACTGGAGAAAAAATTCCGGAATGTTTTTGTTTTTTTTTCTTCTTTCTTTTTTTTGTATTTTTGTCTGTTTGTCCACACGATTCCGGCTAAACCGATACTCCGATTGCGATGAAATTTTATGGAGGCCTTCGAAATCTCTGAACTTAGAACTGACACGGTTTTTGAGCGCAATCGGAAAATTATTTCTCATGAAAATCAAAAATTTTACGATTTTTTTTTCGTTTTTTAACAAAATTCTTCGATTATAAGAACCCTACATGCTTTGTCCGATTGTAATAATTTTTTCACAGAACCTTTATTTCATGAATTGATATATTCGTGTAAAATTTGAGCGTTATCGAAAGATAAATGTCTTAAAAAAATCGCAATTTTTACTTTTTTCGATTTTTAATTATTTTTTGGCTTATAGCCCCTACATGCTTTATCCGATCGTAATGATTTTTTCACAGAACCTTAATTTCATGAATTAATATATTCGTGTGAAATCTGAGCGCTATCAAATAATTATTTCTTCTGAAAATTGCAATTTTACGATTTTTTCCTTTTTTTAAAATTACGATTGATTAAAAATGAAAAATTCAAGTAATTTTTTCATTTAATTTAATTGAATTGAATTTTTAAAAAATTCAACTTAGATTATGATTTTTTCACAGAACAACAGAAAATCCGCATAACACATGGCAGCTCAATGCACCAATTACGGTCATCCAACAACGCGGCGGGACTTAAGCGTTTTCCTAGTTTACCTAAATTTATAATGCAGTTTGATAACTGCCATGCTATTGAATGATTGGGCATAAATTTGATTCCACGTACAAGATCAAGTGTCGACAGGTGTTCAAGTCCCAGAAACTTCGAAATTATGTTCCTCACAAAGATCCATAGATGATTTATTTCTCGATTTGAAAAAAGAAAAAAAAAATCCATAGAGGAGTCATCTTGGGGCACTCAAAGAGGACGTGTAGTGTATTACCAAAGACATTGGAATAGTATATACTGTATTCTCTAGACGCCGCACGAGCGCTGCGATCGCTATTGCAGATTGAACCAGCGAAGATCCGCCATTGTTATGGCAGCTCAGGCTCGTAGGCATGCACACAATAACTATTTTTCTTTTAAATAGCCACCCAAAGTGGCAATAAAATACTGAAAACGGTGATGTCATGTTGTGCAGCTAACTGCACAAAAAGATATAAAAAGGGGAATAACATATAATTTTATCGGTAGGTAGATTTTGACGTAATACAAGACACAATTTCAAACGTGAAATTCGAACCTTGCCACGCATTTGCAGGCTTCAATTCAATTATTATTGTGCCCACATATTATCCTAGCCTTACTATAGCCGAACGAAAATTTAGCAGGGTCTAAGGCCGCTGAGTCTTGTCCTGTACTCACTATCTACCAATTAGGCCTACCTGACATCTGACCCCCAACCTAACTTTTTCGGTACAACGTTTTAACAGGGGGAGAAGTAGGTAAGGGGAGTGATGGGGGGCGAATCGTGTATGTTTAAATAATAATAGTGATAATATTGTAAAACAAACGCGCTTCGCGCCCCCCCACCCCCCCTAACCTACTTTTCCCCTAAACATCGCCTTGTTAAAAAGTTAGCACATGCCAACCATAATATTATCACTTTTTCATGTGATTGGTACCATAGTTCCCACATCTCGCAAGAGATTATAGATCCAAAGTAATATCTATTGAAGAAATAAACTTAATTACTTAAAGTCCCAGGTCCTACTAGGCCTCGACTAGACCTACACTTCATTTATCAGGACTAAACTAATGCCTAGGCCTAGTTCAGTTGCAGATAAATAGACAGCACATCAGCTGATCCTAAACATACCTTACAAACAACTTTTGGTTTACACTAGGTTTACTTTAAACAGCAATGGAATGGAATGAGTTGTGAATCAATGAGGGAATTTTGAAGCAGATTAGGCCCGGTTATGAACCTCGGATAAATAACATTTAGGGCGTAACGTATTTTAAATCTCAAATTTGGCCGACTTGGCCTACTTTGTGTTAGTCAGCAAAGTAGGCTAAAATAGAGATTTGAGATATACCCATAGCAAGCTACTAGGCCTAACTTGTTTTCACCATGGCAACTATGATAGGCCTACCCATTGATATTTGATTGTTTGCATGTTGAAACCAACTTAGTAGTCTTGCCCATTATCTTCATTAGAATACCTCAAGAGAACTTTCAATAGGATTTAATGTCATCACACACTTATGCATAGGTCTAATCTTTGGCAACTACTAAGCCTACAGAAGTGAAGTGTGAAGTGAAATTAAATTAAATTTATTTAGGCTACCTGGCAACTTACAAATTTTCACAAGACGACATAGAGTTATTTTTTGCCGAGTCAGGTCGCGTTTCGGATGGAACAATAATCCATCATCACTACAGTTTAAATCAGCATATTTTATTGTTGTTTATCCTTGTTATTTTTACATTTTTTAACAACAAGAAAAGGCGTCGACGCTAGCAAATATTTTGCTAAAACACTTGATATCGCCAACTGCTGATACAAAATGAAATTAAATGTAAATCTTCAGGGAATTGTATCGCACAAGGCTCGACACCACTACTTTCGTGGTCAAAAGATTTAATCATCAAGGAAATAAAAACACCAAGTGGTCGAGACTACAAATTGCTCTACAGCTCAGAGATATATGAAATCGAACAAAACTAGGAGCAAGCAGAGATGGCCGATGAACACTCATATGCCATTTTACAATCCACCGTGTCCGAGTTCTCACAGAACATTGTTGTATACATAGCAGGATTTGTAGTAAGGGCAGTCATGAAAAAAGTAACATGTGTAGATCGCTGTACAGCTCTGACATCCACGAACAATGTTCAAATTCCTTATTCGGACTTTTTATCTAGAAAAAATAATGGTGGTCTTGTGTTACCATTAAGTGATGTAGTAACTCCATGTACAGCCACAGAGAAGTTCACAAGGAGAATGCTTGCTGAAAACTGTGGTAAACCACCTAGGGGAAAATCAGTGAGTTTGAAATTGGAAACACAGGTGTTGAACTCCCTTGGCAAGTGTTCTCTCGTTGCTGATTTAGAAGATCATTCCCTCGATAATGAGTTCCCAGCAAACCACATCATAATGTTAATGAAAATGATAATCAAGGAATACATTAAAGTTAGATTCCATCACATTGCAAATGTGCACAGTCTATCTCTACACACAAAAAATATAGGCCTACGTCAGAGTTCAACCAAATCCATACTTTTTATAAATCAGTAATCTAATGTGTAAAACCACATTTATATCCACTCTACAATGGATGCACTGGACTGTACCCTGCTTTAACAATTATAAAAACAATAGGCCTACACAATAATACCATGTCAGTAACTGAATAAGAACTTTTTGACATACTATGTGTTGACGTGGACACGCTTGCTTAAAATCAACGCATCGCACAGAGCATTTTCCTAATATTATTGTAGGCCTATAATGTTATTTAACTTGTCAAACCATGGTCAAACTATCTGTGATACTTTTAATGTTATTTGTATGCCTACTTATATTAACTTGAAAGAATGATCTAGTAGGTCTATGGCCCACTAGGGCCTAGGCTAGTTCTCATTACCTATGTTGTCATTACTGAATTCTCATAGGGTTAACCCTAGGTCTGTGCCTATTGCAATTATTATATGTATCTGATAGTATTGTATTTTATGTTTGGATATGTGCTACGCGGCTGTGTCTGTTTGTAAGCAATAATTATACGATACCAAAAGAAATCCGGACTTTGTTTATTTTCTTATAGGTTAAGAGATACGCCTACTTACACGGGCTTATCCCTGTAAAAATAACACGTCTGATGTTATCCAAAGTGTATTTTCGCGTGTTTCTTATATAATGACAATATTTAATACACATACAATAAAATATAAACACATCTTGCTAATAATAATTGCACATTGTCGTAGAAATATCCTATCTGTCAGTACTGTTTACACTGACAACCAGCTGACAAGTTCGACTTCTTGCCATAAAAATGGCGGCTCTCACAGCCTTCAATTTGCAATAGTTTTCCAGCCACTGCCGCTATGGAGTGTTAGGGGCTTGTGTATTACCAATGGATTTACACCAAATACACTGAGGTGACTCGCGGACGCCCCATCGGTGTAGTCGAGCCGGTGATGCTACAGCGTCATGCATTAGTCGCCAGCATAGGTCCGCATCAGAACTCGTTGTAGGAAAGATGTATATATTATTCCACCATATATGATCTCCTGCTAGCACTGACCCTCCATAGAGCTTAGAAAGAGGAAATTCCTTTTCTCGGCATCTTTGGTAAAGGTGTCTTCGATTTCCAACATCCATTACGCTCAGTACCTCATCAAGTGTAGTCGTTGTGGCAGGGCAGACTGTATCCCAGGCTTGGAGAATCGATTGGTAAAATGGTTGTAGAATGCGCAATCGATCACCTCGAACTGGTTCAAGGATAGTCGTGTGAAAGTCCTCCGAATACCTATGCAAATTTATTTCATGAAGAACATAAGTGTTACTTCGTTCAGCGTCTGGTGATAAGAGACTTGCTAAAAGACGAACTCGTAAACTCATTGATTTGCAATAGATATTTGTAAGTCCAACGCCTCCGACGCATGGCTCTGCAAAAACATGATCGTGGTTGAGCTAATGCCTTCCTCCCCAAACAAATTTGATTAGTTTTAAATAAATTTTGTTAATGAAAGTTTTGGGTGGTTGTAAAACATTAAGAACGTGGACAAGTTTAGATCCAAGAATTTGATTAGCTATAATGCGACGTCCTCTTATTGTTGTATGATTTCGCCATTTAGTGTATCGATCGATTCCACTCTGTATAGTTTCGGTGAGTGTTGTCCAGTTATTGGCTTCCCACTCCTGAGAATTGCCAAGGTACACGCCAAGGACTCGGAGACCGTCGCTGCTCCATTCGAACCCAAGCAGATTGTCTGTACGTCCTCTCCATGATCCTGAGAAGAGACCGGTAGATTTTTCAAAGTTGAGCTGAGCGCCAGAGGCGCAAGCGTAAGTTCTAAACACCGTATTCAGTTCGGGAAAGCCACGGTTGTCTGTCAAAATGGCGTAGACATCGTCCGCGTATGCCGAGGTGACAATGGGCGTCACAGACCCGGGGACTTTTAACCCGTACGGGGCGAGCTTCCGGCGACATAGTGCGAGGAACGGTTCTATTGATATGGTGTATAAGCATCCAGATATGGGGTCTCCCTGTCTTATTCCACGCCGTAAAGGAATAGGAGCAGAGAGGGACGAATTCACTCGAATACAGCACCGTGCGTTTGAGTAAAGCATTTTAATGTAGGAAATAAAGAGATCACCGAAACCAAAAGCTCCCATTACTTTGTAGACATAATCGTGTTCAACCCTGTCGAATGCACTTGTTTGATCGAGAGAGACTATTGCAAGTGGTAGGTTGTTCCTATTGCAATGTTCGAGCACGTCGCGAGTGAGGTGGAGGTTCGAGAACAGTGACCTGCCTTGTACGCAGAAAGTTTGGTCACTTTGGACAATGTTTTTTATAGACAAATTAATTTTATTTGTAAGCGCTTTGGAAATGATTTTGTAGTCGGTGTTAAGAAGGGAAATCGGCCTCCAGTTTTTTATCTGAAGTCGGTCACCTTTCTTGGGTATGAGCACAAGTACTGATAGCTGCATAGAACGTGGCAAAGTGGATCTTTCGACTGCCGCCTCGAACATTGTGTAGTATAGTTTGCGCAGATCATGCCAGAAAAATAAGTAGAATTCGACTGTTAGTCCGTCTAAACCAGAAGACTTTCCTTTGGTTAGCTGTTCAAGCGCCACCCGCAACTCTGGTAGAGTAGGAACAGCGTCCAGTTTTGTCCTATCAGCGTCGGAGATTTTAGGAAGGTCGGCAAAGAGATGTGGGACATTTAAGTTGTTGTCTCCGGAGCTCGAATACAGCTGCTCAAAATGATCGCGTACTTGTGTTCGAATAAAGTCCGGGTCTTTCGAAATAGCACCTCCAATTTGAAGACAGGAGAGATGTGATGGTGGATGGTGCGTCTTTCCATATTGAAAGAAAAAAGGTGAGGCAGTGTTGCCGTAATGCATCATGTTGGACGCCTCGACGGCGGCTGTGGCATGTGCTTCAGAGTAATGGATACGTCGCACCTGCGCAGTGTAAGCATTTAGTTCAATGCGTTCTGCCTCAGACAAATGACAAAGTGATTGAATGGACCGTATGCGTCGTTGTAGCTCTTTGAGCTTTTGACTTTTCTCATGGAAGCGGTGTGCCGTATACCGTTGAGTAGTTATTCGTATCTCTTCTTTGAACCTGTCCCAACTTTCGATAGGGTCAGTATTACTGCATTGCTCATTGAAATATTTTATAATGTCTGATATCTTTGTGGTAAAGTAAGTGTCTTGAAGAAGCGTATTGCAAAATCTCCAATATGGCGATTTTTGCGATGTGCTGGTAGGCAGTTGGAGTGAATACAATACACAGCTATGATCTGAAAACGTTGGTACAATTTGTGGCGCTACTGCATACCCAATACTGGAGGAACGAATATAGAATCTGTCCAGGCGCGCACGTGGGCGTCGAAAGTGTGTTCCAACGTATGTGTATTCCCGCGCCTGCGGGTTCGAAGCCCGCCACACGTCTTGTAGATCTTCTGTAGCTAGTAGGGTTGTTAGACGCTGAGCAACGCTGCGACGTGTCTCCACACAGCCGGCACGGTCAATAGGGTCAAGAGTTACATTCCATGCAGTCCCCACCAACGATCACCACATGACTATAGTGAATAGTGGCCAAGTATCTCTCAGTTCAATTAGTATAGGAATGGCGATGTTGTTATCATGAGGTAGATAAACATTAATAAGGTGGCAGTGTGTGCCATCAAATTGTGCCCGGGCACACTGTGCACACCCTGGGAATAATATTGTTGAGGAGTCAAACGGAGTTTTGGAACCTATCAACGTTCCACTGCTGTTTTGAACCTCGGGGTTGATAGCGAAAGAAAAATTTTTCAGCAAAAAATCAGTTGTCGGGATGGTCGAGAGATTAGTTTCTTGTATGAAAAACACATCCGTGCGTAGCCGTCGTAGTAGATTAACAAGAGAAATTTGTTTGATGTCACTTTTCATGCCCCGAATATTTAAGGTCATGAAGTTAACCATGGTGTTCGTGTCTACTGTCCTTAACGTGGAGAAAGCTAGGAATCTTTGGGGAACATAACTCCCGATTCAGCTGTGATGGAGTTCAGAATCCGTGCAATTTGTTTTTTGAGGTTATTGTCCTGCGTGTTTAGAGCTACATTTTCAAGTTCGGCGTAGAAAGCCTTAACGTCATCGGAGTACAGTTGCACAATAGGAAGGATTTTTTGAAATGCTTTGATTTCTTTAGAAACGCCTTAATGTTCTCTGCACTCAGCGCGTCACCGCCACTAATCAAATCAGTTTCCATATGGTCGTCACCTGACAGCGACGACACAGAGCCACAATCAGACTGTTCGTCATCATCGCGTCGCGGTTTTTTAAGTGGGGGACGATCAGTTTGTTCCTCTGTAGGCCTACCTTGCGCCGTTGCCTTAGCCTGTTGCAAAACTATGGGATTATTTATTTCCGGGCCTTGTTTTGGTTGATCTGCGCCCAATAACATATCAGCGATAGGGATCGTGGTTGGGGCAGGGTAGGAGGGGAAATAATTGCTTGATTGTATTGCTCGATTCTTTGCCGTGTTGATTTAGCCTTGACTGTTTATACACTCACATTCGAAGAAGTACTTGCCTCCGCGATGTCATTAACATTCAATGCGTAGGGAATGACAGGGGTGCAAGGTCGTAGTTGTACTAGTTGCGTGTCATTCGCGCGAGTCACCGCTCCGGCGAACGTACGCGGGCTCAAAGGTATAGCAGGAAAAGACGACGTGTTAGCAGTGTCTATGTTAGTAACAGTTTGTTTACAATTCCTCGATATATGCCCCTTTTCGTTACATTTCAAACACTTGACATCTTCAAGTGACATGAAGACAATAACCTTAACTCCCTCCACTTCGTAGTGTAAGGCATCAGGCACCGTTCCTATGTCCTTGAATAGAACATAAGCTAGCTTTCGGAATGATTTTACATGTGAACAGTCTGTTATTTTCGAACCTGATTGGAGGTCCCTTATTGGCCCAGTCATTGTTCCATACTTTTTTATTTTGTCAGTTATCATTTCGTGGGTAATAAACACCATACTACATTAGAAAAACATTAGAACATTAGAGAAAAAAAACATTAGAGAAAACTACTTTAGTTGCTGCCGAAAAATAACGCCTAACAGGCACGTATTCATTTTTAACATTCAGAAAACCGTCTTTGACAAGTTCCTCCTTAGCATCCTCACAGTCTAAAAAGATGCATACACGGCCACCCGAAACACGAGATGCGTGTGTTATGCTCTTTCCTGGTACTAATTCAAGAGCGCCTCGTAAATAATCGTCTATCGTGGTATTAGCAACATTATCAATGATGACAGCAAGTTTCGGTGAGATTGCCATGTTAATGGCTATTCAAACAGGTCTATGCATCCAGGTCCGCCCGGTTACGTGTCACACTTGCACGCACTGCACAGTTTTGTGTTTAAAACGAAAACAAAACGATATTTTCCTACAGTACTTACACAGTTCACTTCAGTTATACAGTCACTATCACTCCACCAAGTTTCACACGAAACGCACTTAATGTTCCCACAAAAAGGTAATTATTTGTGGGAGCCGATGTGAACCACGTCTGAACACATTGAGATAGATAGATAGATAGATAGATTTGATTTGATTTGATTTGATTTATTCGAACAGTATGGTTATATACAGATAACAGGTTCAAAAGATGCAACAAATATAAATATATAAACAGGTGTGAATTAAAGAATCAACGGAAACAATGCTGATACAATAGATGAATTGATAAATTTCTTGATTTATCAAAACAAAAATATGATTTATAATATCACATTGCTTAATAGATAGATAGATCACAGTCTATCGAGTAGAGAATCGTAGCATCACTGACACCACTCGCACAATACACTTCGGAACTTCCAAGTCCTGTTGAAATTGGCTACAGTGTCAGTTCTAACAGCTCGGAGAAATTCAACATTTAATCTGTGTGTTAGTCTATTCTTGAATATTTGTAATGGATCGCCGACTTCAGATTCGTAACTAGCCTGTAAAAATTTAATCAATGTTGATTTACCTAAATTTATAATGTAGTTTGATAACTGCCATGCTATTGAATGATTGGGCATAAATTTGATTCCACGTACAAGATCAAGTGTTGACAGGTGTTCAAGTCCTAGAAACTTCGAAATTATGTTCCTCACAAAGATCCATAGAGGAGTCATCTTGGGGCACTCAAAGAGGACGTGTAGTGTATTACCAATGGAGTTACACCAAAAACACTGAGGTGACTCGCGGACGCCCCATCGGTGTAGTCGAGCCGGTGATGCTACAGCGTCATGCATTAGTCGCCAGCATAGGTCCGCTTTAGAACTCGTTGTAGGAAAGATGTATATATTATTCCACCATATATGATCTCCTGCTAGCACTGACCTTCCATAGGGCTTAGAAAGAGGAAGTTCCTTTTCTCGGCATCTTTGGTAAAGGTGTCTTCGATTTCCAACATCCATTACGCTCAGTACCTCATCAAGTGTAGTCGTTGTGGCAGGGCAGACTGTATCCCAGGCTTGGAGAATCGATTGGTAAAATGGTTGTAGAAGTCGCAATCGATCACTTCGAACTGGTTCAAGGATAGTCGTGTGAAAGTCCTCCGAATACCTATGCAAATTTATTTCATGAAGAACATAAGTGTTACTTCGTTCAGCGTCTGGTGATAAGAGACTTGCTAAAAGACGAACTCGTAAACTCATTGATTTGCAATAGATATTTGTAAGTCCAACGCCTCCGACGCATGGCTCTGCAAAAACATGATTGTGGTTGAGCCAATGCCTTCCTCCCCAAACAAATTGGATTAGTTTTAAATGAATTTTGTTAATGAAAGTTTTGGGTGGTTGTAAAACATTAAGAACGTGGACAAGTTTAGATCCAAGAATTTGATTAGCTATAATGCGACGTCCTCTTATTGTTTTATGATTTCGCCATTTAGTGTATCGATCGATTCCACTCTGTATAGTTTCGGTGAGTGTTGTCCAGTTATTGGCTTCCCACTCCTGAGAATTGCCTAGGTACACGCCAAGGACTCGGAGACCGTCGCTGCTCCATTCGAACCCAAGCGGATTGTCTGTACGTCCTCTCCATGATCCTGAGAAGAGACCGGTAGATTCTACAGAGTTGAGCTGAGCGCCAGAGGCACAAGCGTAAGTTCTAAACACCGTATTCAGTTCGGGAAAGCCACCGTTGTCTGTCAAAATGGCGTAGACATCGTCCGCGTATGCCGAGGTGGCAATGGGCGTCACAGACCCGGGGACTTTTAACCCGTACGGGGCGAGCTTCCGGCGACATAGTGCGAGGAACGGTTCTATTGATATGGTGTATAAGCATCCAGATATGGGGTCTCCCTGTCTTATTCCACGCCGTTAAGGAATAGGAGCAGAGAGGGACGAATTCACTCGAATGCAGCACCGTGCGTTCGAGTAAAGCATTTTAATGTAGGACGTAAAGCGATCGCCAAAACCAAAAGCTCCCATTACTTTGTAGACGTAATCGTGTTCAACCCTGTCGAATGCACTTGTTTGATCGAGAGAGACTATTGCAAGTGGTAGGTTGTTCCTATTGCAATGTTCGAGCACGTCGCGAGTGAGGTGGAGGTTCGAGAACAGTGACCTGCCTTGTACGCAGAAAGTTTGGTCACTTTGGACAATGTTTTTTATAGACAAATTAATTTTATTTGTAAGCGCTTTGGAAATGATTTTGTAGTCGGTGTTAAGAAGGGAAATCGGCCTCTAGTTTTTTATCTGAAGTCGGTCACCTTTCTTGGGTATGAGCACAAGTACTGATAGCTGCATAGAACGTGGCAAAGTGGATCTTTCGACTGCCGCCTCGAACATTGTGTAGTATAGTTTGCGCAGATCATGCCAGAAAAATAAGTAGAATTCGACTGTTAGTCCGTCTAAACCAGAAGACTTTCCTTTGGTTAGCTGTTCAAGCGCCACCCGCAACTCTGGTAGAGTAGGAACAGCGTCCAGTTTTGTCCTATCAGCGTCGGAGATTTTAGGAAGGTCGGCAAAGAGATGTGGGACATTTAAGTTGTTGTCTCCGGAGCTCGAATACAGCTGCTCAAAATGATCGCGTACTTGTGTTCGAATAAAGTCCGGGTCTTTCGAAATAGCACCTCCAATTTGAAGACAGGAGAGATGTGAGGGTGGATTGTGCGTCTTTCCATATTGAAAGAAAAAAGGTGAGGCAGTGTTGCCGTAATGCATCATGTTGGACGCCTCGACGGCGGCTGAGGCATGTGCTTCAGAGTAGTGACTTCTTCTCACTTGTGCGGTGCACGCGTTTAGTTCAATGCACTCAGACTCGGATAATTGACAATGTGATTCAATAACCCTAATACGTCGTTCTAGCTCCTTTAGCGTATGAGTTTTTTCGTGTTGTCTGTGCGCTGTATATCGTTGCGTTGTTATTTTTATTTCTGCTTTCAATCCATCCCAACACTCGAAGGGATCACTTTCGTCGTCGTGTCGATCGGCTAGAGTTTTAATTAATTCAGATATCACTGTAGTATAGTAAGAGTCTTGTAAAAGGATGTTATTAAATTTCCAATAAGGCGATTTGTGGGGTATGTTCAGAGGCAGTTGAAGGGTAAACAGTGTGCAGCTATGGTCTGAAAAAGTAGGTATAATTTTGGGGGCCACTGCATTGCCAATGTTTGACGTATGGACGTAGAACCTATCTAGTCTAGCACGTGGGCGTCGAAAATGGGTTCCTACATATGTATATTCACGTACCTGTGGGTTTGATGCCCGGCATTCATCTTGAAGATTCTCCTTCGATAGAATGTTAGCCAGACGCTGTGCAAGGCCGCGACGAGTTTCTACACAGATCGAGCGATCTATAGGCTTGAGTGTGAGATTCCAATCGCCACCGATAATAACCATGTGACTATGATGAACACTGGATGTGTATCTTTCAAGTTCGTTTAACACTGGTATGGCAACGTTGTTGTCGTGAGGGAGATAAATGTTTATTATATGGCACTGTTTTCCGTCGAGTTGAACTTTTGCGCACTGCGCGTACCCTGGTACGAGTATATGTGATGAATCGAGTGGAATTTTGGAAGCAATTAATGTTCCGCTGCTATTTTGAATGTCCGGGTTAATGGCGAAAGAGTATGTTTTCAATAAAAATTCGTTCGTTGGGGGGGTCGAGAGGTTGGTTTCCTGTATAAATAACACATCCGTTCGTAACCGGCGAAGTAAATTGACTAGAGCAATTTGTTTAATTTCACCTTTCATTCCGCGAATGTTTAAGGACATAAAGTTCACCATCTTCCCTGCGAATTAAATTTTAAAAGAGGATGTTTTTGTTTTTAATGGCGAGTATGTTAGGGATTGTTAGGGGGGGGGGGGTAAACCCTGATTCGGCTACAATGGATTTTGTAATCCGCGAGAGACGTTTCTTGAGGTTCATATCAGTTGTGTTTAGAGATAATTTTTCTAGTTCACTGTAAAAAGATTCTACGTCGTTGGAATAAATTTTAACAATTGGCAGAATCTTTTTAAAGTGTCTTGATTTTTTAAGGAAGGCTTTTATATTCTCTTTATTCGTTTCGTCTTCGATGCTTGTCAAATTAGTTTGCATTTTCTCGTCACCAGAAACTGATGACTCATACGATTTCATCGATTCGCACTCTGACAGCTCTTCATCTTCAATTCGCGATCTTTTTGGTGACCGTTCTATTGGTTCCAAGCTATCATCCGCCTTCGCCTTTTGAACCGGTTGTATTATTATAGGTAGCGTAAATTCATTATGCTTAGCAGTGCCCGCTGCTTGTTCGTTTTGTTTGATCGGATCAACCGCTAGCGACACCTTATCAACGACAAGGGGGGTAGGGGGGTTTGTTGTTAAATTGTACTGTTCAATTCTATGTTGTGCTGATTTGGCCTTGACCTCGAGTATACTCGCAGTTGAGGAAGTACTTGGTCCTATGCCGTCACTCGCACCTAGCGTGGCATTGATGGCAGGGTTGCAAGGTCGGAGAGATAGTGACTCTGTGCCAGTCAATGCTGCCGCAAAGGTATGCATAGGCTTCGTAATTGGCAGTGAGGGGTACTTTGACGCATTAGACGGGACGGGAGGGGTTGTTGGTTTGTCAGTGATAGGATGTTGTTTAGGAGTAGATTTTTTACAGTTTTTTGAAACATGTCCCTTTTCCTTGCATGTGAGACAGGTTACGTCCTCCATCGATAGGAAAACTATTACCTTGACGTTGTCCACCTCAATGTGTAGAGCGTCCGGAAAAGTGGATACGTCTTTCACTAGTATGTAGGCAAGCTTACGGAAAGACTTGATGTGGGAGCAGCCGGTGATTTTGGATCCAGTCGATAGGTCCCGAATCGGTCCGATGATGGTTCCGTATTTTGATAGTTTTTCACTCAACATTTCGTGAGTGATGAATGGAAAAAGTTAGACATGACAATCTTGGTCGCAGACGAAAAGTATTTACGAATAGGTATATAACTATTTTTAACAGTAATGAACCCATCCTGTGTAAGGGTATTGATGTCGTCTTCACTTTTTACAAAAATGCAGACGCGACCTCCAGACACTCGGGAAGCATGAGTGATTTGGTCACCCGCTACAAGCTCGAGTGCACCGTGTAGATAGTCGTCGATAGAGGTGTCGGCGTGATTATCGATAATTACTGCCAATTTCGGTGTGATAGACATGTCGGCGAAAGAATAGTTCGGTTTTGTATAAACAATCAGTTGTGTTGTAGTCAGGTTCACTATGTATTTTCGTGGGATTTTTTTGGAGATTAGCAAAGTGCCATATTTTTGGAAAGCTTGAAACGTCAGGAATTCAAAAATCCATGTTTACATTTGCTCAGATGTTTGTATGGCCGCCATTTTGGATAATCAAAATGGCCGCCAGAAAATATAAATTCAATTATATCTCGGCTTCCAAGTGACACAGGAAGTTCATATGAAATTCTCATACTATGTTTTAACACCAAGAGTATTAAAATCAACGTAAGAATTTGTAAATATGCAGCCACGGCCGCCATTTTGAATTTAAACATGGCTGACCCTAAAATACGAATTTCACTATAATTAAGCTTCCAATTGACATAGAAAGTTCATATTAGTTGTTCCTTCAATGGTTTTTAACCAGGAATATATTAACAAGTGTTTACATTTGCATAGATGCCCCTATGGTCGGTTTTTTGGACTTACAAAATGGCCGACCAGAAATAAAACTTGCTTGATAGCTTGACATGTAATTGTCTAAGAACGTTGATGAAAGAACCTCTTCATTTGAGTTACTATCATAAATAACCATAAATCCTTGCTAAAAATTGCTTACATGACCGGATCGCCGCCATTTTGGATTTTAAAGTGACCACCGTCAAACGAGACTTTCATGATTGAAGGTTAATGTAAAATGATTCTTCTATGTTAAAACACCAGGGAGATGAAATTTATATTAAAATTAGCCTGACAAGCCAATTGTGTTGCTATGGCCGCCATTTTGAATTTTAAAATGGCGTCTGGTACGTATGAATAACGTGAATTTCGTCTTTCATTTGTTTTTTAAAGTTGATTTAACATGCAGTTTTTACATAAGAATAAGTTAATTTATCTATTATTTTGCACAAATCATTTAGGCTGATGCTACATGATGTGCTATAGAGAAATTAGATCGTTTACAAAAAGCAGAGAGTGGCCCAATTACCGACTTACAGTAACGTCTGTCCATTTGCTGTTGAAGGGGACATGTTATGTTGTACAAGTTCATCACAAATGCATGTGTACCACAAGAGTATGTTCAGAATATCTTGAAAGCGGATGAAACTGGACAGAAAATTTACGAAAGCTACGTCACTGAACGCATCAATGGAGATGTCAGTCTGTGGGCACCAGTCAAAAAACAGAACAAGATGTACGTAACATGTCTGGAAGCAAACAGCAATGAAAGTGCAAGCTATGTAACCAGACAGTTGACGTGCGACTGCGATAGACCAAAAATCTATATGGTCACCTGATGCTTTTGAGCTGATCAAACAGAGATATTGACCAAAATAATGATGTTGGTAACTTTGAGTTTACATTTACTCCGAGAGCACTTTTTGCGCCAGATGGGTCAATGTAACCATGTACTAATGACAAATCTAAGCTGATACACAATTCTTCAGAAGTTGGCTAATACTGACATGAGAAAACAAAATCAGAACTGATCTGACTAAACTTGCTAAAGCAATCCAAGACTACAAGAAAATCTCACCTGAGGTAGTAATTACATCAGCATCAGTTCACACGAGAAGCAACAGAAACCAACATTTTGAAGACAACAATCACGAAGAAGCAGACACACTCATGATTTGCCTGGCAGCAGTAGCATCACAACAGTTACCTCACGCACAAGTGGTATTATTCGATACAGATATTTTGGTATGGACTCTCGCAAACTATGGCAAGCTGTGCAAAAGAACGTCACTCTCGATGGTATCTGGTACGGTGGACATAGAACCAATCTGGAGAGCTTTAGACACGGAAAAAGCGCAAGCTTTATACCTATATTCCCCACGTTCACTGAAGCGAACAACGTTGGGAAGTTCTCGAGAATATGTAAAACCAAATGGTTTCAACTGTGCCTGAACGCTGATGAAACCGTCCATGTAAGGTGATCTTAAGCAGGAGGTGAAAAATGAACTGGAAAAGTTTGTTTGCTCAATGTACTGTCCAAAGGGTCTCTACATCAGAAGCATACCTGATCTAAGATGGCATCTGCTCTGCAAACAACTTGCAGATTGCAACAAGTTACCACATACACTTGGTGCACTTGAAAACACATCAGCCGTGTGCGGATACAAAGCCAGGTTTGGTGCCAAGCCACAGTCTTGCAGCAACAGCTTCTTGACCCCTTAAAATTCGGTTACTATAAGGGTACAGGTGGACATATGCTGCCAGTTACTACAAAGGTTCTCAGCACCACAGGCTATCATCGAGTTAGTCAAATGCCAATGTAAAACCAACTGCTCTAGGCAAAGATGTTCATGTGTAGAGAAAGAATAACTTACCATGCACAGAACTTTACTTGTGAGACACCGAATGCGAAAATTACGAGGACTACAGCATTGTAATTGCTGACAGTGATAGTGATGAAGATGATGTCTAGTGTAATCAAGATAAAGAATATAATGTGTTTTCAATGCAAATATTTTCATAATTTTACATAAACTTAAAATATAATTTATATAGCTTTTAACTTCTGAAAAGTATGCTTGTAGAAAAATTTCGATAAAAACCTTACATTGCATTCTCCTTACTTTTGTGCTACAAATAAATGCAACATTTGTCAGCGTTTTAGTATTTTATATTATTAACCGAATCATTTGTAAATTCCAGTAGTCTGACAAGAGGAAATCATCACTTTAAATGAACTGTGCAAATGTATACTTCAATATTTCTTTTCTTGAGTGAAACAATGCTGGTTCTATAACATTGATGATAAAGGGTGCCATTTTTTAATTCAAAGAGGCAGCTTTGCAGTTATATATGTAGATGCAGGCGTACATTAATATATTCCAGATTTTAAAACATACTATGTATTTTCCACCTTGAGAAACAAAGGCGGCACATTTCAGTCAAAGCCACTCAGCACTGCGGGAGTGTGACGTTTATTGCCACTGTCAATCAACACGAAAACGGTGATCTCTAATTCACTTGGGTGACCACCACAGGCTACCCTTCTATTATCTCTTTAAATAGGAAAAGATAAGTAACGCGTTTACAGTATGTTCGAAAAATAAATCTCACTGAACAATTCCTCTCAACAGTATCACACTGAACGAAGGGTAAAATGATCGCTAGCACCCGGTTTGCCAGACAACTGAGGGAGGCTGGCGACAAATTATGCTCATCCTTCAAGCTGATCAGTGAGTGACGTTTTAACAAAGATCCAAATCTGTCTTGACAACCAGATTATAGACAATTGTACTTGCTTCTCATGTGGAAAATACTATAAGAGAAGTTCCATAATTCTGAGTATCGGACGCCATTTTAGAATCCAAAATGGCAGCCATAGCACACAAGAATGGCTTGTCATGCCAAATTTAAATATAAATTTATCTCCTGGTTTAAACATAAAAAACATTTATATTAACTTCTGTGTCACTTAAAAGCCAAGATATATGAAATTCGTTTGACGGTGGCCATTTTAAAATCCAAATGTCGGCGTCCGGTCATGTAAGCAATTTTTAGCGGATTTATGTAATTTAAGATATTAAACTCAATGAAAACTTCTATACAACGTTCCTAGACAATTACGTGTAGAGATATAAACAAGCTTTATTTCTGGCGGTCCCTTTTTAAAGTCCAAAAAACGGACATAGAGCATCTAGCAAATGTAAACACTTGTTAATATATTCCTGGTTAAAAACATTGAAGGAACACTAAATAAATCTCTATGTCAATGGAAGTTCAATTAAGTGAAATCGTACTTAAGGGCAGCCATGTTTAAATTCAAGATGCGGCCGTGCTCATTTTACAAATTCTTACGTTGATTTAATATTCTTGGGTTAACATAGTATGAAATTTCATTAACTTCTGGTCACTGGAGCGAGATATAATAATTTATATTTTCTGGCGGCCATTTGTTATCCAAAATGGCCGGCCTACTAACACTGAGCAAATGTAAAATGGATTTCGATTCTGACGTTCAAGCTTTCACAAAAATGGCACTTTGCTAATCTCCAAAAAAACTCTACGAAAGTCTTTTTTACGACATAGTGAACTGACTATTCGCGAAGCGCGGGTTCGATGATGGCCTACGCCGACTGGTATCGCAACCGCCGATGAGGTTATGTGCATACTTTCAGCCGTACTAGCGCGTATGGCTGACGCACATTACACACAAACGTTGATAATCCGAGAAACACTTTGAAAACACAGTTCATGTATCTTATCTGAAAGCACAGTTCGAGTATCTTATCAAACACTAATCTTTTGAGATGAGTTTAGGGTTTCTCACACTTTTTTCACGCAAAAGTACGATAATTCGCGGGAGCCGATGTGAGCGTCCGTTCACTCCGAGTTAGATAGATAGATAGATAGATAGATAGATAGATAGATAGATAGATAGATAGATAGATAGATAGATAGATAGATAGATAGATAGATAGACAGATAGACAGATAGACAGATAGACAGATAGACAGATAGACAGATAGACAGATAGACAGATAGACAGATAGACAGAGATGAAACATATATAATCCAATACCTGCAGGGTAGACACAAATATAATCCAATACCTGCTTGGTATCCATTACTGGTTTATATTTAGCGCCTTGTCATATGCGCTACTAGGTGGCGGTATTTAGAACTAACTCACTGTTTCCTACACAATGTCACAATAAATAATTATCTAGGTGCCCGTTAGGGCGCCGCAGCCAAGCCGCGGTGCGCTACACACTCAAGCACCTTATACACCAAGCAGAGTTGGGGTGATTTCGAGGTGTTACCCAGCCGTCATGTAACGTGATGTGAACTTGAAAACTATCACATTCGAGGGGATTTAGGTACCTGACAACACATGCCAAATTTTATTGGGGTACGATTATTCCTTCTTGGTGAAAAAATGGCTTGAAACATGCTCAAAATCACTTTAAGGATGTTAGCTACTGCTACTGCTACTGCTACTGCTACTGCTACTGCTACTGCTAACATCTAATACGTCGGCCCGCGATTCTGACCAGACGGGTGGGACTACAATGTTCATATTTTACATGGACATTAAGGTTATAGAAATATAGTCTCTTTTGAAAAAAAAAGTTGAAAAAGTTTGTTGGAAGGCTTCCAAATAAGGGTTTTAAAATAAGCCTTAAACACTTGTCATACAATCAACAAGTAACCATAGTTACTTGACACTTGTTGACGGTATAAGCAGAGTTAGGCGGGAAAGTGCGATACGTTAACAAATGGCGGACATTTTAAATTTTGCTTCTATGTATGAAACGAGAAAAGTTGTCATTATACTCTCATAAAACAAATCAGAAACCGTCCCTGGCCTAGGCCCAGATGTGGAAAATTATTTATAATGCAAAAGTGTAGGTCTAAAGTTCCATTTGGCTATAGGACTAGTAAAATTCATACTTACATTACATGTTTGACAAGCCTAGCCAACCCTATGCCAGCACAACATTGTTCTATGAGCTTGCTCATCTGTTTGTTTACATAATTGCAACAATCAAATCATTTCATACAACTCGTCTTTCGATTGGCCCGCGTTTATGAAGGCACTGCCATCTAGAATAAATATAGAACTTTTTCGAGCTCTTTGCTATACGCAAATCTTTTTAAAGTGTTTGGATTTCGTGATACTCTTTCAACCATATGACATCCAATATAATTGGCTAGACCAGCAGTCGGTGGTCCACTTCCGGTACAATTAGAAGCCATCTTAAAATGACAGTTTACATGTTAATCAAATGGGAGCGATTTGTGGCCAAATAGTTCTCAAGATTGCCGCCAGGTTGACAGGTAAGCATACTAGCCTTTAACACCAAATGATTACTAAATTCCCTTTTGCAATCACTTCGTATTGTTTCTTTTGTTTAATACCATGCTGCACAAGCTAAAACCATATCAAACAATCCAGTAAAATACTTTATTGCATTAAAAAAGCATAAATTAAAACACCAAATCGCCATCTTGAAATGGGCCGGTTGAGTCTTCAATTTGCTACGCTCGCGCCCGTGCGGAGGTATGGGAGACTGCTAATCTAGCCTACTATAGGGGTTTAATATCAATGCTTTCAACTCACAACCCATGACGTTTTCCACGATACCGTTCAAGAATACCAATTCCTTCGAAAACGAAAACGACTTCGTTTTCAAATTGCGTTTTCAACTCATCTCCCACGAACTCAAGAATTGGGGTCCAGTCCTTATACCGTCGTTATACCATGGTTATACCACCTATACCCAGGATGTACATGAATCCGGGTCTAGATATTTTACATCCTATATTTTTACTGCTAATACCATAGAATTTAAATCAACTTTGATAAAAATATTATATTTTAACAAATAATTTTGTAATGGAACTTGAAAAAGTAATGAGATCACACACATAACAAAAACTTGTAGAAATACAGCCAAACCTTACACACTCAAAAGGAATGAGATCTAAAAAAAGGGCCAAGCTCATCTACCCTTCCACATAAACGTACAGTGTCCCATAACAGCATCCTCGAAAAGCTTGGCAAAATAGAATTTGCATGTTATTACGTTTAAATTAATTAGAAAAAAAGAACTTGGATAAACTATTACGTTAAATTAATAATCGCAAATTCTATTTTGCCAAGCTTTTCGAGGATGCTGTTATGGGACACTGTACGTTTATGTGGAAGGGTAGATGAGCTTGGCCCTTTTTTTAGATCTCATTCCTTTTGAGTGTGTAAGGTTTGGCTGTATTTCTACAAGTTTTTGTTATGTTCTAGAATACTACTAATGCATAATTGACGACTAGTGATTTACCCGCCCCCTGACGTCACGAAGCAACGTGGCGTGGCGGAATGATGTGGGATAGATCCTCATTCAGCAAGATGACGCCTGCTGAACGGCGCAACACTTATCACGCTCTAACTTTTATTCTATTCATAATTTGGAAAAAACCTTTGGAATTATACATAGTAAACATATCATTCCTTCTAAAAGTGGTGATCTCGAATTTTTAGACATAGCCGTAAACTTGTTATATCGATGTACGTATTAAACATGGAAAAAATATTAAAAATTATAAGTTTTGTCAACTTCTATTTGACAAATAACTTTCAATCGAATTTCAACAAGACCTCATTCAAAGTATGCATCTGACTCTTTAAGACAAGAAATAAATTAACTTTCTAGATAGAAAGTGCACTGAACGAAAATTCACAGCATAGACTTATATGCAAGGTGTGTGTTTTCATAACAAAATACGCACTTTTGACGTGCGGGTGAGCCGTGAAAAACTACACTCTGCATATTACTCTATGCTGTAAATTTTCGTTCAGTGCACTTTCTATCTAGAAAGTTGATTGATTTATTTGTTAAATAGTCTGATGCATATTTAAAAAGATATCATGTCGAAATCCGAACAGTAGTTTTTTGTCAATTGAAGATGAGAAAAGTTATAATCGTTGATATTTTTTTCATGTATAATACGTACATCGATATACCAAATTTACGGTTTTGTCTAAAAATTCGAGATAATCACTATGAGAAGAAATGATATGTTTGCTACATACTATTCTAAAGGTTTTGTCCAAATGACGAATGGAAACAAAGTTAGAGCGTGATAAGTGTTGCGCCGTTCAGCAGGCGTCAACTTGCGAAATGAGGATTTATCCCACCTTCTCGTCACGTGACTTAGCGCTCCGCCCATCACCAGTCGTCAATTCATAATATAGACCGAGAGCCAGTGACAGTTTCTATTGCCTAGGGTAAACATAATTCAAACATACGTCTTTTTATAGAGTCAGTTACCAAGAAATCGAATATCACTTGTCAGATGGGTTGCGTCTTGCGTTGGGGCTTTGACCCGTTAGGTTACCTCCAAAGTGGGCCCCCAAAGATGTCAAATCTGCCTTTAAGACTGTTTGCCAAGCTCGGGCCAACTTTTTTTACAATGTTAAATGCCTACGTAAAAGCATGCTTGATCATCAAATCCCTCTAATTTCACAACAGAACGTACCGCTTTTTACCTTTAATTTTCAGTCAAAAAATCTGTATTTTTGGGAGGCTGTTCAGAAAGGATGAGCGTATGTCGCTATCAAAGCACATTTTGAGATTTCAAATAATTATCTCCTACACAAAATCGGTAAATTTCTACAAATTAACAGTGTTGTCATATTTACGGTCATTTAATAAGAAAAGTGAGCAATATTTGGAAAATGTGCCTAGATACCCCCTATTACACATTGTTGCACACATTGCACACACATTGCAAAGCACAACCCGATAGGACCACCGATAGAGCTTCCAAGTGATCCAGAGTCCAGACTTTACCTCTGCGCTCTGCGTCAAAGCCTGGTTTTCTCGAGCTTGCCCCAGAGCATGGCTCTGCTAATCGTAAAAGGCGATTCAAGAGAAAAAGTCCACCTCGCAAACATCAGCTAGTAAGATGGGTAGTATATTACTCCCCGAATCTAGAGACGAGCTCTGACAATCGTCGTCGGGGACCTTGCCCCCTTCCCTTGACTAGTTCTCCGACGACGATGACAATGACATAACAAACGATGACGAAGACGATGACGACCGCGACGTGAGAGACCCCTTTCCTCCTCTTACCTGTGGCTGGTTCTGACCAGCATGGGCCCCTCTCCCCCCCCCCCCCCTAGGTTAGAGTGGTGTATTATGACCTAACGGTTGACACGTCCTTAATCCAAAATCCAAAAAGTCTTAAGGTATACATAATTGAAACATTCGGCATTCTATAGTAAAAGTGACCATGAAAAAGAATATTACTCATCATTATTTCATCATTTTTGGTATTTAAGTAGGCCACTATTATATATATATATATATTAATATATATATTTGTATAAAACCTTGGTTTTATTGTAGGCGACAATGACGCTGTTAAATTGGTTCCATAGACAGAAATTAAAAAAAAAAATGCCATTATGTATAATAGAGATGTTTAATACAGACCAAAATGGTTCCTCTATGATCTGTCCCCTTCGTCACTTGATGAGATTATGCAATGCTATTTAGAAGGAGAGAATTTCGATGAGGATGATGTTGACATAGATGTTTCGGAAGCAGCGTACAGTGATGACGAATGTGATTACAGTTTTAATTTTTTCACAATTTATTTATTCTAATGCTCAATTGTCTTTAATGAAAAGTATTTGCATGTTTCAACGCATGTAAAAGATTATTACGTATGTTATGATATGATGATGATGATTACTAATAAAATGTTAAAGCATACAAGCGTAGTGATTACGAATGTGGTAAAAAGTTTGATTTTTGAAGTTAATTATACCAAACCAATTTATATATCCTAATCTTCAATTGTTTGTAACTTATAAACACTATTTGCATGATTTAACACATTAAAAATTCTTACTTATGATATGATGATGATTACTTCTGAAGATTACTATGATAAAAAGTTCAAACATACTGTGATAACGAATGTATGGAAGTTTTGATGTTTGGAGTTAATTATGACTTACCAATTTATTTATATATTCTAACCCTCAATTGATTGTAACTTATAAAAACTATTTGCATGATTCAACACATATTAAAGATTATTGCTTGATAGGTTATCATATGATGATAATTACTTACGTAACTTATGATGACTATGATCTCGTTACTTATTTCATAAAAGTAAATGATTGTCAATGATTATCTTGTATCGTTATACAATATGCAAACGTTTAAGCTAATCTGTGATTTAAAAGTCAGAAACCGTCATAGTATCATGCAACAAGTAGTAAATTAAACACAACTCTTCATTGGTTAAAAAATAAAATTACAACACTCTTTACAGTTTACACCCTAACATACTATACACCATTATTATTTAAATAATGACCATAAGACGAAGTAAAACATGTCTTCCTGATTTATTCATCGATCTATATCCCCAAAAAATAAAAAAAGTGGAAGTTGCAGGGCTCAATGACGCAAAATATGCATAAAACATCATGACTGCATATTATCGCCACGAATCCGATTAAATCCAACATAATTTCGTAAGTATTCGAGACAAAACATTTTTTTAAATTTTTTTTTTTTTGGGGGGGGGGTGAAGTGGCGGGTAAGGGCATAACACAGCCAGTCCGACAAGTGATATTCTTTTCCGAGGTAAATTTTTCTATAAAATTCCGTTTTTGATATGATCATTTTTAGGGCCCAATTCCGGGGCCGCCTGACGGGTCAAAGTCGCAACGCAGATCGTCTGACGACAAATATTAGTCCTCCTGGTAATTTTACCTTTAAAATGACGTATGTTTGAATCATGAATACCTTATGAGGGCAGATTTGACCTTTTTTGGGCCCACTTCGGGGGCGTTGACGGATCAAAGCCCCAACGCAGCCCGTCTGACGAGTGATATTCGTTTTCCTGGTAACTGGCTCTATAAAATGACGTAGCCTATGTTTGAATTATGTATATCCTACGGGGGCAGATTTGACCATTTTGGGGGCCCACTTTGGGGGTTATCTAACGGGTCAAAAACCCAACGCAGCTCGTCTGACGAGTGATATTCGTTTTCCTGGTACCTTTTTATACAACATGACGTATGTTTAAATAATGTATACCTATTGAGGGCAGATTTGACTTTTTTTGGGGGGCCCACTTTGGGGGCGTCTGTGGGGTCAACGGCCCAACGCATCCCGTCTGACGAGTGATATTCGTTTTTCTGGTAATTTTCACTATAAAATGACATATGTTTGAATCATGTATACTTAATAGGGGCAGATTTGACCCTTTTTGGGGCCCACTTTGGGGGCGTCTGACGGGTAAACGCCCCCACGTTGACTCGTAAGACGCGCATTTTTGAAAATGACTTGAATTTCCGCTTCTACTCCAATGGTCCAAACATATGTACCTTATGAGGCAATAGAAACTGTCACTGGCTCTCCGTCTAATAACGTTACTGCTGCCACACCACCACCACCACCACCACCACAGTCACTTTCCTGACGTATACTTCAACAGATTATGCGCACAGTTATTTGGACAAGTGTGTATAGGCCTAGTTTTTTCTGACCGTGTGCGATTTTATTGTTGTGTACGTGCACACAAACGAGTGCATCATGGCTGAATCAAGCACTGGTTCTCTCTACAACTTCGAGAAGTTACGAGGGAGAGAAAACTACATAGACTGGCGTTTCCAGATGAAGAATTTTCTTATGCACGACGATCTCTGGAAGTGCATATCTGGTTATGCAGAAAGTGATACTACTTCCGTAGAGGTTAGGGGAAGGCGAGATGAGCGCGCCCTTTGCAAAATAAACCTCATGGTAGAGAAAAATGTTTTCCCGTACGTTATGCAAGCTACAACGGCAACCGAAGCGTGGAATGCACTTTAAATGGCATACGAAGATAAAGGTGCTAACCGGCACAAAAAAATTCTTCGCCAGTTAAGCTCCACCAAGCTTGAGCAGTTCAAGACAATGGAAGAATATGTCACTGCAGTTTTGGGGCTATCACAACGCCTAACAGCAGTTAAAAAACCGCTTGATGATGAATTTTTAGGTGCTTTGCTTTTGCAAGGACTGCCTGACGACTATGAACCAATGATCATGGCGTTAGAAAATTCAGTTGCAGAGCTGACAAGCGATTTTGTTAAATGTAAACTGTTGCAAGAAGAAAAACGTGGATCCAGTGGAGAAACAGCACTCTACAGCAACAAGGGTGGATACAGGAGTAATAAACCTAAGAAAAAACCGTACAGTTGGAACTGTCGTAAACCTGGCCACTGGAAACAAGATCGTAAGAACCCAAACCAAAAAACAACCCCTCAAGCAGAAGCCAAGCCACCTGACAAGACGGAAGAAAAGAAGAAGGGCAAGGCTTTGCTCACAGCACTTGGAGTTAATGTTCACTCAACAGACAGTTGGTACATAGACTCCGCAGCCTCCAAACATATGACTGGCAGAGTAGACTGGATGACAAAGTTTGATGATTCAAAAGAGGTTGGAAATGAAGTCACCGTAGCTAACAACTGCAAACTTTATAGTGCAGGCATGGGTGATGTTCCGGTGCATACTGATGTTTTTACCAAGGTACGTGACGTCATGTATGTTCCTAACCTAGCAGCAAACTTATCTCTGTGAAAAGTATTGTTGAGAAAGGGCATGTTGTTGCTTTTGATCACTGCCTCCTAGATGTTCGTCGTGGCTCCTCGTTCCCTGCCTGTCCATGCAACATGGTTTGATTGTTGAAGAAAATTCGCACTTTTTTCCCACAGCGCTAGTTACCGTCCCCAAGAGCTTTCTTTTGTTTTCGTTGTTTACATACGATCTGCATACGATTCAAATGTCATCATGCCAGAGTTGAGCTATATTTTTCTTCATAATAGGCAATGGTGCGTGCAAGAAGTTGTAAGATACCGGGATGCCATTATCTAAAACAAGTAGGCCTTTCTTTGCATGAACTACAGGGAAATAAGGAAATTGTGCCACCCAGGCCCCCACCAGACTCCCCTTTAGCACGCGCCACTGCTTGATGGAAAGTAATATTGTTTAGCTCGTGCCTAGTCAAGACTAGGGCCCGAGTAGGCTACCTAAGCCTATTGATTTTTAATATGATTAGGAATAGGAGCATAGGCCTCCAGATAAAAATAACATGCCTATTAGCTCTTGCCTTATATTATCAAACACAAAGTTATCAATATCTACTTTTTGTGCGTAATATAATATAATGTAACTAGACAAATTTGTATATTACTATTCTGCAAACCTTGATAAGTGATGTACGTACACAAAATACGATCTAAAACATTCAATTTAGTTGGATTTAACAGTAAACTACATGGGAGATGACATTTAATGTGACAACAACATCAAAAACAAAAGAAAGCTCTTGGGGACGGTAACTAGCGCTTTGGACAACAATTAACACTGTGCGCGTGGACAGGCAGGTAACGAGGAGCCACGACGAACATCTAGGAGGCAGTGCTTTTGATCATGAAGGCTGTAAAGTATACCTTGACAATGACTGTGAGATTCAAGGGGAAGTTCAATTGCTAATTGAAGAGTCCAATGGGCTTTATGTCTTAAACTCGGTTTCTGATTTTGCAAATGTATGTTCAGAAAATTCTAATCCGCGAGAATTATGGCACCAAAGGTTGGGACACCTCAATCATGTAGGGATGGACTTGCTAAAAATGGATTGGCTACTGGTATTGACTTTTCAGGCAAAAAGAGGCTATGTGTTCCATGTATAGAAGGGAAACAAGCCCGGCAGCCTTTCAAGCCTACTAAACACCGTGCTAAAAACAAGCTTGACCTACTACATAGTGACTTATTTGGACCTATGCCTGTGGAATCATGGGGAGGAGCCAGATATTTTCTCACCATCATTGATGACCACACAAGGAAGGTTTTTGTTTTCTTTCTCAAACACAAAGATGAGGTAAGAAAAATCTTTGAACAATTCACTATTTCTGTAGAAAATGAGTGTGAAAGAAAGATAAAAGTTATACGCACCGACAATGGCGGAGAGTATTGTAATAAAAGGTTGAATGATTTTTTAAATCAGCGAGGTATCAAGCATCAGCTGACCATCAGATACACCCCCGAACAAAATGGAGTGGCATAGCGCATGAATAGAATACTGAATGAGCGAGCACTGCATGATGCAAGGCGCTGGATGTGACAAAAAAATGTGGGCAGAAGCTATCAAGGGTTGTCACCCGTCCCGGATTTTCCGGGATTGTTTGGGATTACAATCCTTCGTCCCGGATCCAGGGTGTAGCTTTCCGGGACACAAAATGACCCGGAATCCGATATTTCATCATTTTTTGCGGATAACACAAAAGCCATAAAATTTGATACGTCATTATCGTTTCAACAGATTGGTCTGTAGATCACTTTTCCCGTCCCCCCAAAAAAATCTCCAAGGTCACGCTAATGTGGCGACGTAATTAAGCTTGCTTATGTTCTGTATGGTCGTCGGTGGGTTGAGTTCGGTGTGGCGTGGAGGGTGGTGGTGGGGGCGCAGCGGTGCTCTGCCGGACTAAGCCGACGATATTTGGAAACACTTGTTTCCCATTATTTCAAGGGTGATAACTATTACCACGAAAAAGTCTACGTACCGGTATTCATTTATTTAATTTGTATAACGTAATTTATAATATCCGACAGTTAAATGAATGTTTACAATAGCATATTGTTATGTCATTCACAAAAACGGCGGAAAGACGTGAAATTTTCTCAGCTATTTCTTTTCTGGTTAAATTCAATGACATTATTTTCTTTGTTATGTTGATACATATAAAATCCGATAACTATTATGTAAAAGCCTACATTTTCACTTCCTTAATTGTAATTTAAAACCCCACACATAACAAAAACTTGTACAAATACAGCCAAACCTTACACACTCAAAAGAAATGAGATCTAAAAAAAGGGGCCAAGCTAATCTACCCTTCCACATTTGCGCATTCTTAATTCATAAACGTACAGTGTCCCGTAACAACACCCTTGAAAAGCTTGGCAAAATAGAATTTGCAACTATTAATTTAAACGTAATAGTTCATACAAATCCTTTTTTTCTAATTAATTTTAACGTAATGGTTATGCAATGCAAATTCTATTTTGCCAAGCTTTTCAAGGGTGTTGTTACGGGACACTGTACGTTTATGAATTAAGAATGCGCGAATGTGGAAGGGTAGATGAGCTTGGCCCTTTTTTTTAGATCTAATTTCTTTTGAGTGTGTAAGGTTTGGCTGTATTTTTACAAGTTTTTGTTATGTGTGGGATCTCATTACTTTTTCAAGTTCCATTGCAAAATTATTTGTTAAAATATAATAATTTATCAAAGTCGATTTAATTGCTATGGTATTACCAATTAACAATAGAATGAAAAAATATAGTGGTCCAAAGACTTGCTTTTTGTAAACAATGTAGGCTATTATTGTCACGTAACTATTACTTGTTGATTGTATGCCTGTATAAGGCTTATTTTAAAACCTTTATTTGAAAGCCTTCCAGCAATTTTTTAGAACTTTTTCTTTCAAAGGGAATTACATCACTATTACCTTAATGTCCATGTAAAATACTAGGAAAACGCTAAAGTCCCGCCGCGTTGATGGATGAGCTTTTTTAAATTTTTAGTCTGCGTGGGATATCTTTACTTTTGCAAGTGCTTTGTTGCTTTGTTTTGCTGCCCACGCATTGTAGGTGATTGTTGTCAAGTTTCTATTGTTTCTTGTCAATTTGTTTTATTTACCGTTAAAAACTTATATTAAAAGCTTTATTTCTATGGATTCTGGCTAACTTTGTCACTTTTTCTTTCAAAAGGTACTTCATCACCATAACCTTAATGTCGATGTATAATATGAACGTTGAAGCCCCACCCGTTTGGTCAGAATTGGCCCAAATGGCACGAAAATATCGCATAAAAATCAAAAAAACTTATATTAAAAGCTTTATTTCTATAGATTCTGGCTAACTTTTTCAACATTTTCTTTTAAAAAGTTCTACATCACCATAACCTTAATGTCCATGTAAAATATGAACATTGTAGCCCCACCCGTTTGGTCAGAATCGGCCCAAATGTCACGAAAATATCGCACTAAAAATCGAAAAAAATCGTAAAAGTACGCTATTCATGAGAAATATTTCTTCGATTGTACCCAAAAACAATACACCTCTTAAGTTCAGAGATTTCGAAGGTCCCCTCAAATTTTCATCAAGATCGGATATACCGTTTGCCTGGTAGAGAGTTAACAAACAGACAAAAAAACAAAAAAAACAAACAAAAAAAAAACACCCGAGCTAAAGTTTTTGGGGGTCAGTGAAATTGAAGTCTTCGCTTCGCTCATCCAATGAACGTTCTAGCCCCACCCGTTTGGTCAGAATCGCTGGGCAATTGAAACTGACGAATTAGGTAGTAGTAGTAGGAGTAGTATAGCCAGTAGTAACTAACGTCCTTAAAGTGATTTTGAGCATGTTTCAAGTCATATTTTCACCAAAAAGGAATGCTCGTACCCCAACCAAATTTGGCATGTGTTGTCGGGTACCTAAATCCCCTCGATTTTGATAGTTTTCAAGTTCACATCACGTTTCATGATGGCTGGGTGACACCTCGAAATCACCCCAACTCTGCTTGCTGTATAAGGTGCCTGAGTGTGTAGCGCACCGCGGCTTGGCTGCGGCGCCCTAACGGGCACCTAGATTTACGACATAAAATAAAATGTTCAAAATATCACTATATGTTATGCACAATAACGGTCCAAAAACCTGAAATTTTACGAAATCTTGAAAATAACAAAATTACTTAATTATTGTCGAAGATTTGTCTATACCACATCATAATTCTGTATGGTTAGTTACGATGCCGTTTACATTGAATTTTTTAATTCTTCAGGCATTGGATCATTATTATTACTAGGAAAACGCTAAAGTCCCGCCGCGTTGATGGATGAGCTTTTTAAAATTTTTAGTTTGCATGGGATATCTTTACTTTTGCAAGTGCTTTGTTTTGCTGCCTACGCATTGTAGGTGATTGTTGTCAAGTTTCTTTTGTTACCTGTCAATTGGTATTATTTACTGTAAAAAACTTATATTAAAAGCTATATTTCAATGGATTCTGGCTAACTATTTCAACTTTTTCTTTCAAAAGGTACTACATCACCATAACCTTAATGTCCATGTATAATATGAACGTTGTAGCCCCACCCGTTTGGTGAGAATTGGCCCAAATGGCACGAAAATATCACACAAAAAATCAAAAAACTTATATTAAAAGCTTTATTTCTATGGATTCTGGCTAACTTTTTCAATTTTTTCTTTCAAAAGGTACTACATCACTTAAACCTTAATGGCCATGTATAATATGAACGTTGTAGCCCCACCCGTTTGGTCAGAATTGGCCCAAACGTCACGAAAATATCGCACTAAAAATCGAAAAAAATCGTAAAAGTACGATATTCATGAGAAATATTTCTTCGATTGTACCCAAAAACAATACACCTCTAAGTTCAGAGATTTCGAAGGTCCTGTCAAATTTTCATCAAGATCGGATATGCCGTTTGCCTGGTAGAGAGTTAACAAACAGACAGAAAAACAAACAAACAAAAAAAAAACAAAAAAAAAACACCCGAGCTAAATTTTTTGGGGGTCAGTGAAATTGAAGTCTTCGCTTCGCTCATCCAATTATTTTTATTATTATTATTATTATTTGTTTTCGTGAGATATTACGTTTCCTACAGCCATTCCTTAACCCCGGAATTAACAAAAATGGTCTTATGTAAATCAATCCAGAAATTAAAAAATCCATCTCAGCGTTTTTTTTTTCCCATAATATTTTAATTTCTGGATTGATTTTCATAAAATTTATTACACCTACGGGAGTTTTTTTCCAATTAATGAAATTGAGAAAAATGTTCTATTTAGACTTTATACTTTACTGTCATTTGAGATACAAAGTCGCCTTAAAATGTGTTTTAGGCCATCAAATATACCTAATGTACTCAAAAAATTTCCGCCTTCGGCGAAAATGCCTCCGGCGGCTGCGGCTTGGCCCCAGGCCCCAGCTGTATCACGCACCCTCGTATTTTGTCCCGGATTGACCTCAATCAAAGGTGGCAACCCTACGGCGGCGGGCGGCTTATCTAATATCTTGTAAACAGATCACCTGCAAGAAAGACACCGAAGTCAACACCAGAAGAGATTTATTTATTTATTTATTTATTATTTATTTAACGTCTATCCTATTCAGTTATAAAAACTGATTTACAAAGGAGGACAACTAAATAAATCTAATTACATAGATGCAGAAACTACAATAAACTACATTCAAGTACATATTTGAAATATTTGCATTACAACAACAATGCATTTTAACACAACAATTTTGTTAACAAATGAAAATAATATAAAATGTATTTAATTAATGAATCAAATATAAAAAACGATGGGGAATGAAAAGAAAAGGTAATTTTTTTTAAACAACGCTCATATTTAAATGTACTAAAAAGTAAAAAATAAATTTTCGCCCAACAAATTTTTGCCTTACTCGGAAATTAAAAGCGTTGGGCGCTTACGGTATTGACATAGATTACATAATTTTGTTGTTCATGGAAGGAAAGCGCCCAACGCTTTTAATTTCCGAGTAAGGCAAAAATTTGTTGGGCGAAAATTTATTTTTTACTTTTTAGTACATTTAAATATGAGCGTTGTTTAAAAAAAAATTTCATGTAATATTATTTTATACTTTTAAGTCTTTTCGATAATGTATTTATTTTTTATATTTTTATATTATATTGTATTTTTTTTTTAACAATCCATTCCTACAGTGATAGATAACAGTAGTTGCACTGGCACCAACTCCATCCGATCAACTGTGAGGTCGAACCACGTGAGGGGAACGCAACTATGCGTACATGGTGAATGAATCACCGCACGGGATTGAACTTGTAGTGGAGCACGTCGCGATGAGCCGAGGCCATCGAAGCGAGACGGACTTGGGTGAGCGTTGTCGCTGCATATCAATAAAGGACAGATAGACAGATCGACAGACAGACAAACACATGAAGCTGATATAAACGTTGTACGTCTGTGTGAACAATTTCAGCCCGATCGGACTTTGGGAAGTGGGTGAAATATCAATTCCCATATAAAACGTTAATTATTAATTACGATGAATGAATTGATTAATTAGTGAATCTGTTAATTGATTCATCTATTGTCATCAAGAATACGTATGTGTGAAAAATTTCAGCTCGATTGGACATTGAGAAGTGGGTGAAATATCGATTATAAGATTCCGTCCAGACAGATAGACAGACAGACAAGCACAATAAGCTAGTATAAGCGTTCTAATGAAATATCGATTAAAAGATTTCATCTAGACAGACAGAAAGTCAGACAGACAGACAGACAGACAAACACATAAAGCTAATATAAGCGTTGTAAAAAGGAAAAAAAAAGGAAGAAAAAAAAAGAAAAAAAGAAAAAAAAAACATTAAAAAAGAAAAACGAAAAGAAAAAAATGATTTATTAGACGATCCCACTCAAACGAATATGAGGTTTGCCAAAAATCAGGAACAGCAAATCAGGGAGTATAATCAAAAAACTTAAGCGAAAGAAACCATCGAACGCGAATCTTTATTCTTGTGTTCAATCTTCATTTTTGTTCAAGTTTCCTCCAAAAAACTCTTGACTCTAATATATAATTATATCAGATATATAATTATTTAAAATTGTTCATGTCAAAAACAGATCACAGCAATGATACAGGACACCTAACTCAAGTTGCAAGCTCCTTTGTTAGGCGGTAACCAGACAATCTAGGCAGAAAAATATAATTGAAAATACATTGATTAATTGATTATATCATAATCAAAGCAATAATGAACAAACAAAGAGAAAAGCAAAATCATTAATAAGAACTTATGAAGGTAAATTAACATTACACAAATACACAGACAATAACCTACAAACAAATAGTAAAAAATCAATTCTTTGCTCTTTGATTCATTATCATTGCTTCAATTTTACTTTTAAATTATACAATTCCTAGATCAGTAAACTGGCTTTTAATATCATAAGAAATTGAATTCCTATAAGATACGCCTCTGTACATAAATGACTTTCTAAATGCTTCAGAATTTAATCTAGGAACTTTCAATGAGTTTATTAAAGTAGAATTTCTATCACGATCAACAATTTTAAAAATATTGGGTAGAATACCTAAACACATATCTTTCATTACTTTGTATGTGTTTACCAGCACGCTATACTTCATCCTTTCATCAATCGTGAAACAATCAGACTGCAAATCTTGGCTCAAGGGAAATGAATCAAACAGATGGTCAATTCTCTTCTGGAGTAGAACATATTCAGTAGAAGGTCTTACTGCCCAAACCACTAAGCAATAATCAATAACAGAGTGAATATAAGAATCTACAAGTAACCCCATCATTCTCTCAGTTACAAACCTCTTCATTCTACTTATAATTCCAATTGCTGATGATACTTTATTACACACATATTCATAATGTTTCTTAAAATTTAAATTACAATCTCTAAGAAAACTCCAAGATATTTAAATTCATACACTCTTGAAATTAACTTACCTTTACAAATCAACGTCAAATGAATATCATTCCTGCTTCTATCATTAGCCTTATGAAAAATCATAAAATTTGTTTTGCTATAATTAATATCAAGTTCCTGAGTTTTAAACCAATCATCCATCCTCTTTAGAACTTCTTAAAGACGTCTTACGATCTCTTCGACATCCACACCTTCTAAATAAAACTAAAAGACCAAGTCATCAGCATATAAGATATAATTGATTCCTCCCATTATAGTAGATATATCATCTATATAAAGAATAAATAATAGGGGTCCTAATATTGACCCTTGAGGTACTCCAAAAAATATATGGAATACTTTTGAACTATATTTTGCAAGATTTATAAACATTTTTCTTTTTAAAAAATAATCCGCCAAAATTGACAACAAATAAGGACTTACGTTATACCTGGTTTTTAATTTGCAATCTCATGCAGACCATATTTTAAAGACCTTCATATTCTTACACTTCCTTGCTTATATATATATATATATATATATATATATATATATATATATATATATATATATATATATATATATATATATATATATATATATATATATATTAGAAATCCTCACTATCAAAATCCACAACCAAAATAATATATGCAACTCTGCAATTCATCAGCATAATACTAGGCAAAAATAAAATTTACACATCCTCTTTCAACACAAGGAAAAAGTAAAAAGGGTATCTATACAATGGGGTTAAAACTCTTTAACAAACTACCTGAGGTATTAAAAGTGATTGTCGACCCTGATAAAATGATTAGAGCAATCAAATTGTATCTGCTGGAAGGAGGTTTCTATGGTGTGGACGAGTTCTATGAGGGATTAAAATAGGGGATATGACCGAGTGTAGAGATTGACTATTGGTTTATTGGTAAACATGTTGTTGACTATGAGGCACACTATTCTTTGACTTGTCATTCCTTTCAAGTGAAGTGAATAAGTTTATAGTTCCTGTATTTTAATTTATTTTAATTTTTATATTTCTTGCATATATTTTCTTGTCTTGCCTTTTATATCAAATTGGTACCTTTGGTAGTATGTATTTGTAAGTAATGAAACACTCTTTTTGTTATAAATTACTATTGAATTGTAATTTTTTTATTTTTTTATTTTATTGTTATTTTAATTAATGACAAATCCCATATCGATTGTTAAATTGATCAGTTTGGATGCTAATAAATACATACATACATACATACATACATACATACATACATACATACATACATACATACATACATACATACATACATACATACATACATACATACATACATACATACATACATACATACATACATACCCACACAGCATTTGATATTTGTTCAATGTGTTGACAATATTTTCATCTAACATTTGGAATATCCGGTCAATATCCGATATCCTAAAATTACAACTAGCAAACGTTGTTTAGCTATCCGAACGTCCCGGAATTTGACAAGAAAAGATTGTCATACAACGTTCCACTTAAATATTAACAATCAACATTGTTTATACTGCCTATAGATATTTGACTTAAACAATCAATGGCACACAAAAATATTGATGCAATATTTTAACAATATTTTTCTTGGATATTGGATGTGGACAAAAAGGGGGCGGGGCGTTGGACAGCGCCGAATGGAATAACACCACATCGATCGGGTTAGGAGCTAAATAGATTAGGAGGAACTTTACAAGTACACTAGATACGATCGATTCAGCGTTGTTCCTTTCGGCGCTATCCAGACGCTCCGAAAAAAAAGGAAATTTTAATTTCAATAAATTGTAGGCTACAAAAAAATTGTAAAAAATTATTATTTTATTTATTTAAATTGTACAGCATACACAGCAGAAGCACACACCCACACCCACACCCAGATTTAAAACTTGAAAAATTCAAATTTTTTCAATCTCTAAACAAGAATAGTAAAGGTACAATACATAGATTTTACAAAGTGATTACACGATGGTCAGGTAAATAGTGTCAGGAAGGGTATAGGATTTTGAGCAAACTCTGTACTCTTTCCCTCATCCTGTGTGTGTGTATCGAATCAAAGCGTTGACAGTAAGTGAAAGTGGTCGTACGATGTATAATGAAGTGATCGATGAATGTGATAAAAGTGTCCTTTACATGAAAGAATATTTTAGTTTTATCCCCCCTCCCCCCATACATCTCTGTTTCTCATCGGAACACATTGTCTGTGAGATGTAGGGCCTTATGTAAATTCCGACTCTAATGGTCATAAATTACTGTTTGCTGGGGGTGCCTAATAATGGAAAACGCGGAGTCGTTGATTTTCCAGACTGTTTGATTGGATATGGCTGGGGTTTACTTTTGGGGAATAGCTGATTATCCGCGAGGTTATTATTCAGTGTAATGGGGGGGGGGGGGGGGAAAACTTTTCACATATAATTTATGTAGGTTAGTTGAAATACTTACTTTGATTAAATTTTGATTGTTTTTTGCTATAGCAACAATGGCGTTTAGAAATTAGAGCGATTGGCCTATGCGTCGCAAAAATGTGTAAACGGTGAAAACTATAGGCCTACGTTACTTTTAGATACAATCGGTTCAATATTTTCTGTTTTGCGGTTATTATCAATTTTAGCAAGCTGAGAATTTAGGCCTACTAGTTTTGTTAATTTCTAAATTTCCTGTCTAGATTCCTGTTTAAATTCTTTGAGGGACTGAAAAATTGGTTTCACCATTACATACTTATAAGTCTCACTCCCCATTTCAAAAACTTGTCTATGTTTGCTGAAATGTGTGAACAGGAAAATGTTGAACTCAGAAATACAATTACAAATATATCAGACTTGGGTATTGTCCTACAAGGAATCCCAATCAAATTAGACTACAATTAGCTAGGTATAGTTCCAGTCTTTGCAAAAAATGTGAAATATCAATATTAACACAATTTTTAAAGGCATTTTAATGAAATACAAATATGCCTAGAATAAACAATTAAAAAAAAAACAAATTGAAGGCCTTAGGCCTAAAACATTGGGAAGTTGGTGGTTAAAACTGGCACTGTATACTTAGGCAAATAAGCAAAAAGCTTTCAATGTTCACTGCCTTTAGGCTACTAAACAGTCAAATTTAGACAGTCAGATTTAGTTTTTACTTCACTCGCCGAGTATTATTTATTAGTGTAGGAATGTGGTGATACGTTACAATATTATCGTAGCGATGCGCAGACGCAGATAGGCTCCTCAGTAAGATAGTTTCGGACGCAGAGAGGTGGGCGGAATGCCCAAGCACCCCAGTTAAGTGTAGTGTAGGCCTAGGTAGAGCTGCTGATCATCCTCTCGATACTGGCCTCTGTTGGGTAGGGCTGGGTAGGTACTTGCTGTAGGCCTCTGCCAGCACTTGCAGGGCTAGAAGTGCTTGTATAACTTGGTAAGCTGCCGGTGCTGCCATTGCTGCAAGACGAGTCCGCGATGAGGGAACCATCGAAATAGGGAACTAGCCTTGGTCTCAAATTTACGTTTTTCATTTTTAATTATTTATAGAACACAGTTAAATAAACTTCACAAATGAAAGATTTTTTTTTAAAAATCATCCGTGGTTACTACGGGGGTACAAAGTTATAGGGTTTTGAACCCCCGCGCAAACGCTCGTTCTTGGTTCAACTGCGTTACGTAGCTTGCAGCATGCTCATCGTTGTAGTTTGTATAAATACTACAACAACAACAACAAAAGCTCGACGAGCGGCCGTGCGCGGCAGCGAAGCCTAGAGGCAATCCAGTGGACCGTGCTCATCAATAATCGGACTATTTAACAACAACACGAACGATGACAAAGATGACGACCATGTGATTTTGACAGTGCGTCCAGTGCGTCTACCCGACCTTGACTAGAAAGCGATTTATTTCTCATTGGTGGGAAAGAGCCACTGGTTATTTCTCTATGGTACAGTCATTCAAGGCTGCGCTAGGCTAGGCCCTACGCCCTAGGCTGTGTCTTTGCCCTAGGTTAGGTAAACCAATTCTATAAAATGTCCATTTGGATGCCCTAGACACAGCCTAGCCTAGGTAGGGCTATAGGCCGAGGCATTTCCTGTATCCTTAGCCAAGTTTTTTTAGGTTGATGATGATATCATTTATATCATTGATGTTTGGTAGGACTTTAGATTTTATATTTAAATATGCGCCTAGTCCTGGGCGTAGTGATAGGCCTACCTCGGCCCTAGGTCCTAAGGGCCTAGGTCTACCAAGAGGGCAAAGGCTACCACTGTAGAAAACACCGAGAGAAGATCATTTTATACACGTGCCAAAAGAACCAAACGACAAACAAGGCAAAAAGAATTGTTCAAAGCTGCAGCACGAGAATGTTTTGAGGAGGACGCCCCCTCTACAAATTCACTCTACTGTTGTGAAGACCACTTTGATGCAAGTAAATATTATTGGTCTACTAGCTTTTTAATTCACAAGTGAATTTCCTTTAAGCTTCTGTTAGGCTCCGGCCAAATATTCTCGCAGCAAAATTTGCCTTGGGATTATAAGTCTAGGGCCTAAACGTAAGAGGCGTTTTCTCGCATGGGAGAATGTCACAAATTCAATTTTTTTTTTAATATTTCCCCGCGAGAAAATGAGTTTACGTAGGCCTATAGGTCCTAGGCTTATAATAATCCGAGGTAAATTAGAAGCTCATAGGAAACTAACCTGCGAAATAAAAAAGTACTAGGTAGACCAATTAATATCATTTGCTTACATGAAAGTGGTATTCACAACGGTAAAGTGAATTTGCAGCGGTAGGCTAGAGGCCCTACGATTCCTTGACATATTCTCGTCTTGTTGCGTCTAACCATTATTTTCACCTGTTTAGTTTTTTTTTAGCACATATATGAATACTTTCTCCGGTGTTTCTAGAGTGGTGTTTAAACACATCGGTACCTTACACCTTTTATAAAGCGCCATTTCTTTTAAATTCAATCAAAAGGATCATTGAGAAACGATAGCAGGAATGACAGCGGGCGCAGTGACGGCAACGGGCAACTGTCTGCTAGGATCAAGGAGGTATGAATAATGTAAGGAGACAGCATGCGCTATCTGTGGCTGTACAAATGAACGTGGCCGTTTTGAAACGTCTCCGATCGAGTTTTTCGCAGTATTTGCTGCTTCTCGTTGGTGCTGACCAATATGGCGGCTACTAAAACATAGAGTTTTTCGCAGTATCTACTGCTTCTCGTTGGTGCTGACCAATATGGCGACTACCATCGACGGCCGAAACAGCTGATATTATACTTAAAACATTGATACTAACTCTTGTATCAATATGAGAATGAATAATAAAGAGTTGAAATGTAATTTTAGTTGATGTGCTGCGTTTTTGTTTGTTTTGGAATGCTAATAGCTTTGACAATGGCTTTAATAATACCGACGACCTTGCTTTGGGTTCGAGGCTTTTGCCGACCACCATTGTCGTTCAAAGTGGCTATGGTTTTCACGGCGACATGCTGTCTCCTTACATTATTCATACCTCCTTGGCTAGGATGTGTTTGACCCACCGCCGACTGGATGGTAGAATATCTACCATTTATATCTAGATAGCGGTGCGTCTTTGGGTCTGCGCTAGGCTGCGGTCAGCAGTCTGACGTCACACTACTTTTCGTGTTGTCTTTTGGCGGGAAGCCAGATTCAAATTTCAGCGTTAAATATTGAGAAAAGTATTAACCTTAGACAAAAAAAAACTTTTATGTTATTTTTTTTAGAATGTTATCTTTAACATATTCGATTTATGGAATGAAGGCTAGTTCCCTATTCACTATACTGTCTCCGCCAAGTTTATTGGATCTATGAAATAGAAGATGACTAATGGTAGACTCACTGGGAATAAATGGAAATTTTAACATCAAAGATGGCTGGGATCAGCTAGGCCTATGCAAGAATTACCAAAATGATGATTGTACGATTAGCCCAAAGTTAGTATCTACAGCTGACCGTACGAATATAGGCCTAGACCACACAGCCAAGTGTCCCTTACTAGAGAAAATGAAAATAACTTAAGTCCATAAAATTATATTTTTTCTCGCTTTTGCATGCTTTTTAATTTTCACTATACCACTGCAGATTAGAGAACATTGTAAGAACATAGCCTATTTTAGTTATTTAAATTTTTAGTACCTATTTTTTTAAGTAAAAACTTTTCATTTAAACTCCTTTCAATACTTGCATGTTGTATTGACAAGATAATCCAAAAATGTTTAATAATTGTACAAACTTTTAGCCATTTAACTCTTTTTACCAACAGTGTTTCCTAATGTAATTCTGTTACCTAAAATCAATTATTTTTAAAATATCTATTTATTTGTATTCTTAATTGACAACAAAAGTAGTTTTGTTAAAATAAGGATGAGTTTAATTAAAAATAGTTTTAAAAATATGTATTTTTACTCTACATTTTATTGGTAACGGAATTACGGTAACGGAATTACTAAACACTATTGCTTTGAAAACAGTGTTTAATGTTAATAACGTAGACTCCCTTGTTTAGTAATCACCCTTTTTTTCATTAAACTATCATTAAGGGTTAGATTTAACCATTGCAAGCATCATAAAAATGTATCATTCGCTGGGGTAATTCCGTTACCAAGGTTTGTAATTGCGTTACCGAAAACAAATATCTTAAAACAGTTTAAATATCAACCAAAATGCCAAACATTCTTGAAGATTTTCAATAATTTGCATTACACCATCATTAAGAGTTAGATTAACCCACATGCAAGCATTATTTAAATGTGTACCGGTAATTTGCTGGGGTAATTCTAGAGTTTAAAGTGTTGAAACTTTCACGGGTACATTGAAATATTTCAAGAAATTATGAAACATTCGTATTTAAGGCATTTCTGCATTACTAGATTGATTTTATAAACTTTTATTTAGAGAGTTCTATAGGGTTTATGAGTTTGTTATGTTGGTAGTATCAACCTTCTGCACACTTTGCATCTGTGTCAAACTGCTTCCTACCACTTGTTACCTGTTCCTACAATGGTAAAGAAGTTTATATTCATGGTCACAAGTATTTTACCCCGAGTGGGAACAAAATAATTTTCAACTATTGTAGCTGGGCAACTATGTAGGCCTACCAACAATGCTACTAGAATGATTGCTCACATCAAAAAGTGTGAAAAGTGCCCCAAACAACTTTTTATTTTATCTTGATGATAACTGATACGGTTATTAGTTAGGCCTATTTGTTATTTTCTCAGCCTACAGGATAGAAGTAAATGGCATATTTTTGTTTTATTTCATCAAATTGCAAACCTCAAACTTGTGCGTACATTGCTATAGGTCCAACAAGCTAATGGCTGTGTCAAATTTTTTTAAATAATTGCTATTAGAATAGACGGAATGATTTGTTTGCTAAATATTATTCCTCTCAAGTTTTGTCCAAATTATTAATGAATTTAGAGTAAGAGTTGGAGCGTGCCAAGTGTTGCGCCGTTCAACAGACGTAAAATTGGGAAATGAGAATCTAGGCCTATCCCATCTCTTGTCACGTGACCTATGATCGTTTTAAGCTCCTCCTTATCACCAGTCGTCAATTACCAAATCAGTTTCCGTTTAGTATAATTTATATATATCTCTCTCTGTGGTACTGGTAGGTCGACAAGAACTTTTTCAAGGTCTAGTTTCAGCACCAATTATGGGGTAATAATATTTCAGAGATGCAAATTTTTTGCCAATCTTATAAAAACCTTTCTTATAAGAAAACGCTGATTTATTAAAAATGGAGTTTGTATTCCTGAAGATTTCCTTGGAAATTAAATATTTAACAAAATTTCAATATTTTTTAAAACTTTTATTAAAATTGTCAAAAATGTAAATTTCATGAAATTTTCAAACAGTAGGTAATTCTGTTACCAGGGGTCGTAATTCCGTTACCGAATATAAATAGGGTTTAAATATAGCCTAGTAATTTAATTATTTGCAATTAAGGTATGTTATTTATGTTTAGTAGGCCTACTATGCTTCTGGATGTTGTAGAAGCTACAAAATAGATTTTATTCCACCATTCACAGGTTTTCAACAATACTTTCAGCGTAATTCCGTTGCAGGTAGGCCCTACCAGTCAAAAACCTGCCTGAAAACTCATTTAAAATAATTTTAAAATAAAATAAACTTGTGCTAAATTTAGTTTAATTAAAGTCTTTAAAGTCAGTTTATAAAACAGTTATGTACAAGGTTACTTAATTTGAAATATTTTCTTTTGAATGTGTTGTTGGCTCTCTGAAATGTAATTCCGTTACCGTGGAATTGCCCACCTACACTTTGTTTAATATTTTCACCTTGAGATGGGCTAGTGTCTTAAAAAAACACTTGGGGCCTACACCAAAATGCCTATAGCCCTATGTATTTTCATTTTAGGCCCAGTGTGGAGCCAAACTAATAAATACGTAGAACTACGCGAGGCAACAAACAATTTTACACGTACCGGCATATTAATTGTCCAGCTCACTCGAGTCGCAGCCGTTCTCTAGTCAGGTTAGATCTTGGCCGCCCGACCGAGGATTTCACCTAACTCGTCGTAGAAGGCGCAAGTTGTCCTTCGATGTCCGCTCATGGGAGTCCTTCACCGTTTTCGAAGGCTGCGTAGGCCTACAGATGTTTCCACTTAATCCCAAGTTGCTCTAGTGTCCGCGGAAACCCTGCATCCTTCATGTGGGGCATTACAGACTTGTAAATATCTGCATTGCGATATATCTGAAAGAAAATTGTAACATCATGAACTTCCACTCAAGAAATGGCAAAATGAATGCACCTAGCCTAGTAGACCTAGGCTAGGCCTAGGCCTTGAATAGCTTGACACGATCTAGGGGCCTAGGCCTGCTTGGCCTAGAGGCTATATTAAATTGCAATCAATTGCAATGGCAAGGGGCTCTTATCCTTGGCACACAGTACAGTAGGCTGAATGTTAAGCTAGCCCTAGGCCTAGGCCTAGAGTACGCCTAGCTTAGGCCTAGGCTAGGCCAAATGAACTGGGTCGTAGGCCCAGTTAATGGAAGATTTTTCTTTTCATATGCCAAGGCCTAGCCTAATTTTGAACTAGGCGTAGCCTAGCCTAGGCGTCTACTTGGAATAAAATAGGAAACTTAACCTCAAACTTACCTCCTTCCATCCAGCATTTGCACGGTGCTCTTTTCTTTGATTAAACCGATAAAAATTCTGTTTCTCTCTGTCCCCACGTTGACATGATCTTTCAGTTGCACAATATCACCAAAGTTCGACATGTTTATCAAATAAATTCTTTTAATACGTCCGAAAACAACAGAGCGTGAGCGCGAGTTGTGTTTTGTGTTGTGACTAGTGACAGAACAGAAAATTACGAATAACGATAAGGTTGAATCGATAGGTCGAAGTTAAATCTAAGTTTATATCGCCATGGCTCGCACATGCGCGTAATTTGAATGCTTATAATTCATGTTGAGAATATTCCGACTGTTGGATTGACTGACATTACTATGAAATGGTGAAACTTTTTAAATAATAGATATGAAAATAGAATAGTTAAGTCTTTTTGATGGTATTAAAATCCTTCTGCTGCTATAAGTTACCAAGCTTGGCCAAGTTTAAGACAAAACCACACGCACACAACCCGTCTTCCTCTCTTGATGACTGCTAGTCGAATGAGAACAGACAGGATGCGACAGGTCCAACTGCCACTTTTGACCGTTGAGATTTGATACAGAAGAATAATCTATAGATATTGCATGGATATTTCGAAAAAGGAAATTAATTGAGAATACTGAATGAAATTAACGAACATTTCACAGACACCCATTTAATATCCATATGAAACATAAACTAAATCGCCTAAATATGTTGCACTTACAATGTTGTATAAACCGCGAAATAAAGTTAAAAATGGACGTAACATTTTACAGACGTTGTGCACTTAATTCGAACGTCCAGTAGATATTGCATGCTGTATGGGTACATACATACATACATACATACATACATACATACATACATACATACATACATACATACATACATACATACATACATACATACATACATACATACATACATACATAGGAGCATCACAGGCAGTGGAATAGTCTTGGCCTCTCTTGGAGAAGATGCAGTAAAAATGGAATTTTATCCATTTTTATGCAGTTTTTGTAGTAAATGGTGTTTGTAAAGTGTTCTTCATATTAAGGTGTGTATGTACAATTGTTATTTAAGTTTTATTTTTGGTTTTTCTTGTAACATTTTCAAGTTTAATTTTTGCTTTCATGTCTCAGATTTTGTTTGTGTACAAAACAATCAAAACAATTGGTTGCCACTACCTTCAAAGTGGTATTATGTTGACATTTCTTCAATTTCTTGTGTAACTCGGCAAAAGACTCTACATGGTAGTAAAGTACATTCTTGGTTGGTACACACTTCTTCTTTTAATGCCACGGGGAGCTGCCGCCATATTGCAAGCAACATGCTTGCTGTGTGACAAAGTCGGCAGGAAAAATGGTGTAAAGATAACTTGCGAGGGGTGCGGTCGGCTCTACCACAGGACCTGCCTCATGAAGAATAACTGTTGGGGCAATAGAGAGGTAAATGTTTTCCGCAAAAATAGCAATTTCAAATGCTGGACGTGCAGCCTCCCCGAGCTGAATGACTCTTTCTGGAGCCTTCCGGAAGAGACACAAAGCCCCCCTCGGATGCCACCGCCGAGACGCTCAGCAAACAAAAATGCTGTCACGCTAATCGGATTCAACGCCCGTTCCTTAAAGAACCGTAAACGAGCTGCAGACATTGCTGCTTTTCTGCTGTCCCACTCGGCTGACATTTGTGCGGTGAATGAGACTTGGTTGACTACGGACGTCAAAAACCACGAGTTCCTTCCAAGAGACTACGTCGTCCTGCGGAAGGACAGACAGGCCGGCCGCGGTGGCGGCGTCCTTCTAGCGATTCGACCTCACGTGCAGCCAAAGCGCCTCAGTCACCTCGAGAGCCGGGCTGAGGTTGTCTGGGCGGAAATCAAAGTCGGCAACCTGCGACTTCTCGTGGGGTCAGCATACCGTCCGCCATGCCCAGATGCAGCCCAAAACGCCGACTTTCTGCACTCCCTGGACCTAGTTGCTGCTGTGCAGCCAAGTTTCGATGGCTGCCTCTTGTTTGGTGATTTTAATCTCAACATATGCTGGCGTTCGGACCCACCGGAAGGGCGTGACAGAACCGCCAAGGATTTTATATCTGCTTTTGCTGAACTGGCTTTCTCTCAACTGGTCACTGAACCAACCAGAATCACCAACACGAGTGAGAAGACAATCGACCTGCTGCTCTGCGATGTGCCCAGAATAGTGTCGACGGTGGAGGTGGTGCCTGGCGTGAGCGACCATGACGCTGTCCTAGCCACCCTCTCACTGACTGCCATCCGTCCAGTGAGTGCAGCCCGAGAGGTTCTTGATTACAATCAAGCAAACTGGCCGGCCCTGAACGAAACGCTTTCTGAACAAATGCCGGAGGTGCTGCAGCTGGATGACGTCAACGAAGCGTGGGAAAACTGGAAGCGTATCGTCTTCGAGTGCGCAGAAGAGCACGTTCCGAAAAGGAGAGTAGGGGGAAACACGCGCCGACTCCTCCCTTGGCTAAGCAAGAACATAAAAAAGATGATCGTCATCCGGGACAGACTGTTCGCCCGATGGCGGGAAACCAATTTGCCTGACGCAAGAGAGGCATATCTTGCTGCGAGATGATCAACACAGGTGGCCCTCCGGACGGCCAAGGACAACTGGATGTGGGGACTTGGGCGAGGTGCAGACAGCAGAAGTCTTTGGCGCTACATTAATTCCAAGGCAACTATTCCGAACGATGCAGCGAGTTTCAAGGTAGGGGGAAGAACCGTGTCAGACCCCAAGGAGGTGGCAGCCTGTTTCAGTGAGGCATTCCAAAGCAATTTCTCGCGGGCAGATAACATTTTCCCCGTCCACCAGGGAAACGCGCCAGCCACCCAGCTTTCAGAGCAGCCCACATGAGCGAACTGACTTGCTTGCCCGCCGACAAAAAAAAGCTTCTCTCGGGACCAAGGCTAATACCGCAGCGGGCCAGACGGCGTTCCTGCAATCTTGCTAAAAAATTCCGCTAACGCTCTCTGCGACTCACTTGCACCACCTCTTCAACATGGCACTTGAACAGGGCATTCCAACAGAATGGAAAACGGCGTCTGTGGCACCGATCTACAAAGACGGCGACAAGAGAGACATAAAGAACTACCGGCCAATCAGCATCAACTCACTGGTCGGTAAGACGATGGAACGTTTTGTGAGAGACCGGACGAGTGAGCTCCACGATAGCCAAAACGTCATCCCTGCGGCGCAGCACGGCTTTCGACAGCGCCGTTCTTGCACCACTCTCCTCGCCGGCGCCATTGATGCATGGACGGCGGTTGCTGGAGAGCATAGCGGAGCGCACATTCACTGTGTTTTCTCGATGGTCTAAAGCATTTGATAAAGTGCCGCATTTGCGTCTACTATCCAAGCTCGAGCATATGGCATTAAGGGCAATTTGCTAAGGTGGTTCGAGAGTTTCCTGTCGGCCGCACGCAGTTTGCCATTTCAACGGCGAGCGCTCAGAATTCCGGGATGTGCCCTCGGGCGTCATCCAGGGAAGTGTGCTTGGCCCCCTGCTATTTAACGTCTTCGTAGCCGACCTCCCTACCTCGGCAAGGATCCAAATGCTCCAGTACGCTGACGACGTCACACTGTACTGCATCGTGGTCACCCAAGAGGATGCAGACGCCCTTCAAGCAGACCTAGACGACATTCAGATTTGGTGCGACAACAATGGCATGTCACTCAACGCCCTCAAGTGCAAGATGATGGACATCACGCGCGCGCGCACCCCTCTATACTTCCTGTACACCATAGATGGTGTCCCACTCGAGTACGTCGACAAGCAGCGCCTCCGATGGAACGTTCACACCGATATCGTGCGGGCAAAGGCGGCGCAGGTGCTGGGTTTCGCGGCCCGCAACCTGCACGGGTGCACGCCACGCGTCAAGAGGATGGCCTACCTGTCGCTAGTTAAACCCACCATGACTTTCGGCCTCCCCGCCTGGCACCCAACCACATGAGGAACACTACCAAACTTGAGAGGGTGCAGAGAAGGGCATGCATTTCATTACATGGCCGAAACCTCCCCCCACCCTGTGACCGAAGAGGTTATGCCAATGAACATGCACCTGCAATACGCGTTCCAAGCAAAGGGGTTGCTAACATGGTGGCGAAAAATGCAACTGTCCGATCAGTGATAGTCGGGGAGGCGCTATGTGCTTACCTGAAGAATACATGTCATTCCGTGTTTGTCCACTTATAAATATGTACAATCACAGGTACATGTCGTGCTTTCCAAAATGTTGTTAATTGATGATTATCAAAAGCATGGGGGTGCACCAAAATGATAAAATCGCTCTCCAATGCGGGATTCGAGACCATGTCCACCAGAATAATATTACTATATTCAGACCTGCTCCCCATGCACCCATGAGACACCGAGGATGGCATTTGTATCCATATTACAATTCTCTAATTGTAATATCACTAGGAAAACGCTAAAGTCCCGCCGCGTTGATGGATGAGCTTTTTAAATTTTTTAGTTTGCGTGGGATATCTTTACTTTTGCAAGTGCTTTGTTTTGCTGCCTACGCATTGTAGGTGAATGTTGTCAACTTCTTTTGTTTCTTGTCAATTGGTATTATTTACCGTAAAAACTTATATTTAAAGCTTTTTTTCTATGGATTCTGCTAACTTTTTCAACTTTTTCTTTCAAAAGGTACTACATCACCATAACCTTAATGTCCATGTATAATATGAACGTTGTAGCCCACCCGTTTGGTCAGAATTGGCCCAAACGGCACGAAAATATCGCACAAAAAATAAAAAAACTTATATTAAAAGCTTTATTTCTATAGATTCTGGCTAACTTTTTCAACTTTTTCTTTCAAAATGTACTACATCACCATAACCTTAATGTTCATGTGTAATATGAAAAGTTGTAGCCTAACCCGTTGGTCAGAATTGGCCCAAATGGCACGAAAATATCGCACAAAAAATCGAAAAAAATCGTAAAAGTACGATATTCATGAGAAATATTTCTTCGATTGTACCCAAAAACGTGGCAAGTCTAAGTTCAGAGATTTCGAAGGTCCTGTCAAATTTTCATCAAGATCGCACATGCCGTTTGCCGGTAGAGAGCGAACAAACAGACGGAAAAACAAACAAACAAAAAAAAAAAAAAAAAAAAACACCCGAGCTAAATTTTTGGGGGTCAGTGAAATTGAAGTCTTCGCTTCACTCGCTTCGCTCACTACGCTCATCCAATAATAAATCATTGGTATTTATAGGCTATATACTAAATATAAGCTAACAGGGTACGATATAAATACTAAATCAAATTCAAACAGTCAAGAATGTTCACAACTCATAGTAAACACACACATACAGTATCGCTCGCTTCTTATGCCACTTTTAATTGAGATATACTTCTTTCGTTTTGTTATGATAATTTAATATAAATAAAGTCATACTCATAATAACAATAACAAAACAATAACAAATATAATATTAATTGTATTAGCGCTTATGCACAAGTCCCAAGTCCAATCCTTTTCTACCTTATATAATTAATGTAGGCCTACATATACCATTACCGTCATTGTCATTACCAATATTTAATACATAATATTTACATAATATCATAATAAATACGATTTATATTATAACTATAGAATAAGTATAATGATATGACCTACAAGATTTTAAAAGCTGTCTGCAGAATGACGCGTCATGCCATTATTGACGTACAAAACAATAATAAAAATAGGCCATCAGCTATTCAATAGGCCTCCTTTTCATAAAATGTATATTAAAAAAATTGGAAGTCCTAAGTGTATTACTAGATAAATATATATAGGCCTACTCCGATTTCGTTTACATTGTTAAAAACGAAGTAGAAAAAGTGCAAAAACAAGTGTAGGGCTATAATTTGCTAGAATCTCTTTTGATTTGGATATCAAGTAAATATTGAAATTATTAGTATTGGGCAACATTTTCTTGGCAAAATATCATCGATCTTCATCATTCAACATTTTATTATACACTTGTTTCTGTATTTAATAGTTAACAGTGTGGTTTGTTCTTTTCGAGCTCATATCATCAAATAATCTCAATTATTTGTTGTAATTTAAAATACCATTAAATTCCCGTTATTAACAAAGCCGATCCCCAAAACTTACGAATTTTACTAATAAAATACACGGACGATGTGACATAATCAACAATGTTTTCGCAAATGATCAGAAATGTAACAAAAATCAAGTTGAAGCCAACTGAATATACAGTGCCTGCCGTAAGCAGCTCGCCTCTATCACTGATCGGTCCGACATGTTGCGTTTTAGTGCTGCCATCTATCTTTGCTTGGAAACGCGTATACACCGATCTGGTGTTTTTTAAAAGATGCCTCAGTGGCGCCACTGATTTTGACGTGTGCGCGCGCATCATCAAGGGCCGCGTGTTGAGAGGCGACGATAGTAGGCACCCCCGCCTCCAACCCCCTCCGGCTAAAGGAGTGCTCGGCCGACGTGCTTTTTCTTTCCGGGTTGTTAACCCATGGAACGACCTGCCACCCGCCCTCAAAGACTGCACAGTAAGTCATTTCCCTTCCATGTGTAAGGAGTACTTATGGGAGAACCAACTACAAGTGCCATGTTAATCTTTGGTTTCACGTGCTTTACAAGGCTCTTCGCGGCACAAGATTGCTACAAAGATATCAAGTGTTTAGTAAAATATTTACTAGTTTCGACGCCTTTTCTTGTTGTTAAAAAATGTAATAACAACAAGGATAAACAATAAAATAAATAAATAAAATAAACATACATACATACATACATGCATACATACATACATACATACATACATACATACATACATACATCCATACATACATACATACATACATACATAAATACATAGATACATACAGACATACATACAACATACATACTAACATACATACATACATACATACATACATACATACATACATACATACACACATACATACATACATCCAATTCAGCAATAAATACACTACCGCAGTCTCGGTGGTCTTTTGGGAGACATGGGTTCCATCCCCGGGCTAGATTGTTTTTTTTGTTTTTTTTAATCTGGACTTAGCCCATTTATTGTGATATAATCTAGGGCTTGAATTAGTCTTATTAACTAGGTATGAATTTAATATATTTATACGAAGACCACTCGAAGAATTACCAAAGTGAGGGGGAATGTGTTTTGTTTACGTAATTTCTTGTAGATTCCTTACACGAAATAACAAATCAATGCATGTGTTGAGTCACTTATCTTCCAACAAGTGGCATCAGCAAATATACACTCTAATGGCAAGTGGATAGGTGGATTGTGGACAGATAATATTCAACGTACGAAATGTGTAACTAACAAAATAAATAACAGTGAGTATAGTTAGTTAACCAGTCGGTGTTTGATTACGTTTCCAGTGTCTCCAATGCATTTTTTCACGGATTGAATTATGTTTCAATATGATGTTGAAGACTATATTCCATATAGGTGCCGTTTGTTGTGTGCGCGAAAGATCATCACAATAGACAATACATATCTCAATTAGTTAATTAATATGAACTATTAAAACTATTTATTAAACATAACACAGAATCAACACTTAACAAGGATATTCATCAACACAACACTTGGCATAAAGAAAAATACCGTACAGTATATTGCAACACAACACGATACCAAAATAGTTCTTATGCAAGAGGACTAACCTAATATAACTCTTTACCAGAGAACATACTTGCATTAAACGAAAAACACAACCAAGTTCCTGTTAAAAAAAAGAGTCTTACCTAAAAGAAAATGCTTTTTACTCAATTGATGAGTTGTAAACCAACAAAACACAAAATAAAAATAGATTAGGACTACCTGCTATATTAGACAAGTTGACCCAGATCACTCCACAAAACTAAAAAACAACAGATTGTTTTTAGGCCTACTTGCCATAATTTTGTTTTATTTCAAAATCTTGATTGTTGTACAAATATTCTTATACCAGGAATGTGCAGGGTTATTATAAAAGAAGAGCCTAGGTATCTAAAGTTATGATTATAAAAATAATATATCTTAGAATTTCATTAAGCTCAACTTGTTACCGGTACTATACTATCTAGGCTAAATTGTAAACTAGAATTGGACTGAAATTGCTTCTGAATGTAATTGTAGACCCTCACCTCAGTTGAACCTAATCCTAGAAAATAATAGTAAATAATAAATAATATTAAAAATAATAATAAATAGTTACCTCCAAGCACTTTGGAATGTTATCATGTATGCTATGCTATCTACAACAACATGTGTAAAAAAAATAAAGAATGTACATAAAATATACTAGTACCAATAGACCTAGGCCTATTATGTAGGAGGGGAGGTACCTTTTTATACATATACGGCCATAATAGAATATTTTATATTATTTGAGATAATTGATGTATGATCCATAGAGATACCATACTGTTAGTACCTAGAGTCCCTACTCCCATCCGCCGAGCATGGGCCGCCATCGGCAATTTGAACGAGCAAAGATGTCTTCTGAGTGTGGCATGGCAGCGCGGAATTCAAACTGGTGGTTGTAGTTGTTACGTGTATCGTACTGAACAGTATATTTATCGCCTTGGATACTGATCTTATTTATGTTGAATCATATATATTTTTTTAAATATCGTAGTGTGTTGTTTATTGTCATTACGGGCACTGTAGCAAAGATTACACTATGTGACAAAAACTTCCCTCCCCCCAAGATCATAAAGATAGATAGTAAATTCGAAATACTATAAGAATAAAAAAACTCGCTTAAGAATTAAAATAATAACTTCACATATTAATAACTATGTCAGATATAAATAATTAAAAAAAAATGTATTTAGAGTCTACCCACTCAGTTATATAACTGATTTTCAGTGGGGGACAGTAAATCAAAGCAACCAAGCCAACCCTATAGAAACCATTAAAAATTAATTCATTTTTCATTTTTTTAAATTTAATTAATTAATTAATAAAAAATTAAAAAACATTTTATGTAAATCAATCCAGAAATTACAAAATCCATCCCAGCGGGGTATCGAACCCCGGTTTCCCGATTGCCGGTCGTGTGCTTTACACCTAAGCTACCGGGACGGTGTAGATGATTTACATAAAATCTATTACACCTTGACCTATGGGAGTGTTTCCCGATTAATGAAATTGAGAAATAAAAAAACAAATTAATTTTGCAAATGATTTTCGAGATATATGAACATAATACAAATCTCCACAATGGTATAGTGCGTTGGTCGTGTGGTTAGCGTCTCTACTTCAAATGCAGGCGGTCCAGGGTTCGATTCCCGTTACAGGCAGAAGTTTTTAAACTTCTGATTAGGACTTAAGTTAATCAGTTCTTGGCTTCGGAATTTGTGAACGGTAATTTTGGAGCCGTCCTAGTAACGAGGCACATAGTAGTAATTTCAAAGTTGTTCTGAATCGGCCTTGTTGATTCTGGCGTTGATCCGCGGGTGTTCGCACTGTCCATACATTTATCGCGTAAAAATTGCAGAGGGAAGTTATTGTCGCATCTAGTGTAATCTTTGCTACAGTGCCAATAATGGGTAATGACTATAAACAACCAATTACAATGTTTCATACATTCATAAATTTATTTGATTCATCATTAACAAGATCAGTATCCAAGCCGATAAATATACTGTTCGGTACGTAAAAACTACAACAGTTTGAATTCTGCACTGCTTGATGCCACACTCAGAAGACATCTTGGCTCGTTTAAATTGCCTTGAATCCCGGACATGGTGGTGACTCTAGGTACTAATGGTATCTCTATGGTATGATCCTACTAGGCTACTTAGTCTAGATCTGTACATATTGTAAATGTTTTTAATATTATTTGTATATATTGGTATTTATGTATTAGCCTAGACATATCTTGACATGTAATACACTCGGAACATGGTCTACATGGGAAGAGTATACATTACGCAAATCTATCTATCTATCTATCTATCTATCTATCTATCTATCTATCTATCTATCTATAATTAATTCATTTTTCATTTTTTTTAAATTTAATTAATTAATTAATAAAAAATTAATAACATTTTATGTAAATCAATCCAGAAATTACAAAATCCATCCCAGCAGGAGAATCGAACCCCGGTTTCCCGATTGCCGGTCGTGTGCTTTACCTCTAAGCTACCGGGACGGTGTAGATGATTTACATAAAATCTATTACACCTTGACCTATGGGAGTGTTTACCGATTAATGAAATTGAGAAATAAAAAACACATCTTTCCTACAACGAGTTCCGATGCGGACCTATGCTGGCGACTAATGCATGACGCTGTAGCATCACCGGCTCGACTACACCGATGGGCGTCCGCGAGTCACCTAAGTGTATTTGGTGTAACTCCATTGGTAATACACTACACGTCCTCTTTGAGTGCCCCAAGATGACTCCTCTATGGATCTTTGTGAGGAACATAATTTCGAAGTTTCTAGTACTTGAACACCTGTCAACACTTGATCTTGTACGTGGAATCAAATTTATGCCCAATCATTCAATAGCATGGCAGTTATCTAACTACATTATAAATTTAGGTAAATCAACATCGATTTAAATTTTTACAGGCTAGTTACGAATCTGAAGTCGGCGATCCATTACAAATATTCAAGAATAGACTAACATACAGATTAAATGTTGAATTTCTCCGAGCTGTTAGAACTGACACTGTAGCCAATTTCAACAGGACTTGGAAGTTCCGAAGTGTATTGTGTGAGTGGTGTCAGTGATGCTACGATTCTCTACTCGATAGACTGTGATCTATCTATCAATAAGCAATGTGATATTATAAATCCTATTATTTTTTTTTGTTTTGTTAAATCAAGAAATTTATCAATCCTTCTATTGTATCAGCATTGTTTTCGTTGATTCTTTAATTCACACCTGTTTATTTATTTATATTTGTTGCATCTTTTGAACCTGTTATCTGTATAACCATACTGTTCGAATAAATCAAATCAAATCAAATCTATCTATCTATCTATCTATCTATCTATCTATCTATCTATCTATCTATCTATCTATCTATCTATCTATCTATCTAATTTCTTACGCGCGAGGATAGCATGTGTGTCCTCTCTAGCGCGTTTACAGCGTTCGCCGCCAGAGTGGACATGAGAAGATGGAGCGCTCTATAGCCAGGAAGGATGTTGTATAGTATTCTCGGGGCTAAATATGTGCTGTGTTTTGTACCGAAAGCTGTTGTTTGCCTAGGCAGATTTAGATTTTTCTTTTCTTTATGTCTTGTATTATATGCATGGGTTATTGGAGATGCTGTATTAATATGTTTAAACTGGTAAAATTAGAGAGATGTATATTGTTCGCAAGGTCTTTAGGTTTAAAAATGTTTCATGAAATCTTCCTTATTTTATTTGCCGTTTCTTGAGCATGTAAATTCCATTTTAGTTTGTTGTCAAGTATAATTCCTAGGTATTTGGTTGACCTTGATTCTTGTAGTGATTTGCAAGTGCAGTTTGGGAATGTGTTTTGTTCACAGTTGCTTTCGTGAATTTTCAATTTTGTTTGGTGGTTATTGTTTGTTTTTTAAGGTTTAAGGTCATAAAAGTATTTTTGTCTAAATTAAGTGTTAGGAGGTCATTGGTTAATGCACTATATATGTTGCATTCCAAGTTCTGCTTTAAGAATTAATTGTGCAAGTGTGTCAGCTGTGAATATTATTGCAGTATCATCAGCGTAGGTTATTATTACTCATTATATATTCTTCTATGTTAGATCTACATATATTCTAAATGTATGCTATAAATAGTAAAGGCCCAAGTACAGTACCTTGAGGCACTCCACAAGATAGTTTCCTAGGCTTGCTGTGGCAATCATTTACAAAAACTTTTTGTTTCCTATTTTGTAGATAATTTTCAATTAGATTGTATGCTATTATTTGTATGTTTGTGTGTTAAGGAAGGCTGTCTTAAGGGCAATCCCTAGACACAAATATGTTTTCTAAAGAATGCAGTAAAGACGCCTGAAAAGTAAGTAGAATGTAAGAGGGGCTTAATAAAAGAGCGGATTAATTTTTTGAAAATTTTTTGACGGGACATTACCTCAGAATCAACAATTATATTCAAATTACTGGAATCAGTTGTTCAAGTTCAAAATTGAATTTTGAGCAGCGATTTTTTGCATGTTGTTTCTACACTCCTTTATCTACAAACTAAATATAAGGATTATTGGTTTTATATTGTTTCAAGCGTTGCACGATTTTTTCCGTTAAACGGTACAAAATTTGAAATTGTACCGGCAGGCGAAAAAATTTGGGCAACGCAACAAACCATATAAAACCAATAATCCTTATATTAAGGTTGTAGATAAAGGAGTGTAGAAACAATATACAAAAAGCTGCTGCTCAAAATTCAATTTTGAACTTGAACAACTGATTCCAGTAATTTGAATATAATTGTTGATTCTGAGGTTTTGTCCCGTCAAAAAAATTTCAAAAAAATAATCCACTCTTTTATTAAGCCCCTCTTACATTCTACTTACTTTTCAGACGTCTTTACTGCATTCTTTAGAAATCATATTTGGGTCTAGGGATCGCCCTTAAGCTAGTAGATAATAATAAGTTTATGCAATATCCCTATTGTATACTCTTTTCCAATCTAAACTATACTTGTAAGGTAACTCTTCCTGTTGTGTAATTTTTGATATGGTACTCCCGAACAAGTGTCTGTTATGGATTTGATTAATTATTATGTTTGTCATGCAATAATTGATAGTAACATATCATGTTTGTTCTGTGTCTTGGCAGGTTTCAGGCGTGGCCTTTCATGTCTGTGCATTCCTGGGGGGAGAGGCCGTTTGGAGTGTGGATGCTAGAAATTCACAATGAGGGTCGTTTTCTAGGTGAGTCAATTAAATATATCAATACGCTTAGTAACAATCACAGGACATATGACTAGAACATAGACAGTTCTTGATAAAAACTCATGCCAGGCTGTGAGGAGTTGATTTTTTAGTTTTTACTTTTAAATCCCTTTCTTTGTTACAAAAACATTACACCTACAGTGCAAAGTGACTGCTTAAGTACGGCATCCATGAATTAGTAAGTGTTCTAATGTCAAGTGGTGAAACAAATTAACATATTGGAATTGACGAATTCCGATTGGTGTGCCAATTGTGACTTTCTCAAAATAATGTTCAGGTCATTTTAGTGGACGTTTGAATGCTTTAGACTTTAGGGCAATTAATCTACAATATTGTTTCTAGACATTGTTTTACTATGTTTGTACCCTTAACTGCTACTAGTAATTTGACTATTTATAACCACTAACAAGGACAATTGAGATAACAAAGCAAATAGCTTACAGTGGAGTGGTGTACCAATACATACCACATCTCGTATATAGGCTTGAACAAATTTTTTGTAGGCCTATAAACTATGAGTGTTGTAAGAGTAGAGGCTTAGACAATCGATTCGGGATCAAGATTTCGGGGTCAATTTAACTACAATGGGATGGTAAAAACTAGTGCTAAAAGTTATAACACTGCATATTAAAAGCATGTTAAATTTTACTATTGAAGAATATTTGGCCGGTTTGCAAACGCTTTCTTTGGTCGCGTTGATGGATGAGCTTTTTTTAAGTTTTTGGTGTGCGTGGGATCTCTTTACTACCTCAAGTTCGATTGCAAAATCATTTTTGTTAAATTAGGATTTTTTTTTAAAGTAGTACTTATTGCTATGGTAATTAGAATGTAAAAGATATGGAGGCCTGAAGACTTGCTTTTTGTATGCATTGTAGGTGATTGTTGTCAAGTTTATATAGTTACTTGTTAATTATTATTATTATACACCTACAAAATCTGATATTTAAACCTTTATTTCTATGGTTTATGGTTATTTTTTTCAACTTTTTCTTTCAAAAGGTACTACATGACCATAACCTTAATGTCCATGTAAAATATGAACGTTGTAGCCCCACCTGTTTGGTCAGAATCGGCCAAAATGTCACAAAAATATCGCACTAAAAATCTACAAAATCTTGAAAGTATGATATGCGTGAGAAATATTTCTTCGATTGTACCCAAAAACGTGGCAGGTCTAAGTTCAGAGATTTCGAAGGTCCCTTCCAATTTTCATCAAGATCGCATATGCCGTTTGCCTGGTAGAGAGCAAACAAAGAGAAAAAAGAAAAAAAAGACCGAGCTAATTTTTTTGGGGGTGAGTTAAATTGAAGTCTTTGCTTTGCTCATCCAATAACAATATCTCACAGTGCATTTTATATTTAGTCTTGATTTTTCGATAGGCATTTTACATTTTTCTTTTTTTAGTTTAATTTCAAACTACATAAGTGTTATTTATCAAAACTCCTAGCTCAAACGTTAACAATCCAATAGATTGTCACATTATTGTCAGCACTATACTAGTCATGTATTGCCCAGGAATATTAGACAAAATTAGGGCCAAACCTTGAAAAAAAATAATGTAAAGCTGAAAATTGAAACATAGGTCCCAAATGAGGTCCCTATACTAGAACTCCCCTATCATCCCATGTGCGTGTCATCCTTTTTTTCATAAAAAAGGGCTTAAGTGCCATTTTTATTGTTTTGAGCTTAAAAACGATCCTACATGATTTAAATTTAGAACTCAGTTCACTTTACGTAAGTGTATCAACCTCATAATTAGTGTACCATTTAACATATCAGTTGCATGCAAGGGTATGGACAAACTGATTGCTAAACGGTTATTTAATCACTTTAAAAGAAACAAACTTATCAATTTAAATCAGCACGGTTTTATACCAAAAATGTCATGAGTAACTCTCTTAACTGACGTTATCGATCAGTGGTTAAATTCACTTGAATGTACGTCTGTCAAACAGGTTGACTGCATTGCATTAGATTGGGCAAAAGCTTTTGACTAAGTCCCTCACACAAAATTGACAGCAAAATTAAAAGGATATAAAGTTGAACACAATCCAATAGGGTGGATAAGCTCTTTTCTTTCCAATAGGAAACTATCTGTAGTTTTTAATGGTTCTCGATCTGTAGAAGCTCATGTTACTACTGGGGTGCCACAAGGGTCTGTAATTGGGCCTCTCCTATTTACAATCTTCCTTTTAGATCTTCCTAAATGTGTGTCATCTCAAGTTTACCAGTATGCTGATGATACAACATTATTTCGACCTATTTGAGGATAAGAGGATGTGTATGCATTGCAAGCAGATCTATCTGCTTTTGAAAATTGGTGCTTGTTGAACTGTATGCAGCTTAATGCTAGCAAATCGCAGTACATATGTCTAACTAGGTCCGAATCACCCATTGCTTCTTATTACATTCTTTTAGGTAATACTCTAGGGAGGCAAACAACTATTAAACTCCTCGGTCTCACTATATCTTCAGATTTAAAAATGGGATTTTCATACAGACAACGTTAGAGGCAGAGCTTCCAAGTTGTTAGGTTTTGTCAGTCGTAATTTATACTAGGAAAACGCTAAAGTCCCGCCGCGTTGATGGATGAGCGTTTTTGTAAGTTTTTAGTTTGCGTGGGACCACTTTTCCTTTGCAAGTGCTTTGTGAATGCATTGTAGGTGATTGTTGTCGAGTTTCAAATGTTAACCTCAAAAAAACTCATATCAAAACCTTTATTCTATGAATTCTGGCTCACTTTTTCAACTTTTTCTTTCAAAAGGTACTACATCACCATAACCTTAATGTTCATGTGAAATATGAATGATGTAGCCCCACCCGTTTGGTCAGAATCGGCCCAAATGTCACGAAAATATCGCACTAAAAATCGAAAAAAATCGTAAAAGTACGTTTATTTTATGGGTTCTGGTTACCTTTTTCAACCTTTTTTTTCCACAAGGTACTACATCACCATAACCTTAATGTCCATGTAAAATATGAACTTTGTAGCCCCACCCGTTTGGTCAGAATCGGCCCAAATGTCACGAAAATATCGCACTAAAAATCGAAAAAAATCGTAAAAGTGCGATATTCATGAGAAATATTTCTCCGATTGAACCCAAAAACGTGGCACGTCTAAGTTCAGAGATTTCGAAGGTCCTGTCAAATTTTCATCAAGATCGCTTATGCCGTTTGCCCGGAATCGTGCGAACAAACAGACAAAAAAACAAAAAAAAAAAAAAAAAAAAAAACATTGGAGCTAAATTTTTTGAGGGGTCAGTGAAATTGAAGTTTTCGCTTCGCTCGCTACGCTCATCCAATAAAAGTATCAAAACAAAACAAAAAAATCAAAATCTTTAAAAACTGCATATCTATCTCTTATTCGCCCTATATTAAGGTATGGTCTACCAGCTTGGCACCCAACTTCTTAGCTAAACATGCATAAACTTGAGGTAATTCAAAACCGTGCAACTAAAATTATTTAAAACTAGGAAAACGCTTAAGTCCCGCCGCGTTGTTGGATGAGCGTAATTGGTGCATTGAGCTGCCATGTGTTACGCGGATTTTCTGTTGTTCTGTGAAAAAATCATTACTTAGTCGAATATTTTTTTTAATTAAATTAAATTAAATAAACAAGTAACTTAATTTTTTTAATTAATCGTAATTTTTAACAAAGAAAAAAATCGTAAAATTGCAATTTTCATAAGAAATAAATATTCGATTGCGCTCAAATTTAACACGAATATATTAATTCATGAAATTAAGGTTCTGTGAAAAAATAATTACAATAGGATAAAGCATGTAGGTGTAATAAGTCAAAGAGTTGTTTTAAAAAAGAAAAACCCGTAAAATTTCGATTTTCATGAGAAATAATTTTTCGATTACACTCAAATTTCGCACGAATATCTTAATTCATGAAATTAAGGTTCTGTGAAAAAATCATTACAATCGGTTAAAGCATGTAGGTGTTATAAGTCGAAGAAAGTTTTAAAAAATCGAAAAAAATCGTAAAATTGCGTTTTTATGAGAAAAAATTTCCCGATTGCGCTCAAAAACGTGGCAGTTCTAAGTTCAGAGATTTCGAAGGCCTCCATGAAATTTCATCGCAATCGGAGTATCGGTTTTGCCGGAATCGTGCTAACAAACAGACAAAAATACAGAAAGAAAAAAAAACATTCCGGAATTTTTCTCCAGTGTAGTGAAATGGAATCTTCGCTTCGCTCGCTACGCTCATCCAAAAATGTTTTTTATTCTGAAAGTGCCTCTGAGCGCTTAAACAAATGTGGACTGCCATCAATACAAAATTATTGTAAACAAACTAAGGTAGATTTTTAAGTAACTTAATTACCGGTGTTACTGACCTTGATCCATTTAAAAGAATAACAATTTAGAAAAGACAGTTTAACCGACATAATACTGGCCTAATTTTAAACCCTCCCCGTGCTAGAACATCTATCTACCAAAATCATTTTTATAACCGTGCTGTTACTTTATGGAATACTATTCCTCTAGAAATCAAAGATGCTCCTAATTTAAAGAATAAAATAAAATATATTTTTAGTTAAATTGTCACTAAAAGGTATTCTTAAGGCCTTCCATGTTTTGATACTATTACACTTGCTTGTTTATTGACTATTTATTGTATCCTATTTTTATTTAGTTGTAATGAAGGGAATCAGGCATAACTTGCTATGGGGCTATGCCCTCTCTGATTCTCTTCAACATTTTAAGTTTAAAATGTATCTTAACTTGTTGAATAAATAATAAATAAACATGGTTGACATAAAGTGAATGACATAAAGAGATAGGGTGCCAACAGCTTACCTTAAATGGAGTAGGCGCGCCGCGAAAGATAACATAAACACAAATACACAAATAAACTACATTATCAAAACGTTTTCGGTCAACGTGACCTTCCTCAGTGAGTGTAGAGAGAGAGACTGAGTTGAAACTAAAACTAGGCTAGCTGTTGGCTAGGGGTGAGTGAATGAGTGTGGATTGGGTGACAGGGGGGGAGAAGAGGGAGGAGAATCACCGTAGGTTTAAATTTGATTTTGGCGGGATTTGCAGATCCACTGGTAGGCCAGTTCCCATCTTCTAAGTTCACCAGCTGTTATGGTGGGTAGGACAGACCTTATTACAGGTGGTGAACTAAGAAGATGGGAACTGGCCTAACAGTGGATCTGCAAATCCCGCCAAAAACCGAATCTAGGGCGACGGTCGTTCGCCCGCAGCCAAGCGCACGCGACTGCTAGTAGGCGACGATAACTCGGCCCTGTTTATAGCTACCCGAGTTGGGGGGTTTTCAGCTATCTGCACACGCCATCCCGAAAGATTTACAATCTTGAAACTCGGTATATGACCTGATATGTGGTCCATGACATACAAAAAAAAACAAAAAAACAGCCCGATCCGATAACCCGTTCTGTGTTAAAAAAGTGCGTAAAATCGATGAAAATCTTTCGGCTGGTTGGTTGGTTGGTTGGTTGGTTGGTTGGTGGGGGGGGGGGGGGGGGGGATTCTGCTATAGAGGAATAAGAGCCTACAGAGAAAACGGTACATCTTAGAACTATGAAACTTGGACCACACTTAGATGTATCTCAGACTCACAAACTTCCGCCGAAAGACAAGCAATATTCCATAAATCAACCCCTAAAATTAAAATAATTCATAGCTCTAACCCAAAATTGAATTTTTATTTAAATTAGTTGTTAAAATTGTGTTCTTCAGTGTTTTAATCCAATCGGCCTATTCTCATTATATAAACCACATTTTGTCAACCCACATCCCTAATAGTTTATATTATTTTTACCTTGATTTCCAGCATTTACCACGAAGACACCTAATGAGTTATCATCATAAAATTTGACATGATGGTACATAATAATATGAAAAATAATCCGCCGAGAGGCAAGCGATATTCCACCCCAACACCCCCTAAATCATCCCCTAAAATTGGAATAATTCATAGCTCTAACGCAAAATTGAATTTTTATTCAAATTAGTAAATTATGTTTTAATGTGTTTTAACCCAATTGGTCTATTCTCATTTCCTAAACCACATTTTGTCAACCCCCATCCCTAATAGTTTATATTATTTTTACCTTGATTTCCAGCATTCACCATGAAGACACCTAATGAGTTATCATCATGAAATTTGACATGATGGTAGATAATAATATGAAAAATAATCCGCCGAGAGGCAAGCGATATTCCACCCCCAACACCCCCTAAAATTGGAATAATTCATAGCTCTAATCTAAAATTGATGTTTTATTCAAATTAGTTATTAAAATTATGTTTTAATGTGTTTTAACTTTTAACCCAATCGACCTATACTCATTTCCTAAACCCCATTTTTTTCAACCCCCATCCCTTATAGCTTATATTATTTTTACCTTGATTTCCAGCATTCACCATGAAGGCACCTAATGAGTTATCAGCATGAAATTTAGCATGATGGTACATACTATTATGAAAAATAATTTGCCGAGAGGCAAGCGATATTCCACCCCCAACACCCCTTAAATCATCCCTTAAAATTGGAATAATTCATAGCTCTAACCCAAAATTGAATTTTTATTCAAATTAGTAAATTATTTTTTAATGTGTTGTAACCCAATCGGCCTATTCTCATTCCCTAAACCACATTTTTTAAACCCACATCCCTAATAGTTTATGTTATTTTTACCCTGATTTCCAGCATTCACCATGAAGGCACCGAATGAGTTATCAGCATGAAATTTTGCATGATGGTACATAATAATATGAAACAAAATTATCCGCCAGGAGGCAAGCGATATTATACCCCCACTGTTCCCTACCACCCTTAACTTTGGGAAAAACTTTAGGTCGTATTTAATACAATTTTAATATTTTAATTGCTGATTAAAATTATGCGTCAATGTGTTATATTCCGGTCAACAAATCATTCACACAAACACCCAAGACGACTTTAACCATAGGACATTTTAATAAAAACATTGTATATTGCCAACTACAGATTGTAAACAAATCAAAAGATGGTAGCTTTTGTTTCTGGACAATCTGTTTTAAATGGCACTGCATCCACCTTTACACGTATTTCACGTATTTCACGCCTTGATATGATACAAACAACAAAAAGTTGTGATATCCCCCTAAAATACAAAAATTTATAAAAAAAAAAACGGCAGCCAAGCTCTCCTTTCCAAAGTCTTCAGCTGTGAATGCTGTGAGATATAGAAGTTGAGCCAAGCATTTCATTCTTTCTCCCTAGTTTCGCATTGAAAAGAAGTAAGACCATTTCGCGTGTTGACGAGCGCCAAGCCAACCATTTTCGTGGTAAAAAAAAGTAAAAATTTTAAACTCAAAATCATAAAAAAATTACTTGGCTATTGATTTTGGTACGAGGACTCTAAAAAGTCAATGGCCAAGTAATTTTTTTATGATTTTGGGTTTAAAATTTTTACTGTTTTTACCACGAAAATGGTTGGCTTGGCGCTCGTCAACAGGCGAAATGATCTTACTTCTTTTCAATGCGAAACTAGGGAGAAAGAATGAAATGCTTGGCTCAACTTCTATATCTCACAGCATTCACAGCTGAAGACTTTGGAAGGAGAGCTTGGCTGCCGTTTTTTTTTTTTTTTTACAAATTTTTCTATTTTAGGGGGTTTAAACCTACGGTGATTCTCCTCCCTCTTCTCCCCCCCTGTCACCCAATCCACACTCATTCACTCACCCCTAGCCAACAGCTAGCCTAGTTTTAGTTTCAACTCAGTCTCTCTCTCTACACTCACATTGAAAGGTCACGTTGACCAAAAACGTTTTGATAATGTAGTTTATTTGTATATTTGTGTATTTGTGTTTGTGGTATCTTTCGCAGCGCGCCTACTCCATTTAAGGTAAGCTGTTGGCACCCTATCTCTATGTCATTCACATGATCCAGCCTTTTGGCATTCCTTTCAAACACTATGGTTGACATTAATTTGTATATGCAAAAAGGGCGTAAGCGACAATTTTGTAGTTATAATCTAGAAAAGGATTTCACTGGTCTTAGATTGAGCATTTATTTCGATTCTTCGATTTATATAAAAACTTTTAAAGTGCCTTGGTTGAAAATTAAACACCTATACACATAACGTATTTATCCATTATTCTTGATCATCTTTATTTGGTTAGGGTGGACCGTTGAAACAGCTCCGCCCTTTGCAATTGGCATTCATCATCGAACAAGATAAGCCAGCAACATGGCATGTACATCTTGCTGCACTTGCAAACTTGCAGCCACATGAAATAAGATTAAAAAGTGAATCTGGAGCAGGAGCCATATCTGTAGGCACTGGGACTTCATCTTGTTGAACCTGGGGCCAACCCCAATCAGTGGGACACAAGGGATTTGTAGCCACTCCTGAGCCTGGAATAATTCACAAAACAATAAAATGCATCTTTCACAAGGACTTAATTTAATGCTTACCTGCAAGTAGGTTCGCAGCGAGTGTTGGACACATGCAGCACTTGTCGGGGGCAGAGTGACCAGCTCAAAGGAAGCTGTCACGGCTTGCCTAGACATATAGCTAGTGTACTAGCGTACAGACGGTGACGGAGCTCATCTAGACACGAGAAGTCCTCAGTGCTGTTCAGCTTCATCATGAAACTCTTCCCTGCTGCAATCACTTCCTCTTTCGTTGCTGATGAGTTGTTTAACACTGCAGCTCAGCCCCTCAGCTCTGCTGTCTTCTCGAACAATTTCTACGCTTTTTTCTTCCCTTTTCCATTAATGGCGGACGTGGTATCATAACCCGTAACTGTGTGAGAAAACAGCAAACTCTCTTTCATGTTGCCAATCTGTTCTTGGATTTCAGAAACTTTAAACATCTTTCCTGGCACTGTTCTTGTTCCTGGATGTATCACCTTAAGATTTGATTCTTTGTAAGACCGCGCCACCAACATGACGAGGACATCAGTGTCTGTTGAGACCACCTACATCTCGTCCTGTAGCGCACTCTTCTAAGGCCGTGGTTGCTTGGCAAACAATCACCCCAACCTCTCGTAAACTTTATGTCAATAACGTGATGAGACGAGTCTTGTTGTGTGGGTTGCTGAGTAAGTCTGCCTGGGTAATTGAAACAATGGTGTTGCTGTCGAACGCAATGTTATTCGGTGATCTTTGGGACGCAAGTCGTTTCTGCTCGGACCATTAGTAGTAGAAGTCTTGCTATACCAATCAAACAACACTGTAACAGAAGACGAGTAATGTTTGAGAACGTATTGACGATAAGATTCCATCACTGACCCAAAGGCAAATGTCGTGGCCATACCATTATGTAGCAGGTACCCGCCATCAACTATAACTAAGGTTCCTTCAAACGATCTTTTGGGAACAGAACCCGGATCTAAACTTTCAGGAGGCTACATTTAGCAGTTTTGCGCATCGACACCTGTGATTGTTACACTGCTGCAGCTACAACTGCAAGTTTTCGATTCAAAATAGCGTTTGAAGGAACCACAGTTGTAGTTGATGGTGGGTACCTGCTTCATGTAATGGCCACGCAACAGCTACCTTTGGGTCAGTCATGGAATCTTATCGTCAATACGTTCTCAAACATTACTCGTCTTCTGCTACAGTGTTGTTTGATTGGTATAGCGAGACTTCTACTACTAATGACAACATAACATAGAATAACATTGCGTTTGACAGCAACACCATTGTTTCCATTATGCCTACCCAGGCAGACTTCCTCAGCAACCCACACAACAAGACTCATCTCATCATGTTACTTACACAAAGTTTACGAGAGGTTGGGGTGACTGTTTGCCTAGCAAGCACGGCCCTAGAAGAGTACGCTACAGGACGAGATGTAGGTGATCTCAACAGACACTGATGTCCTCGTCATGTTGGTGGCGCGGTCTTACGAAGAATCAAATCTTAAGGTGATACATCCAGGAACAAGAACAGTGCCAGGAAAGATGTTTAAAGTTTCTGAAATCCAAGAACAGATTGGCAACATGAAAGAGTTTGATGTTTTCTCATGCAGTTACGGGTTGTGATACCACGTCTGCCATTTATGGAAAAGGGAAGAAAAATGCCTGGAAACTGCTCTAGAAGACAGCAGAGCTGAGGGGCTGGGCTGCAGTGTTCAACAAATCGACATCAACGAAAGAGGAGGTGATTGCAGCAGGGGATAGTTTCATGATGAAGCTGTACGGCAGCACTGAGGACTACTCCTGTCTAGATGAGCTCCGTCACCGTCTGTACGCTAGTACACTAGCTATAGGCCTAGGCAAGCCGTGATAGCTTCCTTTGAGCTGGCCACTCTTCCCCCGACAAGTGCAGCTTGTGTCCAACACTTGCTGAGAACTTACTTGCACTTGCAGGTAAGCATTTGTTGTACAATTAAATTAAGTCCTAGTGAAAGATGCATTTTATTGCTTTGTGAATTATTCCAGGCTCAGGAGTGGCTACAAAATCCCTTCTGTCCCACTGATAAGGGTTGGCGCCAGGTTCAACAAGATGTAGTCCCAGTGCCTACAGATATGGCGCCTGGTCCAGATTCACTTTTGAATCTTATTTCATGTGGCTGTAAGTCTGAATGTGCATCAAGATGTGCATGCCATGTTGCTGGCTTATCTTGTTCGATGATGTGTGTCTATTGCAGAGGGCGGAGTTGTTTCAACGGTCCACTTCATGAACCATATAACGATGATCAAGAATAATGTATAATTACGTTACGTGTGTACAGTAAGAACTCTATTATCCGAGTTGGATGAGACTGGGGGCACCTCGGATTACCGAAAAACTCGGATGGCGCGTTTTTTGTTTATTTGCTGTCGTAGCATAGCCTGATATGGTAAAATGATATATGACACATGTAATGGATAAAGGAACATAAAATACGCGCGAATCACTTCATACAGGGTACACCAAATGATTTAATAGCTTGTAAATCAAGCTCACAACACACGTACACAATTAGGCCTACATGTCGTAATAAAATCGCATGTCTAGGCCTAAAGCCGCATTCACATCAAGTGATTAAGACTAGGAAAACGCTAAAGTCCCGCCGCGTTGATGGATGAGCGTTTTTTGTGAGTTTTTTGTTTGCGTTTTGTGCGTTTGTTCGCACTTTTCCTTTGCAAGTGCTTTTTGAATGCATTGTAGGTGATTGTTGTCAAGTTTCTATTGTTACTTGTTAATTGGTATTATAAACTTCAAAAAACTCATATTAAAATCTTTATTTCTGTGGATTCTGACTAACTTTTTCAACTTTTTCTTTCAAAAGGTACTACATAACCATAACCTTTATGTCCATGTGAAATCTGAACGTTGTAGCCCCACCCGTTTGGTCAGAATCGGCCCAAATGTGACGAAAATATTGCACTAAAAATTGAAAAACTAATATTAAAACCTTTATTTTTATAATTTCTAGTTAACTTTTTCAACTTTTTCTTTCAAAAGGTACTACATCACCATAATCTTAATGTCCATGTGAAATTTGACCGTTGTAGCCCCACCCGTTTGGTCAGAATCGGCCCAAATGTGACGAAAATATCGCACTAAAAATCGAAAAAAATCGTAAAAGTACGATATTCATGAGAAATATTTCTTCGATTGTACCCAAAAACAATACACCTCTAAGTTCAGAGAAAACGAAGGTCCCCTTCAATTTTCATCAAGATCGCATAAGCCGTTTGCCCGGAATCGAGCGAACAAACAAACAGACAGAAAAAAAAAAAAAAAAAAACACCCGAGCTTATTTTTTTGGGGGGTCAGTGAAATTGAAGTCTTCGCTTCCGCTCGCTACGCTCATCCAACTATGGTTTAAAGTTGAACAATGTGATTTACGTGGAAGCGTTCACATAGATGACTAATGTCTAAGAATTAAGAACTATGACTAAGCTGTGATTAAGAAAGATAACTAACGTTCATCTTCTTAGTCACTTGTTAGTAACAACCTATCAACGGTCGCTACGTCACAACAACGGCCAATGAAATCATTGCTACACAAGTCAAATGTTGTCTGTTATTTACTTGCCTAGTATTTCAATTTTAAATTGACCGTTTCCGCTTCTGTTCTGCTTCCTGTTTGTTCTGACGTCTTAAAAATTAGGTTAAGGTTTGACAACACATCATAAATGATTTTGAAGATTCTTTCAACGAGTTTGTTGAAAACGAGTGCGAGTATGACTAAGTTAGGGGGCGGAGCCGACGTTTTAACGTTAGTCAGGTGTTAGTCTTAGTTATTTGGATGAGCGTAGCGAGCGAAGCGAAGATACCCTTTCACTACACTGGAGAAAAAAATTCGGAATGTTTTTTTTTCTGTATTTTTGTGTGTTTGTCAGCACGATACCGGCTAAACCGATACTCCAATTACGATGAAATTTTCTGGAGGCCTTCGAAATCTCTAAACTTAGAACTGACACGTTTTTGAGCGCAATCGGAAAATTATTTGTCATAAAAATCGCAATTTTACGATTTTTTTCGATTTAAAAAAATTTCTTCGACTTATAACACCTACATGCTTTATCCGATTTTAATGATTTTTTCACAGAATCTTAATTTTATGAATTAATGGCGTTTTCCATTGGCATGCACTGAGTGCGCATTTAGTTCATATGCAGTCTAGTTCAATTCCCAATGGAATACGATTTATCAAAAATCGTGCAAACATGGCGTCCTTTTCAGACGCTGATCAGCTGACGGAGTAAATAGAAATGACAATAAAGTACCTTAGAAAGGAGCCCGACAACAAGGAGAACTTTATTCAAAACTAAAACGTTAATAAAACAAAATTAGACTTAGGACCTGGGCCTTACTTCGGCATAATCATGATTCTTTGGCTGCACGGAGTATAAGCCTAGGCCCTAGCCCTAAGCCTAGCCTAGCCAAAACAATACGTAGCCTGCCATACCTCGTCTCGTTGTCAGATTAGCTGCTAATTAACAACCTCATAAATGTAACCATGTATTTTATTGTTCACTTCGTTTGAGTTTAACATAATAATAATAACAAATCTTCTTCATTACGGCTGTCTTGACGTTTCCAAAATTTCCATCAAAACAAATTACGCGCGTCAAATTGTCCTCCATATTGCACTAGATCCGTCGCACTGGCCTCGGACCCAGTGCGGGTCAGTGCAGCACTCGTTCTGATTCCACGCCAATGGTGTCCGTGCACTGGCACTGAGTTCGCACTCAAATTCCCAATGGATGACGATTCTGATGTTAGTTCGCATTCAGTGCGCACTAGTGCGGCCAATGGAAAACACCATAAGATATTCCTGTGAAATTTGAGCGCAATCGAAAAATTATTTGTCATGAATATCGAAATTTTACGGGTTTTTCATTTTTTTTAACAGTTCTTTGACTTAATCACACCTACATGCTTTGTCCTATTCTAATGATTTTTTCACAGAATTTTAATTTTATGAATTAATATATTCGTGTTAAATTTGAGCGCCATCGAATAATTATTTCTTATGAAAATTGCAATTTTACGATCTTTTTCTTTTTTTAAATTACGATTAATTAAAATTTACAAAATTTAAGTTAATTTTTTATTTAATGTAATTTAATTTTTAAAAAAATTCAACTTAGTTATGATTTTTTAAGAAAACAGAAAATCCGCATGACACATGGCAGCTCAATGCACCAATTACGCTCATCCAACAACGCGGCGGGACTTAAGCGTTTTCCTAGTTAATCATTAAACATTAAACCATAGTCTTAATCATTTTGTGTGCACGCGCCTTAAACTCGACGCAGTAGGCCTAGGCCTAGCTCTCGTTCTCATGTGGGAAAACCTCTCACTATTATCGCCCGCGCTGAAGCTCTCGTCGCAAGATAAGTCTGGGAAAGAAATAAAATAAGCCCAGGAATAACAATTCAATGCGTCGTGATTACGAATTTCGTGAATCGGTTGAAACATGATCCTATTCCTATCACTTCTTCTTCCACCTAGCATCTTTGATCAGCTGTGACTGTGAGTTGGTTGGATGCGCACGCGCAGGCAGGCCAAGCCAGAAGCCAGGACTTCATGTGAGGGGTTTGCGCGCGCCGTGCGTCGGGAAGGCTCGTACCGGCGATGCGCGCGAGACGTGTCGCGCCCACCGCTAGGCCTACAAATGTATTAAAAATGCGCAGCGCGGCGTCTGAATTTATTTTTTATCTTTTATTTACGTATTTGTTATATATACGTGGCTATATATGACATAATGAAATTCTTTCGAGTTTACGAGTTAAATAAGTTTTATTATCAACGTTTCGGACAGTTCTCCCTGCCCATTCTCAAGGTAACGACATGCAAATTAAAAAAAACATTAAGTAAACAAACAAGACAATAACAAATAATATAAAAGACAAAACAAGCAAGTCACTGCAACTGGTCACCATTACATTTCAGATCTTTGTGATGACCTTAACAGGCGTTTGGTAGGTGGAGCTTCAGGTGGCTTCATTCTTCTCCTATCCTATAGGATATAGGACCTAGGATATAGGATATATCCTATAGGAGCCACCTGAAGCTCAACCTACCAAACGCCTGTTAAGGTCATCGCAAAGATTTGAAATGTAATGCTGACCAGTTGCAGTGACTTGTTTTGTCTTTTATATTATTTGTTATTGTTAATGTTTTTTAATTTGTATGTCGTTACCTTGAGAATGGGCAGGGAGAACTGTCCGAAACGTTGGTAATAAAACTTATTTAACTCGGAAACTCGAAAGAATTTCATTATGTCACATTATATCCGAGAAAATTTACATAAAAACATATATATATATATACCCCGGTGTAGTCACTTTTTAAATTTTTGTCTAAAGTACTAATATATATATATATATATATGGATTGTTGTAGGTTTTCGCGGCCCGTCATAGGATAAAAACAAGGATCTTGGGTAAAACCGCGTCGAAAATAAGATGAACCAGGCCCAGGTTCGGCCCTGGTTCATCTTATTTTCGACGCGGTTTTACCCAAGATCCTTGTTTTTATCATATATATATATTGCTCCTCAACGTTTCGGAACTCAGATTGGAGTTCCTTTTTTAAGAGATTAAATTACAAACTGAAATTAAAAACAATAACAAAACCAAACACATCAACAAAAAGAAAATGACAAAAGCAGGCCAACAAAAATAAATAGAAAGAATTTAGAAAGAATTTAGGGCCGGATGGTTCATAAACTCTAAGCACTTAAATGTGTTATCTTTCTAAATTCTTTCTATTTATTTTTGTTGGCCTGCTTTTGTCATTTTCTTTTTGTTGGTGTGTTTGGTTTTGTAATTGTTTTTAATTTCAGTTTGTAATTTAATCTCTTGAAAAAGGAACTCCAATCTGAGTTCCGAAACGTTGAGTAGCAATTAAACTCAAGGAGTGGCGTAAACCGAAAAACACTACTATTTCTAAAAATAAGTTAACATAATGTCCAGCCACGAAAGTATTCGTCAACATATTTATATATTATATATATATATATATATATATATATATATAAATATATATATATATATATATATTGCAGACTTTCACGGATTGAATATGCACACATTGTTTTTTCGGGTAGTCCGTGTGGTTTTATTTGATTTATTCCAACGTTTCGGGCAGTTCTCCCTGCCCATCTTCAAGGAAATTAAACATAAAACAATATAAAAAACAAACAAAACCTTACTTCATAACAAACACTGCAACTAGATTCATAGACAAAAACTAAATAGCTTAGAAAACATAGGTAGGGCCTACTCATGACAAATTATACAACCATGTGAAGCCATCAACATTATCCTATTACTGTTTAGATGACCTCAGTGTACGAGTAGATGGCTCGGGTTCTTGTTGAGTCTTCCTTCTCTTGTCAACTCCCTACGGAAATGTCTGCAGTCCGTCCTCCTCCAAGAGTTGACAAGAGAAGGAAGACTCAACAAGAACCCCTTGAGCCATCTACTCGCACGCTGAGGTCATCTATACAGTAATAGGATAATGTTGATGGCTTCACATGGTTGTATAATTTGTCATGAGTAGGCCCTACCTATGTTTTCTAAGCTATTTAGTTTTTGTCAATGTATCTAGTTGCAGTGTTTGTTATGAAGTAAGGTTTTGTTTGTTTTTTATATTGTTTTATGTTTATGTTGTAGTTTAGCTTTCTCGGCAATTTTCAGTCAGGTTGTAGTAGGGTTTGTTATAAAGAACGAGCCCTTCATGATTAGATTACGAGAATATATTGAATAAGAAATACAAGGTATTACACGACATTTCCCAACGACAAAGAGGCCGACAACGGAATGTTGTTGTAACTGCATAAGCTACATATTAAAGACACAGCCTTGCAAAGATAAAATGCATGGAGCAGAGGCGCTTCCTTTAAACACTCAGTAGATGAGAGATTGCTATATCACAACACTCCCCCTCAATTTCACATCTCTTTACAAAATAATGACTAAGTGCTAAACATGAATACAAGTGAAAAAACATAGAGCACAAATAATGAAATGTTTAAAGTTCAAAAAAAAAGAAAAGAACTTTACATAAGCATGACGACAAGTCTTTACACTTGCTTCAACCAAGTTAATCTAAAGGTAGGATACCTAGACCAGTTCTCAATTTGTTGAATTGAACAGAAGGTAATCCTTTAGTGAGTATGTCAGCCTTTTGCTCGTCATTCTTAAGATGAAGAACATTAATTTGATTTTGGGCAACTAGATCCTTAACAAAATGATATTTGACATCTATATGCTTTTGCCTCGAACTATCTGATTTACTGAGCTGATGAATGCATGACATATTGTCCTCATATAATAAAATGGGTTCATCAGTTTTAACAAACACTTCTTTATGCAAATTTCTAAGCCATACAAGTTCACATGCTGCAAGAGATAAGGCAATATACTCCGCTTCAGTAGATGAAAGCGCAACCACACTCTGTGTCCTGGTACTCCATGAAACAACTCCACCAAAAACTTCAAACAAATATCCTGAAGTAGATTTTCTATCTGCCTCATTGGCCCAGTCAGCATCAGCATAGCCAACCAGTGCAGTTTGACTGTATTTAGGAAGAAACAGTCCATAATTGAGAGTGGCTTTCACATACCTGAGTACTCGCTTTAGACCAACCCACTGGCGCTGAGTGGCATTTGTTTGATACCTGCTGTAGAAATTTACTGCAACGCATAAATCAGGCCGTGTGGTTAGCATGGCATACATAAGACACCCTACCAGCTCACGATAGGGTTTTAGTCCAACAATACAAGGACCCTCTGTTTCTCTAGGAGGATGTACTTCTAATGGAGTAGAAATAGGATTACAATTCTCCATTTCAAAACGCTTGAGAACACCCTTGAGATACACTTCGTTTGACAGATAGATACCATTATCTGAACGAGTGATCTTCATTCCCAGAAAATAACTTAGCACTCCCAGATCCTTGCAACGGAATGTGGACATGAGTTTTAACTTTACATCTCCCTTCATCTGACTGTTGTTTCCTGCTAGGATAATATCATCAACATACAGTAAAACATACAAAATATGGTCACCATCTTTCTTAACATACAGACAGAGATCACTTTTACACTGCTTAAATCCTAAATCTTTTATAAAAACATCAAACTTTTCATTCCAGGCTCGTGGCGCCTGTTTCAGTCCATACAATGACTTGTTTAATTTACACACACGAGAAGTCCCATCATCTACACCTTGAGGCTGCTTCCATGAATATCTCCTCCTGCAAGTTACCATTTAGAAAAGCATTGTTTACATCTAGTTGTTCACAATGGAGATTTTTAGCATTAGCAACAGATAACAGAACTCTAAGAGTTGTTAGTCTAGCTACGGGGGCATAGGTTTCTGTATAGTCAAAACCCTTTTGTTGACTGCAGCCCTTTACCACTAACCTGGCTTTATATTTCTGAATTGATCCTTCTGAATCCCTCTTAACTTTAAATACCCACTTATCTCTTATGGTTTTTCTACCTGGGGGCAGCTCACACAGGGTCCATGTATTATTTACCTTAAGGGCATCGAGTTCTTCCACTACCGCAGCATTCCAGAAGTCTTTGTCATCTCTTTCCTGGATATCTTCATACACCTGTGGAACATCGTCTACAAATGTTTCAGCACTAAGTGCAAATACTACAATGTCTTCTCCTACATGAAAATCCTTCAGATGGGTTGGAAGGTTCCTCCGTCGGGTGCTGAGACGAGGGGCAGCTTCTTGATCCTCGGAAATGTCTTCATCCGTCACTTCTTCCCTTGTTTCGGATGGATCAGCATTCTTGTCAGATGTTGGTCGCAGGTCGTTGAATTCTTCATCCCAGTCTGCTGTTTCTCTGTGTCCTGCCGACTTGAACTCATTGAATGTAATATCTCTTCCCTCCAGAACTTTCCGTTGCTCGGGACACCAGAGCCTGTACCCATTCTGGCAGTATCCCACCATGTAGCACTTAACAGTCCTTGGTCCAAATTTCCACTCTATCAGTCTTTTAGGAGGATGCAGATATGCCAAACAGCCAAACACTCTGATTTTCTTTACATCTGGACGCTTTCCATACCACACTTCAGCTGGCTCTTTGTTTTCCAGTGCTGAAGTAGGAACCCTGTTGATGATATAGGTAGCAGCTAAGACTGCTTCAGTCCACAGATTCTTGTCGAGTCCAGACTCCAGCAGCATACACCTTGCCTTCTCTGCGATAGTGCGATTCATCCTCTCGGAGACGCCATTTTGTTGAGGAGTGTCCCTTATCGTACACTCATACTGGATACCTTTTGACTCAAAGAACATCTTCATTTCATCACTCAAATACTCAGTGCCTCTGTCACATCTGAAGCGACTAATCGGGAGATTAAAGTGGGCTGTGGCCATGGCTTCATAGGCCTTGAAGAACTTGAACGTCTCCGATTTTTCTGCCATGCAAAATACCACAGTGAAATGTGTAAAATCGTCAGCAAAGCAGAGAACATACCTTTTCGAGTTCCAGGAGGTTACATTTATTGGACCCATTACATCGCTATGAATCAGCTCCAGAGGTCTCAGTGTTCTGGGTCGTTCCTGATTATGGGGCAGTCTGGTTTGTTTTCCTGCAAGACATATTTCACATATCGTCTGTTCGGATGCAGCTTTCTTGCAATCCATGCCATCTACTAGGTATTCCATTTTCTCCAGGTTTGTCTTGCCAATGTGACCTAGCCTTCTGTGCCAGAGTTTTGCATCTGTTTGGGTAAGGTTTGCTACTGCTGACCCGGTAGGCCTAACTAGCTCACACCAAAGCTCATACAATTTTTCAGTGCGAACAGCTACAGCAACATCTGTACTTTTATGTTTAATAACAGCCTTTCCATTTGCAAATACAATAACAAATCCATGCACCTTTAACTTTCTTACTGAAAGTAGGTTTGATTCTAGGTCTGGTACTAGAAGTACATAATTTATTTTGATTTCATATGACTTTCCAACAACATGTGTCAAAACAATCATATAACCATAACTTTCTGCTGTAACTGTGGCTCCAGACTTAGCTACTTTAATTTTAATGGGTTTAGGCAAAGGTTTAACATCCCTTAGGTACTCTTTGTTGGATACCAAATGTTCACTTGCTCCTGAATCTAGATACCATTTTTCAGACCTTGTACTGAAGTCTGTTGTGAAGCTCTCCATTTGTGCCGTGAAGCAGTAGTCGAACGATTCTTCATTTTTGCTTGTTTCTGCAGTGTGGGCAGTTGCATTCTTCTCTTGATTTCTTCTGGCCAGTTTTCTGCATTCAGATTTCTTGTGCCCAATCTTGTGACAAAAATGGCATTTGAACTGAAACGAGCTTTTGTTGTTCGCTGTTTGTACGTTGCCTGCTTGACTTGGATTTGGATATGTCTTCGGCTGATATCTTGTTTGAGCCGTAAATGCTGCCGATGACTGTCTTTCTTCCTTTTCCTTCAGCATTCCTGAGCATGTGAGTTTAGATTCTTCATCAAGTAATCTACCTTTAACTACTTGCATGTTAACTAGTTTTGGATCTGCAATTGAGACTGTTTCCAGAGAACTGATGACATTCTGGTATTCTTTCTTAGGCAATGATTGAAATAACTGCAGTACAGTTTCCCTTTCAGTCAGGGTACCACCGGCTGACTTGTATTCTCGCACAAACCTCTCGAAATTCAAATAGTGAGTGGATAGAGGTTCGCGAGGGTTTGCTTTGATTCCATCCAGCTGCTTCTTGAGTCTGTACTGGGTCGTCAAACTCTCTCTCTCAAATGCACTTTGGAGACTTTTCCACATGTCGTAGGCGGTTTCCTTCCCTTGCAGGTACTCTATTTGAGAGTCCGCAACTTTTGACACAATTCTCCTCTTGCATACCTTGTTGTTGTGTTTCTTTTCTTTGTTCCTGCTACTCATTGCGGCAGCTTCAACACTGATTTCCTGTTCTAGTAGACCTACAAGTGGCTGGTTGACGAATTCCAGTAGATCCAACTCATCCAGAAGTATTTCCATTCTAAATTTCCAGGTATGATAGTTGGATCCATCGAACAGCGGCACTTTTAATCTTTCTTCTTCGTTTGTAGCCATGATAGGCCCTAGGCCTAGGCCTAGCAGTCGTCTAGCTCACGAACACGTGCAAAAACTAACCTCTAACACTACTACACTAACCTTTACGCCTATTTCCGGCGAGCTGGACCCATAACCTGTTGTACTTTAGCTTTCTCGGCAATTGTCAGTCAGGTTGTAGTAGGGTTTGTTATAAAGAACGAGCACTTAATGATCAGATTACGAGAATATATTGAATAAGAAATACAAGGTATTACACGACATTTTCCAACGACAAAGAGGCCGACAACGGAATGTTGTTGTAACTGCATAAGCTACATATTAAAGACACAGCCTTGTAAAGATAAAATGCATGGAGCAGAGGCGCTTCCTTTAAACACTCAGTAGATGAGAGATTGCTATATCACAATCTAGGTGCCCGTTAGGGCGCCGCAGCCAAGCCGCGGTGCGCTACACACTCAAGCACCTTATACACCAAGCAGAGTTGGGGTGATTTCGAGGTGTTACCCAACCGTCATGTAACGTGATGTGAACTTGAAAACTATCACAATCGAGGGGATTTAGGTACCTGACAACACATGCCAAATTTTATTGGGGTACGGTTATTCCTTCTTGGTGAAAAAATGGCTTGAAACATGCTCAAAATCACTTTAAGGATGTTAGCTACTGTTACTGCTACTGCTAACATCTAATTCGTCAATTTCAATTGGCCCGCGATTCTGACCAGACGGGTGGGGCTACAATGTTCATATTTTACATGGACATTAAGGTTATATTAATATAGTCTCTTTTGAAAAAAAAAGTTGAAAAAGTTTGCTGGAAGGCTTCCAAATAAAGGTTTTAAAATAAGCCTTATACACTAGGCATACAATCAACAAGTAGCTATAGTTACTTGACACTTGTTGACGGTACAAGCAGAGTTAGGCGGGAAAGTGCGATACGTAAACAAATAGCGGACATTTTAATTTTTTCTTCTTTGTGTGGAACGAGAAAAGTTGTCATTATACTCTCATAAAACAAATCAGAAACCGTCCCTGGCCTAGGCCCAGATGTAGAAAATTATTTATAATACAACAGTGTAGGTCTAAAGTTCCATTAGGCTATAGGACTAGATAAATAATTTAAATAAATACTTCCACTACATGTTTGACAAGCCCTAGGCCTTTCTTAGCCAACCCTAGGCCAGCACAACCTTTTTCTGACACACTTCCCGTACAAATAACTAGTTTTGATTACTAAAAGCCTAATGCAGATAAACAATGGTATGATAGTCCTAGGCTATTCCAAAATTTACGGCAATAATAAGCCTTTTCTTTTCTTTTAATAAACTCACGCAATCTCCTGTCACTTTTAATGAAAATGTAAAACAAAAGATGGTGAAAATTTTCAATATTCTTTTGATTATCTGATGATTTACATGGCTGTGGATGCAGTGAAATAGGTGTAAAATAACATTAGTTGTGCGTTTGTTGTTACATGGGAAAGTTTTAATTGGATGTGAGTTGCCTAGACTTAACCAGTCCTTATACCGTCGTTATACCATGGTTATACCACCTATACCCAGGATGTACATGAATCCGGGCCTAGATATTTTACATCCTATTGTTATTGCTAATACCATAAAAATTAAATCAACTTTGATAAAAATATTATATTTTAACAAATAATTTTGTAATGGAACTTGAAAAAGTAATGAGATCACACACATAACAAAAACTTGTAGAAATACAGCCAAACCTTACACACTCAAAATGAATGAGATCTAAAAAAAGGGCCAAGGTCATCTACCCTTCCACATTTGCGCATTCTTAATTCATCAACGTACAGTGTCCCATAACAGCATCCTCGAAAAGGTTGGCAATATAAAATTTGCATGTTATTACGTTTAAATTAATTAGAAAAAAAGAACTTGGATAAACTATTACGTTTAAATTAATAATCACAAATTCTATTTTGCCAAGCTTTTCGAGGATGCTGTTATGGGACACTACGTTTATGAATTAAGAATGCTCAAATGTGGAAGGGTAGATGACCTTGGCCCTTTTTTTTGATCTCATTCCTTTTGAGTGTGTAAGGTTTGGCTGTATTTCTACAAGTTTTTGTTATGTGTGTGTAGTTTAATTTCCTTGAAGATAGGCAGGAAGAACTGCCCGAAACGTTGGAATAAATAAAATAAAACCACACGGACTACCCGAAAATATAATGTGTGCATATACAAGAATTGACAAGAGGAAGAAAACTCAACAAGAACCCCTTGAGCCATCTACTCGTACGCTGAGGTCATCTAAAAAAGTAATAGAGTGTGTTGATGTCTTCACAGTTTTTAAAATATCTGGATGTTCATAATATGTTGTCATTAGTACCTATGTTTTCTAAGCTTTTTGGTTTTGTCTTTGTATCCAGTTGCAGTGTTTGTTAAGAAGTAAGGTTTTGTTTGTTTTGATATTGTTTTATGTTTTAAATTTCCTTGAAGATGGGCAGGGAGAACTGCCCGAAACGTTGGAACTAATAATAAAACCACACGGACTACCCGAAAATACAATGTCTGCAAATATTCAATCCGTGAAAGTCTGCGATATAACATATATATATATATATATATAAACATATTGTTTTTTACTGGGGCTTTTTTGCCGCGAATAATTTATTAAAGAAGAGGGCACTGACTTACCCCTCCTCTCCTGACGTTTCGGGAAAGTCGCATCTCCCTCCTCAAGCCTTCATCCACGATGTTTGCCTGGAGCTCCCACTCCGAAACTGACGTGACCTGTCAGTTGCGAGTGAGGCTCCAGCAACACATCGTGAGTGAAGGCCTCTGAGGATGAGATGCGACTTCCGAAACGTAAGGAGAGGAGGTAAGTCAGTGCCTTTCTTTATAAATTATTCGCGCAAAAAGCCCATAAAAACCAATATGTTTACATATGTCGCGAATCTGAAATTAAATAATGTATTATATCATATTTTAGCAGTAGGTTCACGAACATCATAGATCATCCAATTTGGTTTAGGTGTTTGTCGGATTACTCTCTCTCGTGCGCCTACAAGAATTGTCTGTCGACGTTTCGGCTGAATCACATCAGCCATTATCAGGACGAAACTCACAGAAACAGCACAGAAAAAACTACTGCTGCTGCCTCGACTGCAGACATGGGAATGACCTCGCATAACTACTCTGCTAGTTTATATACTCTCCAACTCAATGTACGTAATCAAGTTGCGCACGGTGCTCGACTCAGCCCGGGCAAAAACAAACAAACATTAAACCAGACGGCTTCGGCTACGTGTAGTCGGACCTGTGTATTCTTCCGCATCTATTGTTTGCAGCGAGGTGATACACTGTACATTAGGGGGCATGGGCATAGTTTGGGGGTGTTGAGGTTGTATTGAGTGTGACACCAAGGCAGGCCTCCAAGATGCTGGCAAGACGAGTGCGTCATCCCTCCTGTTCATCGTGTGGGGGCGTTTGTGTATCTTTATTGCTTCTCTAATCACACGTGTGCGAAAGTGCTCTTCTCTTATCAGAGCACGTGTGTTGTCGAAGTCTATAGAGTGACCCGTTGTTGCGACGTGTTGGGCAAGAGAAGACGTCTTTTCACCTTTCCGTACAGCTAGCTTGTGTTCTTGAACACGAGCTAAGATTCTTCGATTTGTCTGCCCAATATAAGTTTTTTCGCAAGACACGCATGGGATCTCGTACACTCCATGGTTATGCAGTGGATTCACATCTTTAACGTTCTTAAAAAAAGATGATATTTGTCGGTCCGTCCGGTAAACTGGCCTGTTATGAATGTGCAACAATGCTTAGGTTTTTATAATCAGCTTTATTGATAAGTGCACATGAAGATACAAACAGTAGTGACAGTAATTACTTGAACACAAAGTTGTCGGCCATACTGACTAGGCCTAAAACGTCACGTGATGCGCCGCTCTAGTGGCAGACGACCGTATTAGCGTGCGCGCCTAATACAAGCATGTGACATGCCCTTTTTTTTTAGTTTTTTTTTTTAGTTTTTTTAATTTTTTTTTTTAGTTTACTAGATTACATTTATTTAAGTAAAATATACGTTAGCTGAAGGCTCTAATCAAATTGTTTGTTAAACATAGTACAACCTGGTATGATTTAAATGAATTATAATTTGTATCTTGAGGGTAGATTTATTATTCTTCCTCCCCGGGTGATCCGGACCGCCTTGGCTGGGGAAGATGGCGGAGTCGCTCTGCCATCTGTATTCGGATCCATGGCCGAATTGGACTCGGTGCCGTCTGGTAGGCGGGGCCGTTCATAGTCTGGTTGTACTAGGACTTGTTGGTACCTCTCTGGTTGGGGTGAGTGACGAGGTGTAGGGAGGATTTTTTTAGTTGGGGTTGCATCTGTTATGCTTTTGGGAATTACTGGTGAGGAAGGTTGAATGATAGGTATTGGTCGTAAGTGGGACCGATTGCGTCGTACCGTTGAACCTTCTGAAGTTAGGATTTTGTAGGATCGTGGGGTGGTATCAAGTTCAATAACAGTTCCAGGGACCCATGATCGTTTAGATTTCTCCACTAGGACTGGTTGTTCAGGTAATAATGGAGAGAGTGGTTTAGAATGTTGATCATGAATGATTTTCTGCTTTTCTTGTATATTTTCCATTGTTTTACAAGCAATAGTTGTTGGGAATAATGGTTTGCGCAATTTGTTTGAAACGGGAACGAATGTTCTCAACCGCCTACCCATTAACATCTGCGCAGGGGATGGTAGATTCTGCTTCGGTGTGGAGTTGTATATCATTATTGCCATGTCCGGGTCTCGTCCTGATCTTACGGCCTTGATGATTAAACCTTTTATTGTACCGACGGATCTCTCTACCATGCCATTACTTTTGGGGTATAGCGGACTAGATGTTATGTGGTTAATGTCCCATTTTTCACAAAAATTTGACAGCAAATCAGAGTCAAATGGTGGTCCGTTGTCTGACATCATTGTAGAGGGGATTCCATGAGTTCTAAAAATTTGTTTCAGGTTTTGTATAACCACTTGTGATGTTGTTGTTGTCATTTCTCGTACTTCGACAAATTTTGAGTGATAGTCAGTCACGAGCATGTACGTCTTGTTTTCCGCTTTCAGGAAATCCGCTCCGATCTTGTCCCAGGGGAGTTAAGGAATGTCGTGAGGCAACAGAGGTTCTCTTGTATTTGCTCTTGAGTAACTTTGACATGTTGGACATGCTAAAATCATGGTTTTTATATCGGCATTCATGCCTGGCCAATAGATTGCTTCCTGTGCTTTTGCTTGGCAGGATCCTACCCCTTGATGGGCAATGTGGATTGCTGTTAAGGTTTCTTGTCGTTGTGACTTTGGGATAATAAGTCGGTTTCCTTTGAAGAACAGGCCATCTTTTTCATGAATTTCCTCTTTATGCTGCCAGTAGGGGTTTTCTTGTGCTCGTGAGATACCTTGTTTGCCCTGTTTTTCTGTTGGAGGCCAGCCCTCTCTGATATAGCATTTCACCTTTTGTAATTCTTCATCGTCTTGGGATGCTAGCTTGAGTTTATCAGTTTTAGGTTTTGACATGCTAACAATGCAGTGGATTGCATTTCCTTCCCCTTGAAGGTAGTCCGAGTTTACCGAATTTTGTGAAGGAGCTCGTGACAAGGTGTCGGCTGCGTAAAGTTCCTTTCCAGGCACATGTATCATTTCTGGAGAGTATCTCATGAAACGAATTAGCAGTCTTTGAAGTCTAGGTGATAGCGCTTCCAATGGTTTCTTTACTATGCCTAAAAGAGGCTTGTGATCAGTTTCAACTGTGAACGGCATTCCGTAAAGGTAAAAATGAAAGTGTTCACATCCATATACTATTGCAAGCATTTCTTTTCGATCTGGGCCATTTGTTGTTGGGTTGACGTTAAGGTTACTGAACCATATGCAATTGGTCTTTTGTCTTGCAGGAGCACGGCCCCAAGCCCATATTGGCTTGCGTCTATAGACAACACTATAGGTTTGTTTTTATCAAAAAATGCCAGCACTGGTGCAGTGCTTATCAGGGTCTTAAGGCGGTTAAAACTTTCTGAAGGCTTGGAGTCCCACAACCATTCTTTGTCTTTATGTAGTAACTGTCGCAGGTGATGTGTTTCTTCAGAAAGATTAGGGATAAACTTTCCGAGGAAGTTTACCATTCCGAGAAATCGCTGTAATTCTAACTTAGTCTCGGGTTGTTTCATTGAAGTTATTGCTTCAACCTTGGCGTTATGAATAGCAATGCCATCTGAGGATACATCGTGACCTAAAAAGTCAATTGTACTGACTGCTAGCTGAAGTTTTTCTCTACTGAAGCGAAAGTTTAATTTTCTGGCTCGATCAAGAACGAGCTTGAGTCTTTTGTCATGCTCCTCGGGATCTTTACCAGTTACCACAATGTCGTCGATGTAACAATATACTCCATCTATACCTTGGATTAAATCATTTATTTCCTTTTGTAGTACCTCTGTGGCACTATTGATGCCGAATGGGAGCCTGAGGAATCTAAACCGGCCAAATGGTGTGGCAATAGTACACAATTTAGAACTTTCCTCTGACAGAGGAATTTGCCAAAAGGCTGAAGAAACGTCCAGTACTGTAAAAACTTTAGCCCCTTCAAATTCGGAGAATATAGTTTCCGAAGTGGGTAGTTGAAAATGTTCCCTCTTTATGAATTTGTTAAGAGGTCTGGGGTCCATGCAAACTCTTATGGATCCATTTGGTTTGGAGACAATAACTACTGGATGAACCCAATCAGTCGGTTCATTTTCTTTTACAATAATATTGCTTTTTACCATTTTATCTGGCGCATTTTTAAGTTTTGACTTAAGAGATATTGGAATTTTCCTTGCTGCATAAACCTGTGGCTGTGCATTTTTGTCTAGTTGTATGTTATGTTCTTTTGACAGTTTGCCTATTCCTTTAAAAACATCATCATATTCTGAAATGATGTTGGCTGCAGATGATTCTGTTGTAGGTGTACTAATATTTGTTGCATTTAATCTTTGGAGTAAACCTAATTCTTCACAGGCTCGCTTTCCAAGAATAGGCGGGTAAGTAGGTCCGGTTATGTAGAACTCGTATGTTTTAGATACTTGGTTTACTTTGCAATCTAGCATACATTTACCATTTATTTGAATACTGTGACCTGTGTATGCAGTTATCTTAGCCTTAGTTTCTAGCAATCTGGGCTTTCTACTTAGTGTGTTATAAATGTCTTGTGAAATTACATTCACTTGTGATCCTGTATCTAATTTAAAAGCTACTTTAGTGCCGTTGATCACAATATTCTCGATCCATTCAGTCTCGTTAGATTGCAATGAATCTACTAACAAGCCTAGGCTTTCTACTAAAAAGTCCTCGTCAGATTCTGCTTCTGTTTTGTTAGCTTCTACAGAGTGAAGTTGCTTGTTTGTAGCATTGCATACATTTGCAAAGTGGTTTGACCTACCACATTTGTTACATGTGCGTCCATAGGCTGGACACTCGCGATACTTGTGACTATATCCACAACGTGAACAAGCTCTGTTCTGCAGCTGACCATCTGTTTTATTGTTATCCTGTTGAGCTTGTTCATTCTGCTTAAATCTAGGCCTAGGTCTAGGGCTAGGCTTTGATGAATGATAGGGTTTTTGTACGGCCATAACTGAAGGCCTACAACTTTCTGTTCCAGACATGATTTTGACCTGTTTCTTAGAATTTTCGTTGGCTCTAAGTAAATTTATCGCCTTATCTAATGACATGTTATGTTCTTTTAGCAGTCGTTCCCTCATGCCTACATCTAGAATGCCCCCTATCAGCCTATCCTTAAGAAGAGAATCTGTTAGTTCTCCGAATTCACAGTCTTTTATTTTATTACGCAGCATGAGAACATATTGGTCTACGGTCTGGTTCTCTTGTTGCTGCTCAGAAAAAAACAACCATCTAATATACGTGGTGTTTTTGAAGGGTATGTAATATGTAGAAAAGGCGTCTAAAATTACCTTGGGAAGTCTGGATGTATCCTCTGGTAGATTTAGTGTATTATATACGGCAAGCCCTTCATCTCCCAAACAATGGAGCAAATCCGAAATCTGTTTTTTGGGCGGCTTTGTGTCAATATCGGCGACATCATAATATATTTCATACCGCTGACGCCACCGAAGCCAATTTTCTGCGGGATTCTCGCCCGGCGAGAAAGCCTCAGGTTGTTTATAACTACCTGCCATGATTATGGGCCTAGCGCATAGGTCCTTGAAGTTCTGACACCATTATGAATGTGCAACAATGCTTAGGTTTTTATAATCAGCTTTATTGATAAGTGCACATGAAGATACAAACAGTAGTGACAGTAATTACTTGAACACAAAGTTGTCGGCCATACTGACTAGGCCTAAAACTCACGTGATGCGCCGCTCTAGTGGCAGACGACCGTATTAGCGTGCGCGCCTAATACAAGCATGTGACAGCCTGATGTTGTGTTGGTGTAACAGCTTGCCGATTCTATCCGTAACACCTTGAACATAGGGCAGGAGCGCAGAGCAGCGTGGTTTAGTTTCGTCGTCTGGTCTTGTACGCACAATGTTCTCTTTCGCGCGTTTTAACGCTCTCGTTACGACGTGTTCAGAGAAGTCATTAGCGATCAGTATGTTGCGTAATTGTTTACACTCCTCATCCATATGTTCGTTGTCAGTCAGACGGATTGAACACCGACAGTGTTGGCTCGGGCGCTAAGCGCTCGACTCTGATTCGGAAGGTCCCGGGTTCGAATCCCGTCGAGACCGGCAATCCTGACTGAAGGTTTTTTCCGAGGTTTTCCTCAGTCGTTAAGGCGAATGCAAGGGATTGATTCCTCTTAAACAGCCCTCGGACATCCCTTCACAATTTCCTATCCGCACATACCTAGTTCACCTGAAGAGGGGCTAATTGCACCCTATAACAGATTTCCCACGATAAAAATTTAAAAATTTAGACGGATTGAACGAACCGCTAGTGTCTGCACGACCGCGTTCAGTTGTCCCGGGTGATGATGGGACATACCGTTCAATAGCCTATTTGTGTGGGTGTTCTTGCGAAAAACAGTGTGGCCAAGTAAACCATTTCTTTTTTTAATCAACAACACGTCAAGAAACGGAAGTTGTCCTTGTTCTTCCACTTCCATCGTAAACTTGATGTTAGTGTGTTGGTTGTTCAAATGCAAGAGGAACTGGTTTAATTCCGTTCGCCCGTGCGTCCATATAGCAAACACGTCATCGACGTAACGCAGCCACACGTCAGGTTTGAGACTGGCACTAGTAATCGCTCTCTCTTCTAGGTCTTGCAAGAAGAGGTCGGCTACCACAGGCGACAACGGAGAGCCCATAGGTGCACCACACACTTTATATACATACATATATATATACATAAATATGTTTTTGAAGGTTTTCGTGGCCGATATGTATTAATGTAATCGGTTTTTCGGTTTCAATGCCACGAATATTTTCATTGGGCCGACGTTGGGCCGCTCATCGAAACGTCGGCCCAATGAAAATATACTTGGCATTGAAACCGAAAAACCGATTACATTAATACACATATATATATATATATATATATATTTATATATAAACATTTGTTTATTGTACATAAAATATGTCGTAGATAAACAATGTTTCACAAGGTTTATTAAATCCTCAGGAGGCTTGTATTTCTCTTGTATAATTTGTACAGCTTCTTGTACTGGAACGTTCGTGAAGAGTGACGTCACGTCGAAACTGACAAGTAGGTGATGAGGTTCAACCCGTTGATGCTGCACCAAGGACAAGAGGTGTTGAGCGTTCTTAATGTGAGAGGTCCCTTCTTCTGCGAGAGGTTGGAGACGTTTCGCGAGCCACCTTGCAAGTTGTTGCGTGGGCGAACCAATTGAACTAACAATTGGGCGTAGCGGAACGCCGTCCTTGTGGATCTTTGGCAAACCGTACATGACCGGACAGCGCGAAGATTTTTCTCTTGGTATAAGTAATTTCTGGGTCTCCGGATCGAAGTTAGAGGCGAGAATCTTAGTCCTGGTTGTCTTCTCCAAATACGTCGTTGGATCTGCCTTGTACAGCTTGTATGCTTTCTTGTAGTAGTCCCTCCATCTTATTCTTATATTCTGTAGCGTCCATGACCACCGTTGCGTTCCCTTTATCTGCACGCACAACCACCAAATCCTGGTTTGACTTCAACTCTTTCAGTGCCCGACGTTCTTCTTTCGAGATGTTACTAGGTGGGAGTTTTGCTTTCCGCAGAATTCTACAAGTGTCTTGACGAATCACATCTGCTTCGTCGTCTGGTAAACCCGTAATGGCTGTTTCAATCACTGAAATAATATCTTCTGTTGGGAGTTTTGTAGGCGACACAGCAAACCTGTTCTCAAAAAAGTTAAAATATAATCTCTCAAGTCAGCAATTAGATTTTAATACTACGACTGCACTAGCTAAAGGTTTTAATTTTGCTGTGTCGCCTACGAGACTGCCAACAGAAGATATTATTTCAGTGATTGAAACAGCCATTACGGGTTTACCAGACGACGAAGCAGATGTGGTTCGTCAAGACACTTGTAGAATTCTGCGGAAAGCAAAACTCCCACCTAGTAACATCTCGAAAGAAGAACGTCGGGCACAGAAAAAATTGAAGTCAAACCAGGATTTGGTGGTTGTGCGTGCAGATAAAGGGAACGCAACGGTGGTCATGGACGCTACAGAATATAAGAATAAGATGGAGGGACTACTACAAGAAAGCATACAAGCTGTACAAGGCAGATCCAACGACGTATTTGGAGAAGACAACCAGGACTAAGATTCTCGCCTCTAACATCGATCCGGAGACCCAGAAATTACTTATACCAAGAGAAAAATCTTCGCGCTGTCCGGTCATGTACGGTTTGCCCAAGATCCACAAGAACGGCGTTCCGCTACGTCCAATTGTTAGTTCAATTGGTTCGCCCACGCAACAACTTGCAAGGTGGCTCGCAAAACGTCTTGTCCTTGGTGCAGCATCAAGGGGTTGAACCACATCACCTACTTGTGAGTTTCGACGTGAGAGTCACTCTTCACGAACGTTCCAGTACAAGAAGCTGTACAAATTATACAAGAGAAATACAAGCCTCCTAAAGATTTAATAAACCTTGTGAAACATTGGTTATCTACGACATATTTTATGTACGATAAACAAATGTATAAACAAGTGTGTGGTGCACCTATGGGCTCTCCGTTGTTGCCTGTGGTAGCCGACCTCTTCTTGCAAGACCTAGAAGAGAGAGCGATTACTAGTGCCACTCTCAAACCTGACGTGTGGCTGCGTTACGTCGATGACGTGTTTGCTATATGAACGCACGGGCGAACGGAATTAAACCAGTTCCTCTTGCATTTGAACAACCAACACACCTAACATCAAGTTTACGATGGAAGTGGAAGAACAAGGACAACTTCCGTTTCTTGACGTGTTGTTAATTGAAAAAGTAATGGGTTACTTGGCCACACTGTTTTTCGCAAGAACACCAACACAAATAGGCTATTGAACGGTATGTCCCATCATCACCCGGGACAACTGAACGCGGTCGTGCAGACACTAGCAGTTCGTTCAATCCGTCTGACTGACAACGAACATATGGATGAGAAGTGTAAACAATTACGCAACATACTGATCACTAATGACTTCTCTGAACACGTCGTAACGAGAGCGTTAAAACGCGCGAAAGAGAACATTGTGCGTACAAGACCAGACGACGAAACTAAACCACGCTGCACTGCGCTCCTGCCCTATGTTCAAGGTGTTACGGATAGAATCGGCAAGCTGTTACACCAACACAACATCAGGCAAGTTTACCGGACGGACCGACAAATATCATCTTTTTTTAAGAACGTTACAGATATGGATCCACGGCATAATCATGGAGTGTACGAGATCCCATGCGTGTCTTGCGAAAAAACTTATATTGGGCAGACAAATCGATGAATCTTGGCTCGTGTTCAAGAACACAAGCTAGCTGTACGGAAAGGTGAAAAGACGTCTTCTCTTGCCCAACACGTCGCAACAACAGGTCACTCTATCGACTTCGACAACACACGTGCTCTGATAAGAGAAGAGCACTTTTGCACACGTGTGATTAGAGATGCAATAGAGATACACAAACGCCCCCACACGATAAACAGGAGGGATGACGCACTCGTCTTGCCAGCATCTTGGAGGCCTGCCTTGGTGTCACACTCAATACAACCTCAACACCCCTAAACTATGCCCATGCCCCCTAATGTACAGTGTATCACCTCGCCGCAAACAATAGATGCGGAAGAATACACAGGTCCGACTACACGTAGCCGAAGCCGTCTGGTTTAATGTTTGTTTGTTTTTTGCCCGGGCTGAGTCGAGCTGCGTGCGCAACTTGATTACGTACATTGAGTTGGAGAGTATATAAACTAGCAGAGTAGTTATGCGAGTTCATTCCCACGTCTGCAGTCGAGGCAGCAGCACTAGTTTTTTCTGAGCTGTTAGGGTTTTGTCCTGATGATGGCTGATGTGATTCAGCCGAAACGTCGACCAGCTGACAATGGTCCTTGTGTAGGCCTGCTAGAGAGAAGAGTAAATACACGAACAAAAACCCTAAAACCAAATTTGGATGTATATATTTATATATATATGAGTTGGACGCCTGTCTGGAATGCGGGAGATCCGTGGTTCGAGTCCCGGTCGGGGCGGACTTTTTTAATTTCTGGATTGTATTAAATAAAAACAATTACACCTACGGGAGTGTTTCCCGATTAACCAAATTGAGAAATAAACCCTCGCTCATACCTGCGTAAGGTAATGACATTATAAATAATGTTTGGTGGACTGTTCAAAGGCAGCAGATATTCGTTGCAGTGCTGTTCCATCCATTCAGATGTATAATGCAACTACAATTCAGAGATCAAAATGTACCCGTCCTGGTGGTCTAGGGGTTAAGATGCCTGTCTGGAATGCGGGAGATTCGTGGTTCGAGTCCCGGTCGGGGCGGACTTTTTTAATTTCTGGATTGTTTTATAATTTTTTTTTAAATAAAAAATAAATCTAAATAAATCTATATATTTGTATACATATTTATATGTGTTATGACGAAGGTTTTCGTAGACCGATTCTGATGTTGTATCGGGTTTTGGGGTTTTCGTCCACGTGTAGTGTTTATTAGGTACATACCTTTTAAAACAACGTTTCGCCGTAATGTCCTCCGGCATCTTCAGGTTATTTTGACAGGACCGGGCTTGCTTCGCTCCTTCCTCTTCAATGGGCGAGCACAGACTGTATCATCCTCTCTGTGGGTGCGCGCGCAGTCAGTTTGCACGGACTTGTTCGGCTGTGTTGCGTCATTGTTGTCATCTTGTTTCCTCCTCCTGCTTCTCATTATGGGTCCGGAAAATATATCTTCAACCGCCCCCGGTGACGCAACGGTTTCCCCGTGTTGTAGTAGGTTAGTTTGTCTTGTTGGATTGTCCCTGGCACGTGTTTCTTTTTTAGGCAGAACTGGTATCCACGATGACGGAAGACTACGACTATCATTTTGTTTATTTAATAATTAAATTTATTAAAAAAATTTAAAAAAAATTATTTAATTAAAAATTATTTGTGTACTACATCCAAGAATTATTATAAAAGCGATTGAGATCGAAAAAAGACCAGAGAGTTTAAATAAACAAAATGATTGTCTTAGTCTTCCGTCATCGTGGATACCAGTTCTGCCTAAAAAAGAAACACGTGCCAGTGACAATCCAACAAGACAAACTTACCTACTACAACACGGGGAAACCGTTGCGTTACCGAGGGCGGTTGAAGATATATTTTCCGGACCCATCACGAGAAGCAGGAAGAGGAAACAAGATGACAACAATAACGCAACACAGCCGAACCAGTCCGTGCAAACTGACTGCATGCGCACCCACAGAGAGGATGATACAGTCCGTGCTTGCCCATTGAAGAGGAAGGAGCGAAGCAAGCCCGGTCCTGTCAAAATAACCTGAAGATGCCGGAGGACATTCCGGCGAAACGTTGTTTTAAAAGGTATGTACCTAATAAACACTACACGTGGACGAAAACCCCAAAACCCGATACAACATATATATAGATTTATTTTTTATTTAAAAAAAAAATTATGGAGCTCGGATAATACGGGTGATCGCCGATCGGATAATCGGAGATCGGATAATTGAGGTTTTACTGTATGTGTTTAATTTTCCACCAAGACATTTTAAAAGTGTTTATACGGATCGAAAAGTCAAAATAAATGCTCAATCTTGGACGAGTGAAATCATTGTCTAGCCTCTTGACCAAAACTCCAAAATTGTTGCTTACGCCCTTTTTGCCTAGCCTATACAAATTTATGTAAACCATGTTAAATGGTACACTAACTTTATGGAGTTGGTACACTTTCGTAGAGTGAACTGAGTTCTAAATTTAAAGCATGTAGGATTATTTTTTAAACTCAAAACAATAAAAATGTCACTTAAGCCGATTTTCATGAAAAAAAAGGATGACGCGCACATGGGAAGATAGTGGAGTTCTAGTATGTTATTAAGAACCTCATTTGGGGCCTTTGTTTCAATTTTCAGCTTTACATTTTTTTTTCAATGTAAAAACCTAAAATTCTTAGGCAAGTAGACTATGCCAATACGTAGTTTTAAAAAAGAAGGACTAATCTAGAAGGCCTCAGTCTTTTCTTGCTACAAGTGCTGTTTGTGATTGCACTGGTAACTAAAACAAACCCAAAATGAGAATTTACCACCTTATCTGCTAAATCGTAATTGATTTTTCTTTGCGCCGGGTCTTTGAAAAGGAGGGTCATATTAGTATCTATGAGAAGGAGTTTTAAAATTTTTAATCCCCCACCTTATTCAAAGTTTACTTGGGAATTTGATTTAAACAAACAAATAAAATATACAATGCTTCATTCATGGACAAGATTTGAAGATGGTCATCATGTTTTAACCTGGTTTCTTCAAGTCTACTTCAAATCTAGAATTGAATAGCATGAAAAAAATATAAAGGGAATGGAGGAGGTTTGAGCCCACATTGGAATCCTGTATGTAAAGTCAACCTGTAATATTCTTTAAAGGGGTATTTAACTGCTAAACTCAAAAAATATATTTCATTTAGGCTAACTAGTAATGAATTTAGCAAGTAACAGAAAAATTATTGGAGCCACCATGACCTCCCAAAAAATTGACATACATGACATTTTTCGAGCTATGTCCCACCGGCAAAAATCCCCATAAGAAATAACATGGGGACGATCTTTATGCCCCGTGACCTTGGAGGATTTTCATCCCAACAAATATTGGACATTATTGACGTACTCTACAGCCTTTTCTGTAAATTCTCTATACGTATTTTGTTTTGTAATTTGAGCAAGTAGTTCGGTCAAAATATGCCGATTACCAAGATGGGGTGTGATTTTGGAATGCATATTTTTTGTGTTTGAGGGTATATTTGGGCACAGTTTCAAGACACAATGTTATAAATGGGCATTTTAGATTAGTACTATGCTCTAGTATCTATGTGGACCGAAAAAGAAGCAGGTTAAAGCCGATTTAAGAAATTTCCCAAAACGCCAATTTTCACAAATTTCTGGATTAAAAAAATGAAAAATTCGTTTTAAATCACAGTTCAAGATATAATTTCTTAAACTGTCATTTTAGTGTAGTATTGTCCTATAGATCATGTCGTAAAAATAATTTTTTGAGTGTGAAATTGCTTGTCTAAGGAGATAAATAAATGTTACAGATATAGTTTAAAACATGCCCAAGTGTGAATTCTGTGAATTTGTGTAAGCCTAGCAGTTGCGAGTCATCCTGTGGTCTTGAGTTGTGTGTATTTCGTGAGTTGTAAGTATTCAGCTTGTTACAATTTGGCTGCCTAACATTCGTGGTCTTACTAGAGATTATATCAGGACCGAAATTAGAGTTTTCCTATTTAATACACTTGAGCACATAGATAGAAAGATTGCTACAAATGTCTAGTCTAGTTGAAGAAAAATAACTAGGGCACGAGTTGCTACAAGATGTAGATTCAGCAGAACTATGTCTAGGGCTTTTACATACAACTGTGGACTTGGAAAACTAGTGGAAACTAACTAGTCTAGTAGTTCTCTTGATGGTAGTACTTTCATGAGTTTGTCAACTGTAAATTGATGATGAATGTACATTGATGAAAATAAAAAATGAAATGAAAACTACTCTACAGGTCAACCATTTTTTGGGTTATGGGAGGCCCACTTTTTGCTTTTTTTTGTCTTAGATTGGACGGAATTTGTGAAGTGTACTGAAATATTCACCTTTAGCAAATATAGTTGGTTTAAAAAAATAGTAGATGCAAATACCTTGTTAAGATTGTATCTATTTTTACTAAGATATTTTGAAAACGGGGTAAAACCACAGCTAAGTGTATTTTCAAGTACCTTTAGGTTTAAAAAATTCATGGATACCGGTACATTAATTTTGTATGAGCTTCAAGCAGGCAATGGGCTAACCTTCACACTGTGTACAGAAAATTGAAGTAGACTTATTTGCACTATGCACTTCAAACCAACTTCTGATAAAGTGCAGTTTTAGGTTTAACACTGTCTAGAGAAGAACAGGTTAAACTGTAAAGACTGTTGGGCGTACATAAGTATTTGTGTGTTAATTTGTACCTTTTACTGTTAATTTGACATCTTTATTGTGCTGTGCTACTACTACATAGCTTGTACACTAGGCATCAGAAGTAAATCAAGGTTAATATTTTACGCCACCACCGACACTCACTCAGGAAATCTTGGATCTGATCTAAAATACTAAAAGGCACCATCAAAGTCACACTAAGCTAGCACCCAGTGGATGGGCAAGGAGTGGACTGCTTGCCCTATTTATGTCACTAGAAAAACTGGCCCTAATTGATTTCTACACTAGAAATTCCCACAGCCTGTTAGATGACATCATCGAGTGATGGCTCTTGAATATAACGACGCCAAATGAACCGAATATTCATGAGCTAGGTCGATAACGGTAGGTATCTTCTATAGACCCCTTGATTTACATCTGATCGCTGCTGTACCTTACATCATAACAGTATTTTATAAATAACCTTGTAAACACTTTCCATCGCTTTTGTGTCAATACTGCATAATGTGGCATTTTGTAAACAATGATATAAATGGCATAATTTATTTTTCTTTTCGGTAAGGTTTTGAAGGTGAACATCATAAACAACAAATGAGCACAGTTTTATGCTATTTACTAAATTAATCCATCTTGTAAGCTGACAGGTATGATTAATTTGTTTGTATATATGACGCGCAACAGAAGGGGGGGGCGGTGCCGCGCCCTAAGTAGGGCCTACGTGCTTTGTTGCCGTTGGCCTCTTGGGTAATATGGCCATGAGTGGAGAAGCTTTTGTTTTTAGCTTATTTCGCCAATGATGATGATGATGATGATGGCCAATAGCAATGCACGTAACTATGATGTTAAACATAAAAAAAGTACTGCATATTGTAAAGTATGGGTAGGCCTATGTGTGTGCACTTGTGCAGTTTTACTTCAACAACCTACTATAAATCCATAATTATTACATTGCTGTTATGCAGTATTTCTTAATAATTCAAGCTACAATAGTGGTGAATTATAATAATGTTGTATTGCAATGTAGTTTTTGCAAATTCTACTTTGCCAAGCTTTTCTATGATGTTGTTACGGGACTCTGTACGTTTATGAATTAAGAATGCGCAAGTGTGGAAGGGTAGATGAGCTTGACCCTTTTTTTTAGATTTCATTTCTTTTGAGTGTGTAAGGTTTGGCTCTATATTTACAAGTTTTTGTATGTGTGGGATTTAATGTCATACTACAGAAGAAACGTAGGTTTTTGTCTTTCCTAAAAAAATATGATTCAATGTTTCGTATGCAGTAATGACACATGAGCGACGTTTTGTTGTAATGGTAGGTTGCTTGACTAATATGTATTAATCATTAGCAATTCTGTAGTAAACAACTTTACAGTGTTATTGATACTAATTCTGACAAAATATGTTTGCATTTTCTAGCCTAAATAATTTTTTAGATGATTTGCAGTTAATACTCCTGCAGCCAACTAACTGCAGAAGTATTTGTTTGTACAACCTAAAGACTTAGGCCCTACATTAGGAAGCTGACACAGAATATAGATTAAAATCTATCTACATGTTTATTGTTTTATCTTAGACCAAACTTCTAATGGTGAATGCATTTCTTTAGGGCGAGCCACTTTAGAAGATTGGGCACTTGTTTTTTATGGCACTTCAACTAGCCCTGATGGGCTTGATAATGCCCCAATACAACCCTTACATATCCCTTTACTCCCATATATTCCAAAAACAAGTCGTTTCAAGACAACAATTCCACCAATAATTGCCCCTCCTTTTGCGATCAAGCTAGTGCCAACAGGAAAGACCAAAAAACCTAAACACAAGAATAATCTTCCAAAGTCTGCTGGACAGCCCACACCATACCCCTCCAGTTTCTTCCAAGTAACACCAAAACCATCTGATGGAATCATGGCAAACATTTTGTACGTTATCACTCCGAAACCTGCTATAAATCAAATGACACCAGTTGCCCAAAGTCCAGACTTGTTGTCCACTCGGTTTTATAAACCAAACTCACACAAACTTTCTGTAGTTGAGAATCGTCAACCTACGGTCATGACACCTGTGAGATCTCCCCAAACTGACCTGAATTCTACACTAGATAAACACGCATCTGCAACCCGCCCACCTCTCGGGCACATTCCTTCAATCTTCTTGGCACCTATTCCCTCTCATGTCCCTCAAGTTCCTGCCATATTCAAGCACTATGTCAAGATCCAGCAACTGTACCCATTCTCCCCGGTAATGATGCTTGGTGGAGGGGGAAAATCACCGGTGACGGGAACCACACACAACCAGATGGATAGCAAAACATTCAAGGACCTTCGAGATTCCGAACAGTCGGATTCTCGACACCAAAAAGGCAAGGTTGTCCTATTAGCCGTGTAGTTGCAGCTTTATTTGATTTTTATGTTCCTAATAATTGCATGACTGCATGATATTAATACTATACTAGGCCTACTAATAATATTGATTTGTATGGGCATGTGTATCTTGTATTTTATAAGCACTTATCAGTATCACTGATAGGCTACAACAGAGAAAATAATAGAACCAATGAGAGAAGTGACCCTCATCAGTGTAGACTGGTCATCAGAGCTTGGGTCAACTTATTTGATAAAAACTGTATTTTGTTACTATGATATGATGTTCTTATTTATATTATTGTTGTCTATATCTTTTCCTAAAGTATTTTTGGTAAAACCTATACGTGTACAAATATCGTAGGCCTAGGCCGACTCAACCCTATAGTATTTAAAATTACTTCGCCTTTAATGTACATAGGGTAGTCAACGTGGTACACGAAAAAACCCTGCATTTTTTGATTGGAATATGCCACTTGGCACAAAGTTAGATATAGCCGAAATGAAATTTTAGAGATAGGGAGCCACCTCAATTTTCATGTAGGTCACCAAAATAGTGGCCATTTTCCAAAATGGCCGCTTATTTCCAAAATAAATTCAAAATTATGCTCGTTGATAATATAGGAGTCAAATTCGGATGAATCGGAGTCGCTAAGAACTACAACTAGGGAAACGCCAAAGTCGTTGTTAAACGAGTGAGTGAGCCATGTGTTGAGTACCCGGTTACATTACTTTTCTTCCCTCTACCTTAGGCCTACCTAGCCTATCATTGGCTAGAGAGGTGCATCATGGCCTTACAGTTGACGCACCCATATACCAACTTAACTTTAAAAAACAATTATTTATACGAATATAATTATCAAACTTAAATGCAAATGTTCCCGGGTACTCACCACATGACTCGCTCACTCGTCTAACAACGACTTTGGCGTTTCCCAAGTCTAGTTGGCTAAAGCGCCCTTATAGCCGAAATGTGGGAGACGTGGGTTCAATCCGCTGTTCGAGAAAGATTTTGTAATTCCTAGATTGTATTTAAAAAATTATTAAACATGTTTTGAAATGCATATAACGTAGTGTAGTCCATCGTCTGTGGCAATAGGGTAAACATAGCCAGTACGAAATACGTGTAAATATTGCAAAGTTTACTCAATCTCCGAGCGGAATTTGGGGGTACCTTGACGTTCAACATTCGATAGACCTTGCATGGGCACGGCATTTCACAGCCAGGTTAATAACCAACAAAAAATATATTTTCAAAATCTAAACCATTGTCGTTTAAATAATTTCTAAACATTGGAAGCCAATTTTTCAATTTATTATTTCTTGTAGGTTCAAATCGCAATGGATCTTGCTTATTTTGTTAGCAGTTCTCAATAAACTCGTACCGGATGTCTGTTTAAAATTTCAGCGCAATCTATTCAGCGATTCGGCTGATTTTCAACGTACACACACACACACACACATACACACACACATACACACGCAGACTAACAACAAGCGCCGTTTGAGTTGAATGGAGATCACTCCGTTCGCTGCGCTCATTCGTTTAATGTATAGTAAAAAAATATACAGAAACAATTGAAAGAGGGAAGAACCAATTTTTATTTAATTACGTCATATATTGTTGAATTTACCCAGTTCACAGATTAATGTCTTTCAGGTGTACATTTTAGGTATCTTTCAGTCGTACAATACATACAAAAAATTACAAAAAACATAAAAAAAATATATCTTAGGTAGCAATTGGCTAAAAAGTTCATTTTGACACTTTTTTCAAACTGAGCTGAAAATTGTACATGTACATTGAAACAAATTTACACAACATTGAAACACTTATGCATTTTGGTAAAGAGGTAATAATATTTTGTTTGTGTACTAGACACCCAAGATGTAATTTTTGGTTCGGGAGAAAACTCTGTTTCAATTCCTTCAGCTCTGGCAGCCATATTTAAGGATGGCGTCTAAATTATTATGAGATTGACAAATTTAGATGGAATCATGTGGCACTATTTTTACCACTAAATCGACCATCAGTAATTTAAATATGGTATCTAAATTAGTGTACAGTGGATTCTGAGGATTGCAAGTTGACAACTTTAAGGGTCATATATTTTACGAAATTGTACTGGTCCCTACAATAGCCGAGCGGTCTGTAATAACATGTACTGGTTTATGACAAGAGCTTGAATTCTGGCTCAAATAATCATCAGACAGTGTTCTTATAGAAGTGACAAGAGCGGACTAAATCAAGTCGGTTGTTTTGGGCGATGAAGGGGGGGGAGGGGGAAGGAATAAAAATGGAACTGGAGGGTGGAAGCAAAAAAAAATCATGAGCGTAACGTCCCTGTCAGCCATTATATGCAAATTTGGGGACAAAAGTGTGAACACTGATCTATAGGTACTACACTTCATAATTATTAGTGTGACAATTTTTTAAATATTGTTTCTACACTTCATTGCCTTCCACCTCCTTATAAGAGAAAGCGATTTTCTGAAATATCGTTTGATGTACGATTTTTGTCAGACGGTACAAATAAGAGTCTTGAACTTGCGGTCTAAAAATCGTACATCAAACGATATTCTAGAAAATCGTATTTTCTTATAAGATGGTGGAAGGCAATAAAGTGTAGAAAAAATATTAAAAGAATCTTGAATTTAAAAAAAAAGTGTAGCGCTTAGCTCAGTGTTGACACTTTTGGTCCAAAATACGCATACAATGTCTGACAGGGACGTTACGTCCCCCTCCAAAAATTAAAAACTATGTATATTCCTGTTAAATTCAAGACCCCCACTCAGATTGCAGTCATCTTCCTTCGATTTTAAATTATCGTTTAGAGGGCGATACAAGAGTTACCTCGGGGAAAACCTTCAGTCAGGAATGCCGACATATATGGGATTCGAATCCAGGACCTCGTTCATCAGACTCACGTATGAGATATAGCCACCACTGTCGGTATTGTTCTCAGTACTGATAGGGACCTGACTGGCTGAAACGAATCAAGTCGAGTTATTAGAATTCCTTGTGTGTGCCCCCATCTGGGCCCAGGGTAGAATTTGGCCCGGATCATGGCTCTGCTTACCGTAAAAGGCGAGAAAAACATTAGCTGGTAAGTAGGGGAGTATTATTATTCCCCGAAACTACAGGCGAGCTCGCTGGCGGTCATCGTCGAAGACCTCTCCCACTTCCCTTGACGACCTCTCCGTGTCTCCGACGACGACGACCATCACAACAGGAACGATGAAAAATACGATAATTACCAATACGTGAGAATCCCTCATTTCCTCCCTCTGCCCGTGGCTGGTTATGGGATTTTCAGATTTCCTTCCCATATACCTGAGGCTAGTGTTGCGCATTATGACGTAACGGGTTGTGTGAACAGCGCGGGCCTCCACTCTAGGCATCCTCTTATTCCTCATATTATTATAATGTCATTAGATATTTTGCTTACATTACGTTTTGACGTAGAATAAATCTTAGTATAGATGATCAGATGTAATTTGTTGCTAAAGGATGCAAAAGGAACCTGTAAAAGATCACACGAGAGGTATCACAACACAAATTGCTTCTCTCATTCATATTAAATAATATGATATATATAGGCCTATACCACAAATGTTGTGGTGCAACGAGTGGTCACATTAGAAAATTGTATGTAATTACTAATTACTAACTAGTTATTAAGTTCGAAGGTCCTTTAATCGGATAACATTTAAATCAGGTAAAACAGTGATTTTAAAACAAGAAGCAACTTTTTAATGATCTATAGCTTCGTTTGTTTGTCTTGTTTCGATTACACCAGGTACAAGTTTTTCACGAAAACCCGTTTTTCTGTCCTGGTGTAAATGTACCTGTCACAACCCAGAAACGTTTTTTTGTCCTGTTGTAAGTTACCACAACTGCGACTGGAGTAAGAATTTTACACCTGCTTCTTTAGCAGGAGTGGGTGTAAAACGACAAAATATTGCGCCATTTTTAAAGTTTGTAGTGGCTTGGTTGGTGTAGTGAGAAACTAAAAGAAGCTAGAAGTTAAAATGGAAAAAGCCGGGCCGTGCAATATCTTTCCCAGTGATTATATGAATCTTCACGGCCTTTCTTAAAAGGGACAATGCCAATTAATCAACCGTTAAGCAAAAACCTTAGCCCAGGGCCGACATAGCCTAAAACAAGGATAGGTCTGCTTGAAAGACGTTTAGCAATATTATGCACAACAATGTACTAGAAACCTATTATCTAGGTCAAAATTGTTATAAAATAACGTTGACATTGAAAGATTAAAGTGGATTTATTGATATTTAAAGATAGATAAACACTAATAGGCTAGGCCTAGCACACAGACATTTGTGACAGGATGACAACACAGGAAGCAATGGTGCACTGTGGGTAATAGAGTTATTTCCTGTTTGTAGTTCATACATCTAGCACCAGGTGGCACTGGCATAAGGCCCTAGATTTAAATTTGAGCGGGCTATGGCACATTTATAACACTCCCACTTGCCATAGGCCTAGTCTTAATTTACAAGAGTCCCAAATTCTTCACACACCATCCGTGCTTTGCAGGGGGCAAACTTTTGGTCATGATGTCTGCGATCATTTCTTCTGTGGGTAGGTATTTCATAGAAATATGTCCCTCTTGCACCTTCTCCCTGACAAAATGATGCTGGATATCGATGTGCTTCGTACGCCCATAGCCGCTTTCGTTTACCTCGCCAGAGTAACCCGTCCGGTCAGTTATGTCACGTGATTTTACGTCACCAGGTTAGCATTTTCAACCCAAGTAAACGAAAGCGACTCCGAGGTGGGTTTGTTTGCAAATGGATGCCGTGACAGCAAGAGTTAAACGTAAATATATAAACAACGTTATTAACGTTTACCATGTTAATGTTGATTGTTAAAATGGTAGCACAAGGCCTAGGCCTACTCAATAACAATGTTTTGCGCCAAAATATCCACGTATCACCCATAGTAACTTATAAACACCACCTATCGAATTCACATCGTTTCGTATTTTCCGCCATAACCTGAACTAACCCTGCTCCCGAGGCAGGTCACTTTTTTGGTGATCGGGTTGTAAAACCGGGTTACTCTGGCATAGTTGCCGAACGAACCTGAGTAACCTGCTACTGACCGGGTTTACTTTCCGGACTAACAGGTTGCTCTGGCGAGGTAAACGAAAGCGGCTCATGTAGTGCTGCATTCGAAGTAAGCTTGATGGCGCTTTGGTTGTCGCAGCACACTACGATGTGTTGATGGTGGTGTATTATCCCACTGCCTAATCGCGTACTGCCTAAAAAAGGTTTTTATACCTGATTGACCTTTTTTTCTCGTACTGCCTAAGATTTTTCTCGTACTGCCTAAAAGGGTGTTATGTGGGAGTGGCGGTCTCGTACTGCCTAAAGATCCCCCTGTTTTGGTAACGTACGTCTTTTTGCGTTGTCTTTATTTCTTGATACCCTGTATTCCATTTAGGCACGTTATTTAAAATCTCTCTCTCTCTCTCTCTCTCTCTCTCTCTCTCTCTCTCTCTCTCTCTCTCTCTCTCTCTTTGTCTCCACTCGATTTATCCTTGTTCATCGTCTGTATCAACACCTTCGTACCTAGCATCTAATTTTGGAATTTTGGAATGTATGGAATCTTGCACACTCAAGGTACCCCCAAATTCCGCTCGGAGATTGAGTGAACCTTGCAATATTTACACGTATTTCGTACTGTCTATGTTTTCCATAGTATTGCCACAGTTGATGTAGACTACACTGCGTTTGCATTTCAAAACATGTTTAATAATTATTTAAATACTAGGAAAACGCCATAGACGTTGTTAGACGAGTAATCGCGAGTCATGTGTTGAGTACCCGGGAACATTTGTATTTAAGTTTGTATAATTAATAGCGTTTTGAGTTTAGTTTGGTATAAGGGCAAGTCAACTGTAAGGCCGCAATGCACCACTCTAGCCTATGATAGGCTGGAGAGGCCTTAGGTAAGGGGAAGAAACGGCATGTTCCCGGGTACTCAACACATTACTCACTCACTCGTCTAACAACGACTTTGGCGTTTTCTTAGTCTAAAAAAATTGGAATATGGTTGCTACTCATTATTGGTTGATTACTGTTCAGAATTTACAAAATCTCCATCACAAGTTGCTTTACGTTTGTTGGTGATCTATTATGTCATGCTATATGACCATTTCGGGTAAATAAATATTCGTGATTCATAAACGTAAGAGGAAATTGGCTGGTTTCATGCCTGAGTATATTATAGAGTTTTAGATGCGGACATGTCCACTTACTCTTTTTCTTAATTTTCGACATTTTATAATTGTAAAGTCATGTAACACACCATACTATTTGGATGAGCGAAGCGAAGACTTCAATTTGACTTACCCCCAAAAAATTTAGCTCGTGTATTTTTGTTTATTTGTTATTTTAAACTCTCTACCAGGCAAACGGCATATCCGATCTTGATGAAAATTGGAGGGGACCTTCGAAATCTCTGAACTTAGAGGTGTATTGTTCTTGGGTACAATCGAAGAAATATTTCTTATGAATATCGTACTTTTACGATTTTTTTCGATTTTTAGTGCGATATTTTCGTGACATTTGGGCCGATTCTGACCAAAAGGGTGGGGCTAAAACGTTCATATTTTACATTGACATTAAGCTAATGGTGATTTATTGCTTTTTGAAAGAAAAAGTTGAAAATGTTAGCCAGAATCCAAAGAATAAAGGTTTTAATATGAGTTTTTTTAGGTTTATAATAACAATTAACAAGTAATAGAAACTTGACAACAATCACCTACAATGCATTCAAAAAGCACTTACAAAGGAAAAGTGGTCCTACGCAAACTAAAAACTTACAAAAAAGCTCATCCGTCAACGCGACAAAAAAAAGCGTGCGCGTAGCGGCCTAGTGAATAGTTATTATAATCACAGATAATAGAGTACACTTTTATACATAGATCAGACAGACTTAGTTAATATTGTTAATGTTCATAGGCTAAATTAAAACTTGTTTAACTAGAACAACAAGAATACTTCTTTACAATATTGAAATACCGGTATACTAGGAAAACGCTTAAGTCCCGCCGCGTTGATGGATGAGCTTATTTGTAAGTTTTTAGTTAGAGCGGGAACACTTTTCCTTAGCAAGTGCTATTTGAATGCATTTAGGTGATTGTTGTCAAGTTTCTACTGTTACTTGTTAATTATTATTATAAACCTAAAAAACTCATATTAAACCTTTATTCTATGGATTCTGGCTAACTTTTTCAACTTTTTCTTTTAAAAAGCAATACATCACCATAACTTTAATGTCCATGTAAAATATGAACGTTGTAGCCCCACCCATTTGGTCAGAATCGGCCCAAATGTCACGAAAATATCGCACTAAAAATCGAAAAAAATCGTAAAAGTACGATATTCATGAGAAATATTTCTTCGATTTTACCCAAAAACGTGGCAGATCTAAGTTCAGAGATTTGGAAGCTTCCCTCCAATTTCCATCAAGATCGCATATACCGTTTGCCCGGTATCGTGCGAACAAACAGACAGAGAGAGAAAAAAAAAACATTGGAGCTAATTTTTTTGAGGGGTCAGTGAAATATAAGTCTTCGCTTCGCTCATCCAATTAGTTAAATTTGATATAACAGAATAGGCGTGAACATTCCAACACCACAGAAAACGCAACTGTACAACAAAAAAAACAGTTTTTAAATTAAATTAAATTGAATTAAAATAAAATGATAAAGGTTAATCAGTACCCATGGAACAAATAAGTAAGTTTTAAGTTAATTTTCGGCCTCACTTAACGATTGGAAAACGTTTATGTCCTCTGGTAATATTAAATATGCGGAAAAAAATACTCGATAGTTCGATGGCCGTACTTATTGACGTATTCTTGATCATCGAAGCTAATTTTTGACACAAATCCTGATTATACTGATGCTCATGTCATTACGGTCATTACTGAATTATTACATGGGAAAATCCAATTACTTCTCACCTCCCATGAGTGCTGCTTAAAAACCTTATATTCATACTACTCAACTCATAAGAGATAAGAAGTAATTGGACTTATGTGTTCTTTCAGTGATGACTAAAAAATGGCAGTCTTCTGTTCGATTCATTAAACGAGGGAGCGTAGCGACTGAGTGACTCCATTCAACTTAAACGGCGCTCATTCTGTGAGTCTGCGTGTGTGTACATCGAAAATCAGCCGAAACGCTGAACAGATTGCGCTGAAATTTTAAACAGACATCCGGTACTAATTAACTGAGAACTGCTGACAAAATCAGCTAGATCCATTGCGATTTAAACCTGAAAGAAATAATAAATTGAAAAAAAGGCTGCCAATGTGTAGGAATTATTTAACGACAATGGTTTTGATTTTGAAAAAAATATCTTTTGTATGTTATTTGCCTGGCTGTGAAATACCGTGCCCAAAGTTTATCGAATTTTGCACGCTCAAGGTACCCACAAATTTCGCTCGGAGATTGAGTAAACCTTGCAATCTTTACATGTATTTCGTACTGGCTATGTTTTCCATAGTATTGTCAAATATGATGGACTACACTGCGTTATATGCATTTCAAAACCTGTTTAATAATTTAAAAATACAATCCAGAAATTACAAAATCTTTCCCGACCAGGGAATTGAACCCACGTCTCCCACATTTCGGCTACAAGGGCGCCTTAGCCAACCAGACTAGGGAAACGCCAAAGTCGTTGTTAGACGAGTGAGCAAGTCGTGTTGAGTACCCGGGAACATTTGCATTTAAGTTTGATAATTATATTGGTATAAATAAGAGGGTTTTTAAGTTTAGTTGGTATAAGGGCGCTTCAACTGTAAGGCCATAATGCGCCACTCTAGCCTATGATAGGCTAGGGAGGTTTAAGGTAAGGGGAAGAAAAGTAATGTTACCGGGTACTCAACACATGGCTCACTCACTCGTTAACCAACGACTTTGGCGTTTCCCTAGTATCATGGATGTCAACATTCACAACAAATGACAATTTCGTGAAGATGTGTTTTGAGTTTGGATAGCTCAATTGGTAGAGCTATGGCGCGTTAAGCCAGAGGTTCTGGGTTCGATCCCCAGTAAGGGCACTTATTATTGTAAGCATAATAATAATATAGTAATATAGAACAGAAAATATACATTTTTTCCTACACGCAATGAGAGAGAGTGAGAGACTTGACTTTTATTCGAACAAAAGGATAAATACGTGTACACATATGTTGCAAAGAATTTACAAAATTTACAAAATATAAAAAAAAACAACAACAACAACAACAGGTACGAAGGTGTTGATACAGACGATGAACAAGGCAAATCGAGTGGAGAGAGAGAGAGAGAGAGAGAGAGAGAGAGAGAGAGAGAGAGAGAGAGAGATTTTAAATAACGCGCCCAAATGGAATACAGGGTATCAAGAAATAAAGACAACGCAAAAAGACGTACGTTACCAAAACATGGGGAACTTTAGGCAGTACGAGACAGCCACTCCCACTTATCCCTTTTTAGGCAGTACAAGAAAAATCTTAGGCAGTACGAGAAAATAAGGTAAAACAGGTATAAAAACCTTTTTTAGGCAGTACGCGATTAGGCAGTGGGACCCGGGACCGTTGATGGTCACCCCCAATGGGTAATTCATTCAGTAGTCGTTTCAGCCATGTTGCTTCTCTGGCAGCTTGGCTGAGTGCCATGTACTCCGCCTCGGTTGTTGAGACGGCGACTGTCGGTTGCTTCTTGCTTCGCCAGCTAACTGCTGCACCTGCGAGCTTGAAAACGTAGCCGGACATTGATTTTCTCGTATCCATGTCATTAACCCAGTCGGAGTCACTGTAAGCTTCCATTTGTTCTCCGGATGCTCTGCGATAGACGAGTTTCTTCTTTGCAGTCCCTTTTAGATATCGCATTATGCGCTTTACTGCCGTCCAGTGCGCTTGTCCCGGGTTAGAGTTAACGACAGAGACAGCGTGCGCTATGTCTGGTCTGGTGGCCATCGCACCATACATTAGGCTGCCGACACCACTCAAATATGGTATTTTATCAATAGCTTCTCTTTCTGCGTCTTCCGCAGGTTCCATCACCTTGGTAAGTTTCTGATTATGGTCCAAAGGAGTAGATACTGGCTTTGCTTCAGACATGTTGAATCTCTTCAGTATGTTGTTGATGTAGCTTTCTTGGCTTAGTTCAATCGTTCCAGCGTCTCTGTCCCTTGTTATTTTAATTCCGAGACAGTGGTGAATTGGTCCCATGTCTTTCATCTCGAACTTGGCCGCTAGTCGTTTCTTCAGCTGATTTATTTCATTTATGCTTTCCGATGACACAATAAGATCGTCGACGTAAACACAAACAATGATTTTTGCATTTCTTATTGTACCATGGTATAGGCACGGGTCAGCTGTACTTTGTTCGAGCCCAATACTCCGTAACTCGGTATCAAGTTTTTCATACCATATGCGGCTCGACTGTTTGAGTCCATACAAGCATTTCTTTAGTTTACATACCTTTTGCTTATTTTTAGGTTCAATGTAGCCCTCGGGTTGTTCCATAAATATGGCCTCGGGAAGTTCGCCATGTAGAAATGCCGTATTTATGTCAAGTTGATGAACCTCCAGGTCATTCTCAGCTGCCAATGCCAGAACTGTTCTTAGGGTGTCGAACCGTACGACCGGTGAAAAGGTTTCATCGTAATCTATCCCTTTCCTCTGCGTGTATCCTTTAGCTACGAGCCTAGCTTTATATCGGCACACCTCCCCTTCAGCATTGACCTTTCGTTTGAAGACCCATTTACATTTAATAGGTTTGGTTCCCTCTGGTAAGTTTACGAGGTCCCAAGTCTCATTATGTACGATTGATTTCATCTCTTCATCTGCTGCCTTTTGCCATTGTGTAGCCTCGCTCCCACTGAATGCTTCTTTCAGGTTCTCGGGCTCGTCTGTGATGAGATGTACATACTCGTCACCGAGAATTCTTGTCGGACATCTCTTCCGTTGTGACTTCCTTGGCTCGAACACGGTTTCTTGTTCATTCTCAATATCGGCATCCTATTCATTATCTTCTGCGTTGGCATTAGCATCATCTTCGTCATCGACATAAGAAGGACTAGCTGTGCTCCCACTTGATCCGGCGATGACATCGTCATTCTTCTCACCATCTTCAATGAAGATCACGTCTCTTGATATGATCAGCTTCTTTGATTCATTGTTGATCAATCGGTAGCCCTTGCTTGTGTCAGAGTACCCGACAAAGATGTGCTCGGAAGACTTGGCGTCAAGCTTCCTTCTATTCTCTTTTGGAATGTGAACATACGCCTTGCAGCCAAACGTTCTCAGATGAGCCAGGTCCGGTTTCTGTCCTGTCCATGCTTCTTGTGGTGTGATACCGTTCACAGCTACTGTCGGTGATCGATTCTTTAGGTAGGTTGCAGTGTTTACTGCCTCCGCCCAGAAGCGTTTAGGTAATTTAGCTTCCTCAAGCATGCAACGTACCTTCTCTACTATCGTTCTGTTTGCTCTCTCAGCAACGCCATTTTGTTCTGGGTTCCGCGGCACAGTAGTCTGAGAGCGTATCCCACATTTTCTAAGATAGTCTATTAGTAATTTATTAATGTACTCACGGCTATTGTCTGAACGCAGGATCTTGATCTTCATACCGCTCTGGTTCTCAACTTTCGCCTGATACTCGATGAAGCGTTCATAAGTTTCACTCTTCTCCTTCAGAATGTAACACTTGGTCCACCTTGTCTTGTCATCAATAAATGTTAAGAAGTATCTTCCTCCTCCATTGGATTCTTCGCTCATTGGTCCGCACAGGTCGGTGTGAACAATGCCTAGTTTTTCTTGAGCTTGGACTGTCTTAACTTTTGGAAACGGGGTACGATGCCGCTTTCCCAGAGCACACCCTACACAAGGTGAAGTAGGAGGCTGTCCCATTACTAGGCCGGTAGCCATACCATCTGCTAGCCGCTTCATTCCGCCTGGACTGAGGTGGCCTAGGCGTTTGTGCCACATTGTGTACTCACGGTTTGTGACCCCTACAGCAGCGATGTTTGCTAAGGCACTGTTAGTCTCCGGAGTGTCTAGCTTATACAAGCCACCAGTTTTGCTCGCAGTTGCTATGACGTTTCCCTCTTCATTATGGATCTGGCAATTATGTTTTGTAAACACAACCTTGTAGTCTTTATCTGTGAGTTTAGCCACTGACAAAAGATTAGTTTTGAGCGATGGAGCATACAGCACGTCCTTTATTGATGCTTCTCGTATTATTATTATTATTATTATTTATTTAACAATTTCTTAGGTACAATAATTCATATAGATACAGACTTACGCTAGAGTTAGGACACAGGTAGATCTACATCTATATGCAAATATTACTAAGCCATTATTAAGCAGGTTAGAAAGAGCTAAAAGCTCCATGACACATAGTGCTAAACCTGCTTTTTAAACTAATTAAAAATATATGATCCATTAACCGAAATGGTTAGAGCAACATTACCATTTCCCGTAGATGGAGCGGTCGTACCATCGGCCATACATAATGAAGTTGCTTGACCTTCTTGGATTGCGTCAAACCATTCAAGTTTATTTGACATGTGCTTGGTCGCCCCCGAGTCAACGCACCAGTCTTCAGCTTTGTGTACATTTCGATTACCTGTTGTCCAAAGCAACTGTTGACTTAGGCCTATCCTTTTTTTGCTTGTCACCTTTAGGACCTTGTTTTGATCGTGACTTGCAATCTTTAGTGTAGTGTCCAGCTTTACCACATTAAAGCATTTAAACTTCTTGATACTAGGCTTTGTTGCTAGAGCAGATTCATCAGGAATGGCTCATCTCGTTGACGTCTCGTTTCTTCCTTTTAGCAATTTAGCTCGGGCGACGTCGGCGTTCAGTTCTGACACAATTTTCAAGTGCAATTACAAGGGTCGAATGAGTCTGGCAAGTTGGATAGTATTATTATTGCCAGCTCATCATCGGTCACTGCTGCATCAATCGGAACTGAGCTGTTGAGCAACAGCCAACATCTTGTTCAGATAGTCCTCCATATTTTGCAGTGTTGGAACTTGATGCCATTAAGTTCACGGGTAAGTGAATTTCCTACTAGGCCTCTGTCTTCAAAGGCTGCTTCTAATTTAAGCCATGCTTCACGGGCAGTTTACATGTACTTACATGTATGTAGAGATGAGGCTTCAGCCTAGGCTTTTGAGTGGCAAGTGCCCCGCTGGTCCATATTCAGATTGGTTTTAACCTGTAGATCAAAGTCACCTGGGTCGATTGCTTTTCACAACTTATCACGGACTAATGCATTCTCATGCCAAATTTCCATGTATTATAGTTGCTAGCGCCCTCCAGTCTCTTGGTTGAGATGGGCCTAGGTTAGCCGCCATATGCTCTAATAACGTAACAGTTTTTGTAGGTTATTTTTAGGTTATCTTTTTATCTTTCCGTTCTTAGATTTAAGCAATATCAATTTAGCAATATCTGGGCACTAACCTGTTTTAAAATAACGTTGACATTGAAATGATTAAAGTGAATTATTGATATTTAAGATAGATAAACACTATAGGCTAGGCCTAGCACACAGACATTTGTGACAGGATGACAACACAGGAAGCAATGGTGCACTGTGGGTAATAGAGTTATTTCCTGTTTGTAGTTCATACATCTAGCACCAGGTGGCACTGGCATAAGGCCCTAGATTTAAATTTGAGCGGGCTATGGCACATTTATAACAAAAATATTGAAAAATATAGTTAGGCCCTAAGCCTATAGCCTATCATCGTGTGGTATATGGGCTCTAGCCCTTCGTTGCCTCGTCAAATGTCAAAACTGGGTGCAAATATGTTTGTTTGTCCAACTGGGCGTAACGTGTACTTATTACTCCTATTTCCGGTTTTATGACGTTCATCCGGACGATTCCAGGAGTAAATATGTGAACCCGGTACAGGACAAACAAACAAAGCTTATGTGGTTGACTTTCGTAGTTTCGTGTATATACTTGGTAGCACAACTATTTTTGGCCCCGCCCCCCTACTTTCACTTTTGACCACCCAAACACAGTCAGCTTGAATTATTCTGCTTTTGTCAATTTGTATAGGCCTAAGAATAATATCTCTGATTATTTGTACCAGAATTCTAACTCCTGTCATAAAACCAGTTCAATTGATAGCCTATTATAATCCACTCGCCTATATTGTACGAACCAGTGCATTTTCGTAAAGAAATCGCTTTAAAAGATGACAATTTGCACTTTGCAGTTTACGACCTCGGATCTAGTTGTAGACTTAATTTGACAACATATTTGAGATCCCTATGGTCGATTTAGTGGTAGAAATGGTGCTACATGCCACGATTCTGTCAACACTTGGCATTCTTACCACAAAATAGACGCCATCTTTAAACATGGCCGCCAAAGGTCAATGGATTGAGAACCAAACAGCTGTCGGGCTCACAATGACAACCTGGGTGTCTAGTATATGCACACAAAATATTGACGCCTCTTCACCACAATGCACAATTGTGCGGGAATGCCACCAGACTACGAGTAATATTTTCAACGTATTTAAATTTATGTATAATAGCTATATATTATAAATTGTTTAAATTAACTGTTTACAACAAAAATTTTGTTTGTTAATGAATGTACTTTATTTTTTAGTGATTAGGCCTACGATCGACAAATAACTTACATCAACGCTCAAAGTCATTAATCAGTAGGCCTAAACTTGATAACCAATTAGCAATTTTATATGTAATTACATAAAAATCATTCTTTCTCTCTTTCAATTTAGTGAATATATTTTTTTAATGTACATCATAGTTCTTATCGACCATAAATCATCCGAACTTGACTCCTATATCAACAATTTACAATCAAACAATCAAAAACAATCATTTTGAATTTATTTTGTAAATAAGCCGCCAAAATGGCCGTTATTTTGGTGACCTGCATGGAAATTGATGTGGCTCCCTATCTCTAAAATTCTATTTCAGTGATATCTAACTCTGTGCCAAGTGGCATAGGCCTATTCCAATCAAAAAATGCAGGGCTACTAATACTACATGATACCATATACTTAAATGACTCAATTCACTACTACTTTCAAAGATAACCCAAGCATATCAAATCAGCATCAGCAAATCAATATCAAAATAATAGTGATAACAGAGAACGCAATTTGTAATCACATCTTGTCATGTATATAATCCCTTGCAGGTGCGGAAGATTTGAAGAGTAGTTTGTAGCTGAATGGATGTACCTTATAACTATTTATTTAGTCATTAAAAACTTTCGATGTGGCAGTCAAGTGTAGTGAAATAGTCGTGAAAATATATTCGTTCCAAGTCACCGTGCGACTTGTGGTCTTGTCCCCAAGACTACCGATTTGGCGATTTTGGGCGACTTGGAACGAAAACGCGACTCGGAACGAAAGCAAGTTGACTCAAGACTTGGCCTCCTGTTCTGGACTGCTCTAGGCAGCCCGACGTCACACGGAGCTAGGCTCACGGCAAGCTTTCATTGCCTAGACTACAGCGCATGTGCAGTACAGTCTGTAGGCCTAGAAGTATGGTGGTCAATAAAGACGTGCAAGATTAAATTCGTGACTATAAGTGTTGATTTATAGTATATTACACAGAACGCAGTGTTCTTATTTCTCTTTATAATAATCCCAATCCAACATCATTCCACATCAAATTGCTAACAGGTTATCGGCCCAGACGTCTTATGATGATTGGTAATATTATTTTCGTGATATAAGTGAGTGTTGTGGATTTGCTTCAGGTTCGTAATAAACACTACATTATTAGGAATGGATATTCCGTCAGTTTATTACTCAACAGCAGCCATCCTCATACAATACTACTTCCTGTACATCCGGTTGGGAAGTGGGCAGGCATGAGATTAGCATGGTGGTGGATAGAGGTGGGAGGTTTGAATGGGTAAAGTGGACACAACATTCCTCCCTACTTTGATTAATAAGATGCAAGTTTGATTAAAAAGATATAAGATGGATTAATAATATTATGTAATTAAGGACTTGAGTGAAAGAAAAGCTATGAGGTTTTAAGATAATGATAAGACTTTTGTAATATAAATAATAAGTGACAAAATCAAGGAGATAGAAAGGTTTCTTCTTTTTCCTCCTGGGGTTGCGTCGTCTGTTTGGACCGTCTTCTACCATTGGTTGCTCAGCGAGATCTTCTTCCGCTACCGGTACGTCCATGTCGTGCACTTCTGCATTGTCAGCTACCCTGCCTGGGGGCTCAGCAGTTGGAATAATGTTGATGACATAAATAAATAAATAAATACATTTTTATTTAGAGTCTACCCACTCAGTTATATAACTGATTTTCAGTGGGGGACTTTAAATCAAAGCGACCAAGCCAACCCTGCAGGCCCCGACGCAATCGACGAGTGAGCGATAACCAACCAAAGATCGATATTTTTAATAGGAAATATAGCAATCAGTGGTATGGACAGTGCGAACACCCGCGAATCAACGCCAGAATCAACAAGGCCGATTCAGAACAACTCTGAAATTTATTATGTGCTTCGTTGTTAGGACGGCTCCAAAGTCACCGTTTACAAACTCCTAAGACAAGAACTGATGGACTTAAGTCCAAATCAGAAGTTAAAAAACTTCTGACTTTAGCGGGAATCGAACCCTGGACCTTCTGCATTGGAAGCAGATACGCTAACAACAAGACCAACGAGCCACACATCAGACTGTAGGTTTTGTGGAAAATACCACACAGAATTGGGAGAAGCAGCGGTGACGACATCATCTTTGTTGTAGTCTACTTCAGCATTGATTTTGTTTGGTGTCGGATTGTAGTCGCCTGGCGCGTTGAATCGCTTGAAGAACGAGGCGTCTCTTCTTCTTCTTCTTCTTCTTCTTCTTCTTCTTCTTCTTCTTCTTCTTCTTCTTCTTCTTCTTCTTCTTTGGCAAGAAATTGGTGAAGAGTTTGTCCGGAATAGGAATCAGCTGTTTCGAGCTGGTTGAGGAGACACACTCGACAAACGGGGAACTCGAGTATTCGTCAGTGATAACAGCCAGGTACATACCGTTTGGGTATGGTCCATCGAAGTCAATTGCGAGATTTTCCCACGGGCTTTCTGGTAACTTCGTTGGTTGTATTGGACCTCTAGAAAACTTTTCTTTGGTGATCAATTGACAAGGTACGCAGTATTTAACTGCTTGGTCGACTTTTGCGTCTATTCTTGGGAACCAAACCTTTTCTCTAAGTAGCTGTTTGGTTTCATAAATTCATAAAGACATTTTAAAATTAACAACATGTACATTATAGCCTCCTCGTTTGTCATCATACACTAAACGATTACGAGTATAATACTTTTGATTTTAATAATGTTTCTTTTGGAATTACATTTAAAAACTTTATTGTGTTATTCAAATACAATTTTTCCGCTTTTATAATGTTATTTACATCAACTACACTACAAATATAATCTTTACATGTGTTAAATTTGGTCATGTGCAACAACTAGAATGTTTATATTAAACGATTACGGCTCGACTTTCGCCTACATTTGCTCGTTTTCGTTTTTCAAATTCAACGTTAGACATTTTACATTCATAAAGACATTTTAAAATTAACAACAAGTACATTACAGCCTCCACGTTTGTCATCACACACTAAACGATTACGAGTATAAACTTTTGATTTTAATAATGTTTCTTTTGGAATTACATTTAAAAGCTTTATTGTGTTATTCAAATACAATTTTTCCGCTTTTATAATGTTATTTACATCACTATACTAAAATATAATCTTTACATGTTTTAAAATTTGGTCCATGTGCAACAACTAGAATGTTTATATTAAACGATTACGGCTCGACTTTCGCCTACATTTCCCTCGTTTTCATTTTCAAATTCAACATTAGACCATTTTCAAACATTTTCAGTTTACAACCATTTACACCAAGTCTACTCTTTAAGTATCAAACAACCTGCTCGTTTGGCATTAATTTCATTTCTTAAATTGTCGGTAAAGTACATTATAGTCTCCTCGTTGTTTATATTAAACGATTACGTCTACACATGGACTTGCATTTCACTCCTTTTAACAACGGTGAAATATCTTTTTGTTTACAATTGTTTATTACACTTTTAAAATTAAAAGTAAGTAATTTTTTGTCAACAACAGGCATTTATTTTAATCACAACGACTTAAACTTATTAAAATCGGAATCAAATTGGTATAGATAAACACTCTATACTTTTGTTCATCAAAACATATTATCCATTTATTAATATACTCATCTTTAGCAACATTGTAAATTTACATTTTCTCTACAAGAATGTTTATATTTAACGATTACGGTTTAGTCTATACATCTAATCGTTCGTTTCTATATTCTAATTTACTACTTGCGATTTTAAAATTATCCAACATTCTTTAAAACATTTTAATTTTAAAACAAGTTCATCGAATATAGACGATAATAATATTGTCGACATGTTTGTTTCTTCAATTGCAATTAATAATAAATATATTTGCAATTACTTATTATACTCAAGACATCATTTTTCCAACAAGAATGTTTATATTAAACGATTACGAGTATATAATACTTTTAATTTCAATATTTTCAATTATTATTATTATTATTATACAATTATTCCTCTTTTGAAATATTGTTTACATCAACTATTCTATAAATACAATCTTTACATGTGTTGGATTGGGTCATATACAACAACTAGAATGTTTATATTAAACGATTACGGTCAAACATTTGTGTAGATTTGCTCAATTGTCAAGTTTTAGTTTATTACTCGTTTTCTAAACACGTTTAAAACTCAATGGCATCTACATTCGTTTGAAATTAATTTGCATTTATACCATTAATCGGCTAAATTTTCCAAACAAAATCTTCATTTATTTGAAAATAATTTTAATCATACCATTAATCGGCTAAATTTTCCAAACAAGAATGTTTATATTAAACGATTACGGTCAAACATTTGTGTAGATTTGCTCAATTGTCAAGTTTTAGTTATTACTCGTTTTCTAAACACGTTTAAAACTCAATGGCATCTACATTCGTTTGAAATTAATTTGCATTTATACCATTAATCGGCTAAATTTTCCAAACAAGATCTTCATTTATTTGAAAATAATTTTAATTCATACCATTAATCGACTAAATTTCCCAAACAAGAATGTTTATATTAAACGATTACGGTCAAACATTTGTGTAGATTTGCTCAATTGTCAAGTTTTAGTTTATTACTCGTTTTCTAAACACGTTTAAAACTCAATGGCATCTACATTCGTTTGAAATTAATTTGCATTTATACCATTAACCGACTAAATTTTCCAAACAAGATCTTCATTTATTTGAAATAATTTAATTCATACCATTAATCGACTAAATTTTCTCAAACAAGAATGTTTATATTAAACAATTACGGTCAAACATTTGTGTAGATTTGCTCAATTGTCAAGTTTTAGTTTATTACTAGTTTTCTAAACACGTTTAAAAACTCAATGGCATCTACATTCGTTTGATATTAATTTGCATTTATACCATTAACCGACTAAATTTTCCAAACAAGATCTTCATTTATTTGAAAATAATTTTAATTCATACCATTAATCGACTAAATTTTCCAAACAAGAATGTTTATATTAAACGATTACGGTCAAACATTTGTGTAGATTTGCTCAATTGTCAAGTTTTAGTTTATTACTCGTTTTCTAAACACGTTTAAAACTCAATGGCATCTACATTAGTTTGAAATTAATTTGCATTTATACCATTAAACGGCTAAATTTTCCAAACAAGATCTTCATTTATTTGAAAATAATTTTAATTCATACCATTAATCGACTAAATTTCCCAAACAAGAATGTTTATATTAAACAATTACGGTCAAACATTTGTGTAGATTTGCTCAATTGTCAAGTTTTAGTTTATCAATACATCTGTAGTAAAACAAACCGGCCAAGCCAACCCTGTAGGCCCCGACACAATCGACGAGTATGAGCGAAAACCAACCAGAGATTAATATTTTTAATAGGAAATGTAGCAATCTGTAGTATGGAGAGTGCAAACACCCGCGAATCAACGCCAGAATCAACAAGGCCGATTCAGAACAACTCTGAAATTTATTATGTGCTTCGTTGTTAGGACGGCTCCAAAGTCACCGTTTACAAACTCCTAAGACAAGAACTGATGGACTTAAGTCCAAATCAGAAGTTAAAAAACTTCTGACTTTAGCGGGAATCGAACCCTGGACCTTCTGCATTGGAAGCAGATACGCTAACAACAAGACCAACGAGCCACACATCAGACTGTAGGTTTTGTGGAACATACCACACAGGATTGGGAGAAGCAGCGGTGACGACATCATCTTTGTTGTAGTCTACTTCAGCATTGATTTTGTTTGGTGTCGGATTGTAGTCGCCTGGCGCGTTGAATCGCTTGAAGAACGAGGCGTCTCTTCTGACTTGTTGTTTGCCTCTTCTTCTTCTTCTTCTTCTTCTTCTTTGGCAAGAAATTGGTGAAGAGTTTGTCCAGAATAGGAATCAGCTGTTTCGAGCTGGTTGAGGAGACACGCTCGACAAACGGGGAACTCGAGTATTCGTCAGTGATAACAGCCAGGTACATACCGTTTGGGTATGGTCCATCGAAGTCAATTGCGAGATTTTCCCACGGGCTTTCTGGTAACTTCGTTGGTTGTATTGGACCTCTAGAAAACTTTTCTTTGGTGATCAATTGACAAGGTACGCAGTATTTAACTGCTTGGTCGACTTTTGCGTCTATTCTTGGGAACCAAACCTTTTCTCTAAGTAGCTGTTTGGTTTTCACAATCCCGCAGTGACCTTGGTGGGCAAGTTCGATAGCTTGGTCTTGAAGGGAAGTAGGTAACACAATTTTGGTTCCTCGAAGAATGATTTTGTTTCCGACAGTCAGCTCGTTTTTTAGATGGCGATATGGCTCCAGCTCCTTGGCCTCCCAGAGACGAGACTTTTCTGGTTGGGCTTGAAGTGCAGTGGTGAGGAACTGCAGTATTACATCCTTCTCAGTTTCAGTAGCAACTTCTTCAACTGTCATAGCTTTTGGGCAAGATGTTTGTGTCAAGAAGTTCACATACTCATCTGGAACGCTTTCTGTTCTGGATCCCGTTTTCTGGAATGGCAAGGGGTGCCTTGACTTGTAATCAGAGGGGTTGAGTTTTCCAACTTGATGAACTGTTCGAAAGTTGTATGACTGCACACGGAGGAGTAACCGTTCTATGCGTGCGGATGGGTTTGACTTGGGATTACTCAAGACAGACACTAGCGGTTGCGAATCGGTGTGCAGAGTAAAGTTGGTTCCTGAAACGTAGAGACGGAAGTGTTCTACTGCCCATACAGCGGCCAATGTTTCTTTTTCAATGTGGGAATATCGTTCTTCAACTTTTGTTAGTGCACGGCTAGCATATGCTACGACGTCTGGTTCACCTTGTTCTTCACATTGGGAAAGGATAGCTCCCAGTCCATTTGGTCCTGCGTCAACATGGATATGAACTTCCTTGTTTATGTCATAGTACGCTAAGGCTTTGCGTCTCTTTCCATTAAATCGCTCCAAAACGCGAAACATACATGTGTTTCAACAACGTTTATTCAAATTCCTTTGCGACTTTTATAAATTAAATGCATCAAATGTGTTAAGAAAAGAATGGTGATTAACGTACTGTGAATGATATTTCTTAAATACTTCTAGTTCAAAAGATACAAGCGTTTTAAAAATAGCCTTATGCTATTCTTATGGGGACATTCTCTTCCAATGCACTGAACTCGCTTCCCGCGTTAGACTTGTGGTTCCCTATAAGGGAGACAACTGGAACTTCTTTACTGCGCTTCGTGCTGCGGATCTAAGTGATAATAGTGAAAGTGATTTTAATCTGAAAAAGTATGATTGGGTAAGTGATTCCGGTGCTACTACCCATGGGTATTAATAGTGAAATAATGGAAAATTATACGGAATGCTCAGGTCAGGTAACTGTTGCCAACAATAACATTACAAAAGCAACAGGGAAATTAGGTAATGTGAGGGTAGAATTATCTGTGCATGACATAAGTGACTAGGGTAATCAAGGATGTAACTTACGTTCCTGAATTAGGGGCAAATCTATCAGTTGGAGCAACCTGTGATAAAAACAGTTATGTTTTTTACAGCTGAGGGCTGTGAGGTAACCAAAAGTGAAAGTTTTTTCATATGAGGGTGAAGTTATAGCTACAGGTTCAAGGAAAGGTGGGTTGTATAAGCTAGATTTGATCGAGAGGCCAAGTCACGATGCCCATAATGTTGATTTAGTGAATTCCCTGAATGGTATTGAACAGGGGATCAATTCTCAGGAGTTGTGGCACAAGAAATTGGGTCACCTAAACCACAGAAGCATCAACCTACCCGGAATGGAATGGCTGAAGGTGTTGAATTTGAGAAAACATAGATGCAGCCGTGTGTAGGATGTTATACTAGGGTGGGCTGAAAAAAATTATATATCTTCAAAAAAAGTCGTAATACCGCAGAAAAGTTGCAAATTGTGGAGACTAAATAAATAAAAAAAAAATGGTTCATATCTTCCGGTCGCGCATGTGCTCCAAAGTTTTCCGAAATTTGGAAAAATTGGATTTTTTTAAATTTATTTTTTAGTTGTAATACCGCGAATTGGGAAGCCTTAAAACGGTAAATTAAAAAAAAAATCGGTTTATATCTTCCGGTTGCGCATGTGGTCTAAACTTTTCCAAAATTTAGAAAAATTCATATTTTTAAGATAATTTTTAATATTTTTAAATTAGCCTCTTCCCGAATGTAATAGCTCGAATTTTTCAAATTTTAAATTTTCTTGTATTTTATAAATATTACAAATTATCGTAAAAATGTGATTTTTTCAAAATTTTGGAAAACTGCAGAGCACATGCGCGACCGGAAGATATTTACCGATTTTTTAAAAAATTTTACCCATTTTAGTCTACCCAATTCACAACTTTTCCGCGGTATTACAACTAATTTTTTTTTTTACAAAATCCGATTTTTCATAATTTTGGAAAACTTTAGAGCACATGCGCGACCGGAAGATACGAACCTATTTTTTTTTTAAATTTTAATTTAGTCTCCACAATTCGCAACTTTTCCGCGGTATAACGACTTAAAAAAAAAAAAAAAAATCGGCCCACCCTAATGTATACTAGGTAAGCTGACTATATTTCCATTTGTAAAGACAGGGGCAAAGCGTGCCACCGAGGTATTAGGACTGTTCCTCTGTGGCCCTATGAAGGAGCCTGCCTGGGATGGTTCACTCTATTTTCTAATTTTAGTTGATGACTATTCGAGGAAAAATTTCATTTATTTTTTGAAAAGTTAAGATGAGAAAAAAAAAAATTAATGTAATTCAGGGCCATGGTAGAGAATCAAACCGGTAAAAGAATTAAAGTATTTAGAAGTGATAATGGGACAGAATTCTTTAACAATGCGGTGAACCAGGCTTTCGACCAGAGTGGGATAATGCATGAATCGTCTATTCCGAGAACGCCTGAACCAAACGGGGTAGCTGAAAGGGTCAACCGCACCATAGTAGAAATGCAAAGAAGTATGATACATGATGCTGGGTTATGTAAACGTTACTGGAATTATGCAGCTCAAACGGCAGTTTACTTAGAAATAGGGCACCCACTGCATCGTTTTTAATAAACTAGTAAACACTCAAGGTACTATTTATGATGTTTTATTTAGTTATTAAACAATGACAATTTCGAATTGCAAAGATACATCTGAGGCCATGTTTTGAGAGAGAGAGATCTCAAGGTTGGTACACACAGCAACTTTTGTAGTGATACAAGGCTAGTACAAATGTTAGTAGTTGCTGTTGTTGTAGGATTAATTATACAATGAATAAATCCAATACATCTTTCTTTCTTTAAGAGAAATTAACACAAATCAGAAAAGTAAGATTATGTACGTATTAAACATGATTAATCATAGTTTACAAATTTAACCGATCTCTTGATTTTACTAAACGGCCAAATCTCGATCTGATGATTTCTCTGGACATCTCGGGAGGATGGATACTTTCCTTCCGGGCTTCTATTGGCTTGGAACTTTCCGCTTGATCTTGTACGCGTTCACCAGTAGATGGGCTCGCCCCTGGATCTGGATTCGGTATCGGCAGGGAAATCTCCTGTCGACATCCTGGCTCTGGTACTGTCTTTGGAACCTGTGTTAACTCAACATCAAGAGGAATGTTAGGAAGGGACATGTCTTGGATTCCCGTAGGTATTAGGTGGTATCGATTTCTTCTTAATGTTCGACCATTCGATTCCACGAAGTATGACCTTGGTTGAGATGCTCGGCCAACTACTTTTCCATATCTTTTTAAATCTACAATCCAAACTTCATCATTATCATCAATTTGAGGAAGTTCTTTAGCCCGATGTCTATCATCGTAGTTTCTCTTCTGATTTTCTTTCATTTTGTGATCTTGTTCTTTAAACAGCTTCAAATCAGGCCACTTTGGAGTAAGTTTTGAACCCAACATAGGAAGCGTTGTCCTAAGCATACGTCCCATTAGGAGTTCGGCTGGACTATAGCCACTTTCGAGTGCTGTTGATCGATATACTAGTAGTGCTTTGTTAGGATCTTCTTGCTTTGCCTTCTTTAAGATATTCTTGACTACCTTCACACCACTTTCAGCCATCCCGTTTCTTTTGGATAATGAGGACTGCTTGTTGTTAATTTAAACTCGTACTCTTGACCAAATTGCCTGAATTCTTAAACAGTCGAACTGAAAACCCGTTGTCTCGCTCGTACCTCTTTTGGTATTCCAAATCTTGAAAATACTGCTTTCATTTTTCCGATTATAGGTTGTGATGACATTTTGTCTAGCTTGAAAAACTTCTGGAAAACGACGAAAAGAATCTTCTATAACTAAGTAGTTAACACCTTCTAGTGTAAATATGTCTGTTGCCACTGTTATCCATGGTCCATCTGGAAGAGTTGATTGCATTAATGGTTCTACCTGGTTATTACGATTTTCAATGCATGTTTTACATTTGGAAATGAGTTCTTTCAAGTCTTCATTTACAGTAGGCCACCACACTGCATCGTGTGCTCTTCTTCTACATTTGGTTACACCCAAATGACCTTCATGTAAACATTTTAACATTTCGTGTTGCATTTTATACGGAATAACTACTCTGTCACCTTTCATGATTACCCCTTCATTTACTGTTAACTCGTTTCGTACTTTATAATAATACATTGTCACTTGTGTTAGAACATTGTCTTCTTTCTGACACTGTTTTATACTCTCCCATCGATGATCACTCATTGGAAGTTGCAGTATTACTTGATCGACATAAGATTCTATTGAATCTTGTAGCAGAATGTCACGTTCGTTCGCCACAATATTCCTAGTATCTCTGGAGAGAGTGTCTGGAACACATAACTCTTTTCCAGGGATATGTTTGATTTCATAGGATAATCTCATTAGGCGCATGCGCATTCTTTGTAGTCTCGGTGAAAGTTCACTCAATGGTTTGTTTCCAAGAATGGCTATCAAACGTTTATGATCAGTTATCACTAACACCTTTAATCCAATGATATAGTTTTGAAATCTCTCACATGCATAGGTTACTCCGAGAGCTTCTTTTTCTATGGTCGCATACTGTTGTTCAACTTGACTTAAGCTGCGTGATGCATACATAACTGGACGCCATGTCATGTCGTTTTGTTGTTTTCGAGCATCGCTCCTAATCCATATGCTGATGCATCCGAGGAAACTCTTGTCTCTCGATTAGGATTATATATAGCTAAGGTTGGAGCGGAGGATAACATTATCAATAACTTCATTGAAAGCTTTCTCCTGATATGTTCCCCATGACCATTCAACGTTTTTACTCAACAGGTCACGAAGAGGTTTTGTTACCTCAGCTGCATTTGGTAGAAATTTCATAAGAACATTTACCATTCCTAGGAGTCTTCGTAACTCGGTGATATTGCTTGGGTTTTTTTATGTTCTTGATAGCTTCAACCTTTCTTTGGTCTGGTTTTACACCATCTGTACCAATCACATATCCTAGGAATTTTACTGACTTTACATTGAACTGACATTTGCTTTCGTTCAACGTAATTTTTGCATCGCTTAAAACTCTTAAGCACTTATCCAGTCGCTCGTCATGTTCAGCTGTGTTTTTCCCAGTTACAACAATATCCATCCATGTGATTAATTACTCCTTCTATTCCTTCTAGGACTTGGGATATTTTTCTTTGATAGTACTCTGGCTCCAGAGCTTATTCCAAATGGCAATCTATTAAAGTAATATCGGCCTGTCGGAGTAATAAAGGTGGTTAGTTTTGCTGATTCTTTGTCTAGTGGTACTTGCCAATAACCGGAACTTGCATCTAACTTCGATATAAAGTTTGCGTCTTGGATGTTGGCTATAGTTTCTTCAACTGAGGGTAGTTGGTGTCTTTCTCTTCGAACATGCTTGTTTAGTTCTGTGAAATCAACACACAATCTAAGACTTTTGTCTGGTTTTGGAACTACGACCAACGGTGAGCACCAATCAGTAGGCTCCTCTATTCGAGTTATTACACCTTCTTTTTCCATTCTTTCCAGTTCCTTTTTCACTGGTTCTCTGAGCGGTAGAGCTATTCGTCTAGGTACTGTAACTGCATATGGTGTTGCAGTATCTTTAAGCAATATTTTGAACTCAGTATCCATTTTCCCTAGACCACTAAACAATTTAGGATATTTCTGTTCTGGACTAGCCCTATTTGGATTGGATAGGCTTGACTCTTCCTTAGTTTTTATACTATCAACAAAGTTTAACATGTTCAATGCTGTTATGGCAGGCATTCCTAGTAACACTTCTTTCACTTCTCTTGCAACATAGATGTCCTGCATCACTGTAACTTTTTTCCATTTTAAAGGAACAGTAATTTTTCCAATCACCTTTATTGGCTGATGGCCTTTACCAAATAGTTTCTTTGAAGTATAAATTAGATTAAGACCTTCGTTCTCACTTTTCGCATTTTGGAGTAGGCCTATGCTTTTGAACGTAGCTTCCGGAATAACGGTAACATCCGCCCCCGTGTCAATCTTGAAACTAATTTTGTGCTACTTTATTAAGAAGTTAACATGCCACGCTTTGTTTTTGTCTTGCGAGTCTATTGCTCCGCAGTAAGCATCATCTTCAGACGTTTTCTCTACGTTGACTTCGTTGACATTTTTAGATCTGCATACTTTTTCCCAGTGCCCCTTACGTTTACATTTATTACACGCGCTATCTTTAGCTGGACATGATTTGTATTTATGGCCTGGTTTATAACCACATCTACCACACTGTGAATAAGGCTTTTTGTCCTGTTCACCCGATGGCTCGAATAAGTCTGAGATTTATTCTTGTATTGAGGTTTCGATTTTCGAATAGCGTCAACATTCTGACCAACGTCTTCGTTACGCACAATAGCCTGTTGTTGGTGTATCGACTCTTTTTGTTTCACTCGGTCAATCACCTTATCAAGAGTTAGACTAGGATCCATTTGTAGTTGCTCACTTAACTTTCCGTCAAGCATACCTACTACTATCCTATCTCTAATAAACTCTTCTATTAGTTCTTTAAAACCGCAATTTTCTGCAATGCTGTATAAGTCATTTATGAAAACGCTTATTGGCTCTCCTTGCCTCTGGCATCGTTTGTAAAATCGAGCTCGCTCATATAGGCAGGGTGAATAGCCACTGATGGCGCTAGTGAATTTACAGGCAGCGCGCACAAGCGGCAGCTGCCCGAACCATATTGATGAATAACAACTGTTCCTACTAGGCCTTTACATGGCCTTTACCATATGCAGTGTCCGATAGCGTCCCGATAAATCAAAATACGGATTTAAAAGTGTGCTTGCGTTCTTCAATGCACCTAAATGTTTTTAAAATTGATTGGAAACTGGCCAAAGCAGGTCATGTGTTAGAACGTGACGGAAATTAAGTCGGGCGAAATAAACAGCTTAAAACTGCGGGAGTTGTGAGGCAGACATCTGTCAACTTGCCTCCATATGACTGAAAGTCGATGGAAGTATATTAATTGTTTTATATGTCAGTGTCACTATAAAATTGATGCAATCGCAGTCTGAAAGACTGACTAATCGTTCAATAAAATGTAAGCCTGGACCGCGGCCTAGCTAGACTGGTGGCATACTGGGGCCTACAGTTCAAGGGAACTGTCAAGTCATGTCATGCCCTGCCGATGGTGATAGGCCTACGGACTGTAGTGCTTCATGTTAGCCTGTAGAAGTAATTTTGACTTTCTGCTCGAAATTAAGTCCCTCATGCAGCCCTAGGGCCTAAGCCATAGGTTTTTACCACCTAGGGTAGGCCTACTTGGTTGATCTAGATCTTCCCTTGGCCTACCTAGTGGTTTTGTCAATGCTAGGGGCCTACAACTTTATTCGCTACCTTAGAGGCTGGGCACCTTGTGCAAAACGTTGAAACAATAATCTTACACAATTCATTCACAATAAAAACCCTGAAGTAGGCCTAGGGCCAAGCCCAGCTACCCCCGAGGGCTAGGCCTAGCCCTAGGTTTGTTTGCTTTAGTCTGATGAGCCAAGGCCTTGTCCTAGCCCATAAAAAACACAATCAAAGTTTGTAACCTACGCTAGGCTTATCACATCATTTCAAAATTATTCTACATGCTAACACTACATTCGGTATCACAATCGCAGGACATGACAGTTCCCCTTGAACTGTAGGCCCCAGTCTAGGTAGGCCTAGGCCTAGGCCAGGCTAGGCCGGCGAGGCTTACATTTTATTGAACGATTAGGGCTAGTCGGCCTTTCAGACTGCGATTGCGGCAATTTTATAGTGACACTGATATAGATAAAACAATTTAATGTACTGACATCGACTTTCACGTCATATGGAGGCAAATAATAACACTCTTGTCTGACATAAACATAAGCAAAATGCAAGCATTTACCATAGCTTTTACGTCAGCTGTGGCCAGCTTCATCAATTTAATGTTAGAATTCGCCGCTACGAGCGCTAGTAGTATCAACGCACGGTGCCTATATGATATTCTTACGAGGCTCAAATATTTCCTTGAACTTTTTGAACACTACATCATATGTGTTCAGTTCATTGGTAGTTAGGCGAAATGATTTCAATATTTCCCCAGCCATGGATCCCAAAGTATAGATAAATAGGTCTACCTGTACCTTCTGTGGTTTTAGATTTATCTCTGCACAACTCCTAAACCTCTCCCATCTGTCACACCATTGTTCCCACTCTTTTGGTTGTGAGAAATCAAATTGGCCTGGAGGTTGGATATAAAAAGAAGATGTTGCGCCTTGGCCTATTATATGTTGTTGACCTGTTACAGGACTTAGGCCCCCACTATTTCCGTCTTGAGACATCATTTTCCGATATGCCAGCCTAGGTTCTAACCTAACTTTTATCTAGCTACCATGTGGCTTTGATTAATATCTTTTACTTACGTTTTTTCTATGTTTTTGGTTGTGCCTCTTTTTCATCCCACCACTTCTGAACACCATGTATTGTTTTTAAATAAATTGGTAAACACTCAAGGTATGATGTTTTATTTAGTTATTAAACAATGACAATTTCGAATTACAAAGATACATTCGAGGCCATGTTTTGAGAGAGAGAGATCTCAAGGTTGGTACACACAGCAACTTTTGTAGTGATACAAGGCTAGTACAAATGTTAGTAGTTGCTGTTGTTGTAGGATTAATTATACAATGAATAAATCCAATACGCCCACCAAGGCAGTAAAAGGGAAAACACCAGAGCAAGCATGGTGCAGGATATGAGGTGAACCTATCTTGAACCTGTTAGCCCTAACTCACTAGTGTACTTACTAAAGTTTTTAATTGAGCGAGCGTCTCCACAAGACTCGTATGGCTCGAATGTCTTTTTTTTCTGTTACTGCTTTGGTACAGGTCGCACCGTTTCTTGATCACTGAAATTTGCACAATGTACTACCACCTTGAGGGTTGCTGTATGTTTTTGACCAAATCGATCGTTGGTTATATAAAAATAAAAAATAAATAAAAAAATAAAAATGTCCGATCGTATGAAATGTTACAGGTCATAAGTACAACCTCACTCCTATTTTACAAATTTTCAGCTTAACAGCGTCCACAAACCTTAAGTGTGTAGATAGAAATTTTCATTTGTAACAAAGTACGTTTGCCATGCAACGAAAAGTAGCACGAGAATTCTGGTAACTATGCACTGCCACATAGAGTAACAAATCCAACCAAATACAAAAATTGTAAAAAAAAAAAGGCAAGCAGCTCTCCTCAAAGTCTCGTCTGTGAATGACTGGACATAGAAGTTGAGCCAAGCTTTATTTTTACAAAGTTTCGCTTTTAAAATAAGTAAGATCATTTCGCTGTTGACGAGCGCAAGACAACGTTTTTGGAAAAAAGTAAATTTTAACTCGAAATCATAAAACTAATGCTGGCCATGAAACCAAATCAATGGCCAGGATTTTTTTTAGAGTTATGTTTTCAAAAATGATTAGTTTTTGTTTACCAAAAGAAAAATACGAAAGTTAAGTCCTGAGGATTTATAAAAACATGAAGTTGTCCGGGATAGGAATGTCCTCGTGGGGAATGTCGTACTCGGGTCGTGTTGCACGTACCGGTGCTCGCTCAACAACAAGACGGGACTTTATCGTTTTCCTTGTTAAAATTACGCAGGTTAAAAATAAAGCTCTCCTAACTAATATTCGTTTCAGTGCGAGGTGGCTTTAAAATGATGGCCCTCAACTTTCTTACCCCTAATACCTCGGATCTCCCGGTCTATTGTGTGCCGAGTTATGAATGGCATGCATATCTTGTCAGGCAGCGTGTGTGCTCCGGCGGGCCGGCTCGCGACGTGTTATCTTACCTTTTGATCTAAACGTCCTGTCAATAAAATATCAATAAACCAAATTGATAGCTTTTTGGAAATTTTACTCAAATTTGTTAATTGTGATGACATGTTGTGAATTAAGTAATTACAGTTTTTTAAATTTTGTTTCTAGTACGAAAACTATACAAGCTATGACCGAGTGAAATTATTGCTATGCTCGTTTTATTTTTATTATTATTATTATTATTATTATTATTATTATTATTATTATTATTATTATTATTATTATCATTATTAATGTTGTTGTTGTTGTTGTTGTTGTTGTTCGAAAATCGGTACCGTACAGTTTTCCCGCGCAGTAACATTACTGATTCTATTGGTATTTATTTGGCTTTATTTACAACACATTGAATCATCACAGGCACTTGCTTACGATGAATTGGCGTCTGTCGATATAACAACAATCAATTGGATATTTAAAAAACTTACTGATTAAAATATAACAGCAAGTCAATTAAATAAACAATTGTGGTCCTCAAATGGACCATTTGTTGTTTGTTTTTTATTCAATCGCTGTTCTGCTCATCACTCTCGAAGAAGTCGGTCTCGCTGCCAGTGCTCGATGAGTCTGAATCATCTGGGCCGATATCAATACTCAACCTATCAACAATGTGATCTGTGATTCCATCGAGCTCCCACATGACATCTTCTTTTATAGGACGTGCTTGACACAATTACGCCACAGCTGGGATTCGGGATTGTCACCTTCTATGCCAGTGTTACCCAGTGAGCCGTCTTGTATTTTATCAAACTCCTCGTACGTGAGACGTTTTACATCATCCATTACGTACGTTGTGTTGTTTCTGGCAACATACCCTTTGACTTGGCTCCATACCAGCTCAATCAGGTCAAGCTCACAGTGATACGGTGGTAGCCTTATCACTGTGTGTCCTGCCACTTTTGCCATCTCGTCGACGCGATATGTTTTAAATTGCGGCTTGAAGGGATTGATTATTGCCATCAACTCAGCCTTGGTCGATTTGGGGTCGTAAGCGATGTTTTTGGTGACGAGCTATTCTTGAAGTTTGTCCTTCCGCCATGACTTCAAAGGGAATTTTTCGACCTGGACCGTGTGATAGGGTGCGTTATCAATGACTATTGTCGAGTTTGGTTCTAACTTTGGAAGAAGTTCACTCCACCAGTTTTCGAACTTACGGCCGTCCATTTCTTCATGGTAATCTCCATCACCTTTTTTCGCTTCGAAAACGAGCTCTCCGCTCTCCACAAAACCATCTTCACTGCCAATATGCCCAATTACTAACCTCTTCCCTTTCCCTGGCGGATTCTTCAAACCATTTGAAAGACCACGTAAAAACGCATCTTTACTACATATGACACCTTGTGTCATTCCAACACCCTGACAGTGTGTGGCCAGCGTTTAGCCATGTCTCGTCCAAGTAATACACTTTTCTCCCATCACGGCGTGCTTTCTTGATACTTTTCAAGTATCGACGCCGCCAGAGCTGGATCTCTTCTCTCTCAATAAATATTGAGCAATGTTTCTTCTTACTGTACTTGAAGCCTAATTTCTTCATAATTCGATACGTGGTCGCGCGCGACAAGTTTGGTAACTCGGGATCATCTCTGATGACGCCGGTAGCACGATCAATGGTCGGAGCTTTGTTTTCTCAAAACATATTGTGAATTTTTAAGCGAGCGAAGCGAGCGTTTCCATTTGACTCTGCCGGAAAAAATAGTCACTGGTTTTGTTTTGTTTTTGTTTTTGTTTGTATGTCTTGCTATAACGTTCGAACCGAGGCTCGGATCGAGTTGAAATTTTGACCATCCGCAAGCTTCGTTCTCGATTGAATGCCATTAGTTTTGTAGCAAAATCGTTCAAAAAGTTAAAAAGTTACATTAAAGTTAATCGAAAGTTTGTTTTTCAAACTAAACAGCGACAAAATCTGAGATGGCCAAATCATTTAAAATGTCCGTCCGGTCACGAATATGTTAATTTTATTTTGATCCGATAAGTAGTGTAGATAGAAATAACATTATAACAAAGTACGGTTACCATGGCAACGGAAAGTCGCGCAGCTTTTTTGGCTCATGATAGCGGTCGAACAGAGGCTCGGATCGATTTGAAATTTTGACCATCCGCAAGTTTCGATCTGGATTGAATGCCATTAGTTTTGTGGCAAAATCGTTCAAAAAGTTAAAAAGTTTCATTAAAGTTAATCGAAAGTTTTTTATCAAACTAAACGGCGACAAAATCTGAGGTGGCCAAATCATTTAGAATGTCCGTCCGGTCACGAATATGTTAATTTTATTTTGATCCGATAAGTAGTATAAATGGAAATTACATTATAACAAAAGTAACGATGCCATGGCAACGAAAAGACGCGCGAAGTTTCTAATGCACTGCCACCTAGAAGTAATTAAAATACTTTCAAAGAAGCAGCGTATTATTTGTCACCAAAGAGTTTAAATAGTTTTCCCAAGGAGTCATGGTCCTCTAGATGGCGGTGGATTTCATCCACAAAGTAAAGATTTACACACGGGTTTACCCAAATACCTTGGCAATAATAAATAATATTGGAAACATGGCCCTGTTGACAGCGAACGTTGCAAATTTTAAAATTTAATAAAATGTGCAATGTGGGTTTAGCTATAGCACGTGCTCGCTTATCAACGCGTCCAATTGAGCGTTTCCTAGTTATTCTCACAGCATTTCGCGTGAATGGGGTATATGCAAGAAGTTCAAAAATGCTAATTAATGGGTGTTTCCTGATGTTCTTTTAATTCTAAACACAAAACAATTGGTTAGAACGTTTGAAAAAAATGTATTCTATAAGAAAACTGTGTTTGAAAATGCGTAATTTTCAAATGCCGCCGTGGTAACCTATAACGCGCTCTGATTGGTCGTGACGTCACCCGCCATGTAAGAGGCTCGTAGAGGCAGTGGACTTGCTTGGTTGACACGCAAATCCAATACGCAGGCCTACCTGACAGAATGGATTTAAGGAAGGCAGAGGCTAATAATATTAATTAACCAGAAATCTCTAATTCTAATAGGTAAATGAGTAATTAACCATACTTCACTGCCATTCGATGATAACGTACAAACCTACCCAAATTAACTTTTCCGCAAAACCTCCGTGCGCGAAACCACCGTAAGAACAGCTATCTAGGACTAGGATTTTCAAGTATAGGTTTGGCTATTCGACGCCTAGAAGGGCAATATATACAAGAAAATATATTCATGTAATTTATACAGTAAGACACAATGAGTAATTTATCACAATACAATGCCACCACTATAATTAGTAACGAATATAACGTACCAAAAAATACGATTTCCCGTTCATAACCCCCGAGATTGTTGGCCTAATAGGCCGGGCATATAGCTCGGCCTACAATTAAAAGTTAATTTTGCACGTAATTAATACAGTAAGACACATGAGTAATTTATCATAAAACAATGCCACCAATTAATAACGAATATAACGTACCAAAAAAATACGTTTTCCCGTGCAAAACACCCGAGATTGTACGCCTATAGGCCGGGCATATAGCTCGGCTTACAATTAAAAGTTAATTTTGCACGTAATTTATACAGTAACACATGATTAATTTATCATAATACAATGCCACCACTAATTAATAACGAATAAATCGTACCAAAAAATACATTTTCCCGTGCATCCCCCGAGATTGTAGGCCTAATAAGCCGGGCATATAGCTCGGCCTACAATAAAAAGTTAATTTTGCACTTTTATAGATTAGAAAATGATTTTAAAGGCTCACGGACATTAAAAATTAGCATAATAGTTTTGGCAACCACAATCCATGTTTATTTACCACCGTGAGGTTAGCGATCAGGATTTTCACTTTTATGTAGGATATGGCTATTCGACGCCAAGAAGGGTAATGCATACAAGAATACATATTTATGTAACTTATACAGAAAGATAAATTAGTAACTTATCATAATACTTAGTGCCACCTCTTATTAAAACGAATATAATGTGTAAAACAAAATTCCCCGTGTGAAACCCCCGAGATTATTAACCTAGGCCGGGCATATAGCTCGGCCTACAATCTAAAAGTTCGTATTGGCAACCACAACATTCCCTATTATTATAATAACTATGTTACAATGTCAATTTACGCCTCAAATCTTTGGGAACACTTAAATACCGCTTATTGAGCGTAGCTACACAAGTGCTAGTGCATAAAGGAACAACACAATACTTATAATTCGATATTCATTGCTGATTGCCGCGAAAGCAGGGCCCCTGCGCGTGTTATCTCAATGCGTCCGCTGGTAGCCTACATGGCCGGTGACGTCACAAAAATGGCGCGCTACCAGGTGCGTTTCAAAACACTAATTTGACCAAGAAAACTAAAAACAATATTACGGCCAAACTAATAAATGTAGAGATCTAATTTTTTTTGGTGTTCTATAGGGAGTTAGTGGCTATCGAAAAAATACACTTACAGAATTTGTGCAAATAGCCTATTCGTCACTCGGATTAGAAGGTTGAGCTTGAGCCTCCATCTCTCGCCTGCTCATGCACTTACGCTTCTTACGCGGAGTTACTAATACACCCCCACTCACGACACGCTCCTTTTTAATTCTTTGTACGGTTCTCTTACTTACTCCACACAAAAATGCCGTTCTCGTTGCTACATCACGCACTTTATTGTTAGGATTTTCTTCACGCAGCTTTCCGTACACATTGAGAATCAGAGCACGCTCTTTACTTGGCAAAATACGATTTGCGTTGTTTAACAGAAATTTTCCTGGAGAATTATCCGGATCGTCCATGACGATGTTGACAGCACAACTGGACCACACAGAATGGCATGATTTATTGTGCCAAAATGACAATTAGCCTTGATTCGTCTGGTTTTTCTGTTTCGATAGGATTAGAAGACGTTCAGGAAATTCCGATATTTTATTCCGTGCGTCGGATACCATGTTGCTAATAAGCACATATCATAGGGTTTTTACACAGATCAATAACAGCATTGTGTATACTAAACTCAATGTATTCATTCAAACGACAGTTATTATTCATTGTAAACAAGGGTCATTGTGCGATATTGTGTATTTTTTCTCAATTTCATCAGTAGAGAATTAGAAACACTCCCGTCGGTGTAAGTAATTACATGTAATGGGCTGCAAACATAAGCAATGCTAAATATACTAATATATCAAATAAATAATTATTTGGAGGTGCACCGGAAATCGAACCCGTGTCGGTTTACGTACATAGCCCCTCACTTCACTTACCGACTTGCATTTAACAAAAGGCTATTTTGAAAGGAGAAAGGTACAATATCTCCTTCTGCCGATTGCACGATTAACTAATCTTACATCAGTCTCAGTCGGACTGAGACTGATGTCTGATCGTCTTCAGGGCTGTACAATACCTCCCCTACAAACCGGTTTTTATGCCAACCGCCAGTGCCAGCTCGGAATGAAACGGAGAAAAGCTCAGTATGAGACACTTAAATGTGGAGGGAAAACTTTGCTAAACGTTATGGCCCTAGCAGAACATGGTATGCAGACAGGTGAAAATACAGATAAAAACAGGTGACTTTGTTGGTTGCCTCTCCCAGTTTAGGAGGTAGCGTCCAACCTTACCCGGTGTGCTAGCAATGAGCCAGCATCGTGCCTGCTGGGCGTTCTCGTCCTGGTACAGCCGGGTGGGTCCACTCGTTCTTAACCTAGCATGTGTTCTCTCTCTCTAGTGAGAGGCTGTGAGAACTGAGCGGCTGAAGGCCATCCATATATTAATAACGTGAAAATGATTGAAGGTTAAATGCATGCCCCTGATGAAATGAGAGGTGAAATTGGATATCAAATATTTAATTTGGTGATTGAAGTTGAAAATTGACCTGTGAAAACTTGAATTTAGATTGGATCCAATGCAATAAATAATTAATTCCCCATGAAATATAAACCAAAAATACAAACAAAGTCTTACACTAATCTACTATGGTTATTTGGTACTCAACCCTTGGTTTTCTACTGCGATCGCTGACGTGAGGGGGATATGTAGGGTCGTTGCCCTCTACTCGACTCGTTCCGTGGGAGATGCGTGTGCGCCTCGTAGGCGTAGTGGACCCTCAGGGCGAATTCCGCAGTGGCGGACCGGCCTCTTGCCCATCTTGGCGTCCTGGGTGGACCTCGGAGAGAAAATGTAGTAATAGGTACTCACTCAGCGTTGTAGAAAGGATTGGCAAGCTTACTGCGTAGCGTTGTAAGCACAAATATTAAAGAATGTAGATTAGAAGCCTATCCGTGTTGTTGACCACGTGGTGCTTGATTTCGGTATAGGGAACCTAAGTTTTGAAGGCGGGAAGGAAATTGGTTCTCTCTGGTTTCAGCGCCCATAAGAATTAGCATGGTACGAAAATGTAACTCGCCGTATCTTTTGACTCGCGCAAAAGAAATCTAAACCAATAATATCACAAGATGCATAATTTTGTGAAGAAGATGATGGCATTCTACTTTGCTCGATGACGCTTCCTAAATTTAAACTATTATGAGTTAAATGGACCTATGTTTGCGCGCTGTCGCAAATGTACTCTGACTGAGCGGCAACCTAAGCGAGACGGAGCCACGTTGTGTGCAGCTGTGGCATCCTCGCATACCAGGCGCATGTCCATGGTTGCTAAATGAACTTCGCATTCAAGATTTTGTTGGATATTTTATTAGTAATATATAATCTAGTACAACCCAGTGACCTCACAGTAGCCACAAAGCAAGTCGGATACCAAATGTTATGCTGATGCCACGGACAAAATGTTTTTACGTGCTTTTTCATGAGCTGTTTGGAAGGTTTGGCAACAGTGTAAATGTAGAGTTCACTTCAACTCAAAACAAATGTCATTAATATCTGTGATAGAGCAGAGTTATGTATATCCACGCAAAGAGGAAAGATTATTGTTTCTTACAGTTGTATTGGATTTATTCATTGTATAATTAATCCTACAACAACAGCAACTACAAACATTTGTACTAGCCTAGTATCACTACAAAAGTTGCTGTGTGTACCAACCTTGAGATCTCTCTCTCTCAAAACATGGCCTCAGATGTATCTTTGTAATTCTAAATTGTCATTGTTTAATAACTAAATAAAACATCATAAATAGTACCTTGAGTGTTTACAAGTTTATTTAAAACAATACATGGTGTTCAGAAGTGGTGGGATGAAAAAGAGGCACAACCAAAAACATAAAAAAAAAACGTAAGTAAAAGACATTAATCAAAGCCACATGGTAGCTAGATAAAAGTTAGGTTAGAACCTAGGCTGGCATATCGGAAAATGATGTCTCAAGACGGAAATAGTGAGGGCCTAAGTCCTGTAACAGGTCAACAACCTATAATAGGCCAAGGCGCAACATCTTCTTTTTATATCCAACCTCCAGGCCAATTTGATTTCTCACAACCAAAAGAGTGGGAACAATGGTGTGACAGATGGGAGAGGTTTAGGAGTTATGCAGAGATAAATCTAAAACCACAGAAGGTACAGGTAGACCTATTTATCTATACTTTGGGATCCATGGCTGGGGAAATATTGAAATCATTTCGCCTAACTACCGATGAACTGAACACATATGATGTAGTGTTCCAAAAGTTCAAGGAAAGATTTGAGCCTCGTAAGAATATCATATATGAGCGAGCTCGATTTTACAAACGATGCCAGAGGCAAGGAGAGCCAATAAGCGTTTTCATAAATGACTTATACAGCATTGCAGAAAATTGCGGTTTTAAAGAACTAATAGAAGAGTTTATTAGAGATAGGATAGTAGTAGGTATGCTTGACGGAAAGTTAAGTGAGCAACTACAAATGGATCCTAGTCTAACTCTTGATAAGGTGAATGACCGAGTGAAACAAAAAGAGTCGATACACCAACAACAGGCTATTGTGCGTAACGAAGACGTTGGTCAAAATGTTGACGCTATTCGAAAATCAAAACCTCAATACAAGAATAAATCTCAGACTTATTCGAAACCATCGGGTGAACAGGACAAAAAGCCTAATTCACAGTGTGGTAGATGTGGTTATAAACCAGGCCATAAATACAAATCATGTCCAGCTAAAGATAGCGCGTGTAATAAATGTAAACGTAAGGGGCACTGGGAAAAAGTATGCAGATCTAAAAACGTCAACGAAGACAACGTAGAGAAAACGTCTGAAGATGATGCTTACTGCGGAGCAATAGACTCGCAAGACAAAAACAAAGCGTGGCATGTTAACTTCTTAATAAAGAAGCACAAAATTAGTTTCAAGATTGACACGGGGGCGGATGTTACCGTTATTCCGGAAGCTACGTTCAAAAGCATAGGCCTACGCCAAAATGCGAAAAGTGAGAACGAAGGTCTTAATCTAATTTATACTTCGAAGAAACTATTTGGTCCAGGCCATCAGCCAATAAAGGTGATTGGAAAAATTACTGTTCCTTTAAAATGGAAAAAAGTTACAGTGATGCAGGACATCTATGTTGCAAGAGAAGTGAAAGAAGCGTTACTAGGAATGCCTGCCATAACAGCATTGAACATGTTAAACTTTGTTGATAGTATAAAAACTAAGGAAGAGTCAAGCCTATCCAATCCAAATAGGGCTAGTCCAGAACAGAAATATCCTAAATTGTTTAGTGGTCTAGGGAAAATGGATACTGAGTTCAAAATATCGCTTAAAGATAATGCAACACCATATGCAGTTACAGTACCTAGACGAATAGCTCTACCGCTCAGAGAACCAGTGAAGAAGGAACTGGAAAGAATGGAAAAAGAAGGTGTAATAACTCGAATAGAGGAGCCTACTGATTGGTGCTCACCGTTGGTCGTAGTTCCAAAACCAGACAAAAGTCTTAGATTGTGTGTTGATTTCACAGAACTAAACAAGCATGTTCGAAGAGAAAGACACCAACTACCCTCAGTTGAAGAAACTATAGCCAACATCCAAGACGCAAACTTTATATCGAAGTTAGATGCAAGTTCCGGTTATTGGCAAGTACCACTAGATAAAGAATCAGCAAAACTAATTACCTTTTTTACTCAGACAGGCCGATATTACTTTAATAGATTGCCATTTGGAATAAGCTCTGGGCCAGAGTACTATCAAAGAAAAATATCCCAAGTCCTAGAAGGACTAGAAGGAGTAATTAATCACATGGGTGATATTGTTGTAACTGGGAAAACACAAGCTGAACATGACGAGCGACTGGATAAAGTGCTTAAGAGATTAAGCGATGCAAAAATTACGTTGAACGAAAGCAAATGTCAGTTCAATGTAAAGTCAGTAAAATTCCTAGGATATGTGATTGGTACAGATGGTGTAAAACCAGACCAAAGAAAGGTTGAAGCTATCAAGAACATAAAGAAACCAAGCAATATCACTGAGTTACGAAGACTCCTAGGAATGGTAAATTTTCTTATGAAATTTCTACCAAATGCAGCTGAGGTAACGAAACCTCTTCGTGACCTGTTGAGTAAAAACGTTGAATGGTCATGGGGAACATATCAGGAGAAAGCTTTCAATGAAGTTATTGAAATGTTATCCTCCGCTCCAACCTTAGCTATATATAATCCTAATCGAGAGACAAGAGTTTCCTCGGATGCATCAGCATATGGATTAGGAGCGATGCTCGAACAACAACAAAACGACATGACATGACATGGCGTCCAGTTATGTATGCATCACGCAGCTTAAGTCAAGTTGAACAACAGTATGCGACCATAGAAAAAGAAGCTCTCGGAATAACCTATGCATGTGAGAGATTTCAAAACTATATCATTGGATTAAAGGTGTTAGTGATAACTGATCATAAACCTTTGATAGCCATTCTTGGAAACAAACAATTGAGTGAACTTTCACCGAGACTACAAAGAATGCGCATGCGCCTAATGAGGTTCTCCTATGAAATCAAACATATCCCTGGAAAAGAGTTATGTGTTCCAGACACTCTCTCCAGAGATACTAGGAATATTGTGGCGAACGAACGTGACATTCTGCTACAAGATTCAATAGAATCTTATGTCGATCAAGTAATACTGCAACTTCCAATGAGTGATCATCGATGGGAGAGTATAAAACAGTGTCAGAAAGAAGACAATGTTCTAACACAAGTGACAATGTTTATTCAAGATGAGTGGCCTCATAATATTCATAATAATCCTGCGTATTATCAGTATTATAAAGTACGAAACGAGTTAACAGTAAATGAAGGGGTAATCATGAAAGGTGACAGAGTAGTTATTCCGTATAAAATGCAACACGAAATGTTAAAATGTTTACATGAAGGTCATTTGGGTGTAACCAAATGTAGAAGAAGAGCACACGATGCAGTGTGGTGGCCTACTGTAAATGAAGACTTGAAAGAACTCATTTCCAAATGTAAAACATGCATTGAAAATCGTAATAACCAAGTAGAACCATTAATGCAATCAACTCTTCCAGATGGACCATGGATAACAGTGGCAACAGACATGTTCACACTAGAAGGTGTTAACTACTTAGTTATAGAAGATTTCTTTAGTCGTTTTCCAGAAGTTGTCAAGCTGGACAAAATGTCATCACAACACATAATCGGAAAAATGAAAGCAGTATTTTCAAGATTTGGAATACCAAAAGAGGTACGAGCAGACAACGGTTCTCAGTTCGACTGTCAAGAATTCAGGCAATTTGGTCAAGAGTACGGGTTTAAATTAACAACAAGCAGTCCTCATTATCCAAAAAGTAACGGGATGGCTGAAAGTGGTGTGAAGGTTGTCAAGAATATCTTAAAGAAGGCAAAGCAAGAAGATCCTAACAAAGCACTACTAGTATATCGATCAACAGCACTCGAAAGTGGCTATAGTCCAGCCGAACTCCTAATGGGACGTAAGCTTAGGACAACGCTTCCTATGTTGGATTCAAAACTTACTCCAAAGTGACCTGATTTGAAGCTGTTTAAAGAACAAGATCACAAAATGAAAGAAAATCAGAAGAGAAACTACGATGATAGACATCGGGCTAAAGAACTTCCTCAAATTAATGATAATGATGAAGTTTGGATTGTAGATTTAAAAAGATATGGAAAAGTAGTTGGCCGAGCATCTCAACCAAGGTCATACTTCGTGGAATCGAATGGTCGAACATTAAGAAGAAATCGATACCACCTTATACCTACGGGAATCCAAGACATGTCCCTTCCTAACATTCCTCTTGATGTTGAGTTAACACAGGTTCCAAAGACAGTACCAGAGCCAGGATGTCGACAGGAGATTTCCCTGCCGATACCGAATCCAGATCCAGGGACGAGCCCATCTACTGGTGAACGCGTACAAGATCAAGCGGAAAGTTCCAAGCCAATAGAAGCCCGGAAGGAAAGTATCCATCCTCCCGAGGTGTCCAGAGAAATCATCAGATCAAAATTTGGCCGTTTAGTAAAATCAAGAGATCGGTTAAATTTGTAAACTATGATTAATCATGTATAATACGTACATAATCTTACTTTACTGATATTTGTTAATTTCTCTTAAAGAAAGAAAGATGTATTGGATTTATTCATTGTATAATTAATCCTACAACAACAGCAACTACTAACATTTGTACTAGCCTAGTATCACTACAAAAGTTGCTGTGTGTACCAACCTTGAGATCTCTCTCTCTCAAAACATGGCCCCAGATGTATCTTTGTAATTCTAAATTGTCATTGTTTAATAACTAAATAAAACATCATAAATAGTACCTTGAGTGTTTACAAGTTTATTAAAAACAATACAACAGTATGAATATAATTCCGGTCCGTGGTCTGGTTCTCGCGCTATCGCTTACGAAACATTTAGCACGGGTTAATCGCCTATACCACGCTGACCGGAGAGAACCGGACAACGCCCACTTAGGTTCCCTATTTTGACGGAAAATCCCCCTAGGATGGGGTTTACTTCTTTAGGTGCATAAAGAATTGCCACTCTCGGTTACTGAACTGTTTAGTTTGAAGAGTTTCTATTATCCTTGCTAGGTCGTCGACAGCCCGGTGGCGTCGGTTGTGATATGGCTACCACATAGTACGTGGGACACCTAAAATGCCCAATTTCCCGGTTATTTGATGACATTTGTTAATTAAAATTGCCTCAATCCTCGCAACTGTTCCCGCTCTCTTATCTTCCGAGAGGCGTGTGGGCCCATTGCGTCTCGTAGGTCGCTTTGTGAACTCTTGAAAACGTGCACACGGAGGGTAACTTCGGAGCGACTTGCTCGGCTGCTTGCTTCCACCCTAGTGACCGAGATGCTGTCGTACTTCCGTCACCAAGCGTGCCCTGTCCATCACGGTTGCTCATGACTAGGTATTGTTCATCTCTCGTTGCCACTCAATGCGGGCCTCCCATTGGTAGCCGTTTCGAAAACAGGCGAACTGACTCGGCCAGCTCGGCCTGCCAACCTGCATTCCGATTGAAGTCTCTGGCTTTTGGTCACGATTTAGAGCACTGAAATCTACCCCGTTGGTACAGCAAATAACATTGCTGACCTTGTCACATACTTATGTGTTTACTTATGTGCCTACTGTCAGCTGATCTGTTTACAGCTGGTCACTGCCTTGTATACCCGTATTCCTTGTATACCACTGCCTTGTATATTAATCGATCTTATCCACCAGGCGGTGACAACCGGAAGCACTAGTTTGTTTCACGTAGTACCTACTTCCACCAGTAGTTGATTTATCAATGGCCGATCAATGTAGGCCTAGTGTTGAGTTGTTAATAAATCTTTAATCATCCGCTCATATAACAGTGTTTTAAAGGTATAAAACATAACAGATCTTAGCCGCTTTTGCTTAGCGCACAAGCCTGGGCTAAACTTGCATAGCCTTAGCCATGATCACTTTTGCTTCCCTTGTAAGGTCGGCTTAATTTACCTACTTATGCCAACCAAAACCAATTAAATATGCAAATTTTATGTCATGAAAATGTATAATAAAGCTGATATAGGGCTGCACTATCACAGTTGCCCTCTTAACTTCATGTGGGTAGGCCTACTTGGTACACGTCCCGCAGGAAGTTACCCCTAAAGAAGTGCAGCACGCAGGCTAACACAAAAACACACACATATTTTTCATATCCGGTCTTTATTTCTCAATTACGCTCGAACCTAAGTGGGCGTAACTTATCATAAGGTGGAGTTGTGTTTGGCAAAATTATGTTTACATAGTAAAAATACAAACTGCTGGCTTAATCCGGACTCCCAATCCTGCCTAAAATTACTTTACTGACCCTCATGGTCTCCAACACAAATTTGCACAAAGTTAAAAAGCTCCCAGGAAAGTAAGTGCAATACTTGACAAGTTATTGCTACTTGCTCTCGGAACGAGAACTCAACAGTTCCGTCCTAAACACCCCTGCACTACGCCACTGTACGTGCAAGGTCCGCGCGACCCACTTAGCTGCCTCCAGCCGTGGTCGCCCCACAGCGAAGCGCTCACTTGCGCCGGGCTGTCACCCGTTCATCTGTCATCACCACCTGACTGCCATACCCAACCTGTCAGCCTACGCCTACAGCGCGCGTTTGGCGGACTACCCGATGACAACAGGATAGTGGTGCGGCCAACACCTACTACCTGCTCAAACAAAACCACTGGACATCGATGTCCGGACTACTCACGGTAGTTACACTGCTTATCTCGCATAGATAGCTATTACTTTAGCCTGACACGGTAACGCGCCTACCCGCTCCCTACACAAAGTAGACCTTCGTCCGTAGACGGAAACACAAACTCACAACACCAACTGACCTACTACTGTCTCTACGCCACGGAGGCAAATTAAAATGACATATAAATGCGGTCTCCCGACTTATAAAACTAACGACACCTCTACGCCACGTAGGCAAATTAACATGACATAGAAAGACGGCGAATTAAAATTTACAAAACCAAAGTCCCGTACGTCCTGTGACGTTACAAAGTCAAAGACTAGCCTCGCAAAGAAGTTACACCGAAGTGTTCCGCCCGCCTACTTCTCACACTAAACTGAGTGGACGTACCACTCATGACGACAAAGCTACTAGGCCTACGCGTAACGCAACAAACTACAACAAGGTTGACTTACTGGCCTTAGCCTGGACTCGAATTTTACTAAGAAATTCAAAACTCGGAGGGGAACTCAAAACTGACCTATATTACTCAAACATGCAACGAAAACTCAAAACTTGCGCTGCAGGCGCGTGTGGCGTTTTCACACAAAAACAAAACAATACCTCTACGTACATTCTAGTAAAACATCAAGAGAGGCGGTTCTAGATTCTATCGCGTTAACTTCACTATCCCAGTGTAGCCCTGTAGGCATGTCACACGAAATCTCAAAAACCGGCGTGGTCCTGGCGAGGTGTGCGATGTAGGGTAGGGTGGGTTAATCAATTACCAGTTAATTACCGTCGTGCATTCCGGTAAGCTACGATAATTCAAGGCCCTGGAGAGGCAAAGTCCCAAGTCATTAGTTCCCTCGAGTCGATGTGGAGTCGTGATCCGATCAACCCTTGTTGCTTCTAAATGTGCTGTCTTGCTGACAGCCGAGGTCGATGACCTGCGCGTAGCTAGTGTCGCCTCGATCGGGACCTCCGTCCAGCTGTAATCGCTGCAGACACACGTGCGTGCCTCGTTTGACACTTCTCTGCTCACCGGCTGGTCTAGCGCAGCGCTCTCTCGGTGGGCCGACTTAACAGTTGCTTTCGCCGTGGTTGCCGCATTGGCTCGCGTTGAGGTCCTGGGTTCGACTGCTTGAGACCTCACGCGCATTATTTACACCACGCTGTAGTCTAATGTCCACCCCCGTTTCTTACGCATCCTTAACTTTAGATTTATACTGCTTAAGATTATTAACATTGTACACTCCCTTCACAACGCCTCGCTCGTCGGACAGCTCATAGGCATTGGTCCCTGCGACTGCGGTGATTGTAAAAGGGCCACTATAGAACAAAAACATCTTCCTCGCCTCCTTATTGGCCAGATGCGACACGTTGAGATCCTTCAACAGGACTAGGTCGCCTACCTTCAAGGTTCAAGGTGAGTTTATCGGATGTTTGATCGCATGGAGCTTCCTCCTCCTTTCTCCCTGCCTATCTAGACGGGCTTTAACTAGCATTTCTCGCATCTCTGCGATGATTTCGCTCGGCTCCGTCCCGGGATACTTGAACAACTTTGCAACACCCCTCTCTGGCAGCCTGTTATGGTATAGCTCATAGGGCGTTACACCTGTGCTCTCATGCACAGTGGTGTTTAGGCCTAACCATTGCTCTATCTTCGGTACTATCTTTACCCAGCCGGCGTGTCGCTGATTACAATAGGCTCGCAGAAAGCGTCCTAGATCTCTCATTATCCTTTCACTGGGATTCGACTGCGGATGTCAAATGGACGAATGGTACGCACGAATCTTGTGAACCTCTAGGGTCTCGTACCATATTTAAGACGTATAATGAGTACAGTGGTCACTCAACATACCTTCTGGAGTTAAAACATTAGCTATGTAATGTTCCAGCTTCGTGACGCAAGCTTTTGCCGTAGCGGTACGCAAGACGTACAGAGAGACGTACTTAGTGAACACGTATACGAAGACAAGTATGTACCGTGCCGCTCCATGCCCCTTAGGCAATGGTCCAAAGATCTGTGGCTGAGAGCATTCCACTCTTCTGGGGGATGATGGGTTGGTACGCCCCGTGTAAGGCACAGTTGGCGTGCTTACTTTCTGACAGAGGTCGCAGGTCGGAAGTAGCCTGCGCACTGTTCTTGACATACCCTTCCAGTAAAATCCCTCTTGGATTGCCGCCAAGCACTTGGTCGAACCGAAGTGCCCCAGCTCTTCGTGGTACGCCCACACGATCTCGCTCACCATACTTGCTGGTACGCATACTTTTCACGTGGTCTCCCGATCCACTCGTTGTGGACGATGATACAGTATTTTATCGTACACCCTGTAGTTTTCGCTCCATATTGAAGCGTCGCAGCCCCCTAGTTCGGTAATAATCTTAGGTTTGATCGTAGGTTTGAACCCAGGTCTCCCACATTTTGGGTATAATGGCGCCTTAGCCAACTAGACTTTTTTTTGCATTTAAAATTGATAATTATATTGGTATAAATAATAGGGGTTTTAAGTGTAGTTGGTATAAGGGCACATCAACTGTAAGGCCATAATGCTCCACTCTAGCCTATGATAGGTTAGGCTAAGGTATGGGGAAGAAAAGGAATGTTATACCGGGTACTCAACACATGGCTCACTCACTCGTCTAACAACGACTTTGGCGTTTCCCTAGTACCAGCCTTAGTAGAGAACTCGTTGAGTTTATTTGATACCACTTTCGGGTTAGAATTTGTAATTCCTTTAGTGTTGATCGTGAGTTGATTTTTGGGACTGGGGCCTTAGTTTGAGCATTGATAATCTACTAAGTAGCTTTTGATATGTTATTTGCAGAAGATATAACCGTTTAGCTTGTCTGATATTAAGTGCATTGACTTTTTTTAATGTACGATACTCATGTTGTTCACATTGTAGACACTTTTTATTTATTTATTTTTATTTATTTTTATTTATTTATTTATTTATCGTCTATCCTATTCAGTTATTACACTGATTTACAAAGGAGGACAACTAAATAAATCAAATTACATATGTAGACACAACAATGAACTACAGTTTATAGTAAATATTTGAAATAATAATATTACAACAACAATGCATTAAAATACAACAATTTTTGTAACAAATAAAAAGGATATTAAATGCAATTAATTAATGAATCAAACAAAAAAGGGGTGGGGGGAAAAAAAAAGAAAAAAACATTAAAAAAGATAAACGAACAAAAAAAAATGATTTATTAGACGATCCCACTCAAACGAATATGAGGTTTGCCAAAATCAGGGACAGCAAATCAGGGAGTAATCAAACTTTCGTGGAAGAAACCACCCAACGCGAATCTTCATTCTTGTGTTCAAATCTTGATAACAATTTAGTAAAAAAGATCTTGACACTACTTATATATAATTATATCAGACATATAATTATTTGAAATTGTACAAGTCAGAAACTGATCACAGCAATGATACAGGACACCTAACTCAAGTTGCGAGCTCCACCAGTGGCCAGCAACCAGACAATCTAGGCAGAAAAATATCATTGAAAATACATTGATTGTATCATAACCAAAGCAATAATGAACAACCAAAGAGAATAACAAAATCACAAATAAAACTTATAAAGAGAAATTTAACATTACACAAACACAAATACAATGAACCACAAATAAATAGTAAAATTTGATTATTATTTGCTCTTTGATTCATTATCGTTGTTTCAATTTTACTTTTAAATTGTACGATTCCTAGCTCAGTAAACTGGCTTCTAATATCATAAGAAATTGAATTCCAAAAGGAGACGCCTCTGTACAAAAATGACTTTCTAAATGATTTAGAAATTTATCTAGGAACTTGCATTTTGCAACTTGAAATTCTATTATAATGTGCACATTGCACATTAGAATAGAATTTCTATCACGCTCTACAATTTTAAAAATATTTGGTAGAATACCTAAATACATACCTTTCATTACTTTGTATGTATTTACCAGCACGTTATACTTCATCCTTTCCTCAATAGTGAATCAATCGAATTGCAAATCTTGGCTCAAAGTAATTGAATCAAACAGATGGTCAATTCTCTTCTGGAGTACAACATACTCGGTAGAAGGTCTTACTGCCCAAACTACTAAGCAATAATTAATAACAGAGTGAATATAAGAATCTACAAGTAACCTCAACATTCTCTTCTTGACAAAGTACACACCCAATTTTGACAAATTAAAATTATATAAAATGGATGCCTATCTTACCTCTTATATTCTGATAGTTTTGTTTGTTCTATCACAATTTTAGTGTTACCCGCGTGTCCGGGGACTACGATTTAGTGGAAATTGATACCAAGCATGCCATATTTACGGGCTTTGGGTATCAACGTTGTACTTGGGGGCAATTTCCAATTTGGTGCCCTTGGGGCCCAAATTGTTGGACTTACGAATTTGAAATGTTTCTTATTCAATTTGCCGTCCCAAAAATATGTGAAAATGACACCTTAAACATAAAACTGGACCACCAACTTATTTTTAAAAAAATGTTAAACTCCATTTTTGAATTTACCCCCACATGCCCCCCACATCACCTGCAAGTAATGAATTGCGGAAAAAATGCATTAATTGACAATTAAAACACATGTGCAAAACGGCTTGCTTGTATCACAAATAGCCAAGTTTTTGCACTAACTAACATTAAACCACAACATTCACAATCATAAAACTAGACAGATTTAAAATAGTAACTCTCAATATCCAGACCTGGGTAAGTTACTTTTAAAAAGTAATGAAATTACATTACTCATTACTTCAGCCAAAATGTAACTAAATTACTATTTAGTTACTTTTCCAAGAAATTAATGAAATTACGTTACTTTTTATGAAAAAAAGTAGTGAAATTACTTTCAAAAATTACTTTTTAATTTAAAATGTGTCTGACGCAAGTGCTTTGTCTGCCGATGGCGGGTCTCAGACAGGGTGTTATCCATGCCCACACTTCAAAACCAGCGGAGGCCTATCACAGAGATATTGTAGATATCTACGTATAGATGTATAGTAAATTATTGATTACGCGGGTGACATCTATCGGCGAAATGTTGTAACTACACTAAAAGTGTAACAATTCGACTATCGATTTATTTGACACAGACTTGAATGTTTGATGTCAAGTAGATAATTACGTCGTCAACGGCGCTCGTCATAGGCGGAAGTACCAAAAGTAAACATGGCTAGGTTCTGAAATAAAAACTCGGGACTAGATATCTTTCGATCAGACCTACGAAATGTCAGAAATGCTGCATGCACATGCACATTGTTCAAGCGGGCGATACGTAGATAGGCAGCAGGCGCACTGGCCCAGTGACTGATTTGTGATTTTGATACACAAAGGCACGGGCCGCGCGGCAAAAGTAACGCGTTACTAACGCCAAATTACAATGATAAAAGTAGTGAAATTACTCTTTCGTTACTTTGAGAAAATTGTAATTAAATTACTGGCTCGTTACTGAAAAAAGTAATTTCGTTACAGTAACACGTTACTTCCGTTACGTTACTACCCAGGTCTGTCAATATCACAAAACTAAATGTATGCAACTCAATTCATCAATCTTCATACATTAATTCAAAACTATTAAATAAACTAGGTTCCAAAAAAACTGATAGAAATTAAAAACATGAATTCCTCAGAGAGTTGTTAGTTAAAAAAGCTTATTACTCGATTGGTGAATTTCCACAGGATAAATATGTGTGTCTTTCATAAGATACTAATAATTAAATGTAAATTAACTTTTGTATCAAAGGTAATTACAAATTTATACATGTAATAATTGAATGTAAATTAATTTTTGATTTAAAGATGGGTTATTACAAATTAGTATATTATGTTTGCTCTTAAAGTTTAGACACATTTATTTAAATATTGTTGTTATTGTTATTGTTTAAAAAAATTGAATTGCTATTTTCAAGTACTCTTATGTTAATCATTGTCTTGTGGCAATAATGTGAAGGTCTTAATATAACTGAAACATTATTGTGTGTTATTGTTGTATTTTAAATGGAAATAAAACTATCTATATGACCGTTTACCTAAAAAAAATGAAAGCTGAGCGCTTAAGCTCATTTATTTCAGCGCCAGCCTCAGCGGCTTCTCTCTACACAAGATTCTTTATTAAGCTTAGATCTATGCTAGTTTGCCCTTTAGAAGTTGATTGATAAACAATTTGTTGAAAAAATAATATTTATATAGTCAAAATCCACATAAAATTGCATTCAAAAGTAGGTATTGAAAATTGAATAGCATATTAACATAGCTTTTTATTATTAGCGTAGCTTTCCTTTACAATCCAGTGTTTACTCGAGTCTTCTGACTCTATTTGTTTGACAATCAGACCTTTTTCCGTGAGCAAAGTTTTGTGCCCAATTCTGGCCCAGAAGTGCACTCTTAAATTAAATTGTAAGAAAATACAATACAATTTTGTTACGTTGTACGGTACGTGTTGTTAAGTTGCGAGAAGAGTGTCTAGGGCTAGAAGTTGATTTGAATGTGATTGTTTGCCAACAGCAACTTTATCCGAGTGGAAAATGACCTTGCATGGCACCGAGATGCTCCCCGATGTTGATCCTAGCTCACCTCCACTTGGCAACGACGTAGGACGATCTCCAAATATAAGCAACAGAAAGGATCATTCGGCAGTTGGTATCCCGGCGTGGGAGGGGAATGGGGACCTTGATGGTATTCCCATCCAGAGCGACGGAGGTCAACGTACACATTTCCAAGACACCAACAAGACAAATAATGGAAACTGTCTTACTGCCGTGGGGACACAGTGTTTAGGTTTGTGCCTTTTAGTCCTTTTTATTATTTCTCCATATCAGTTGCCCAATAATAAATCAATATATTTTGATCAAACCAACCATAAGGTACTGATACGAAGAACACCACTAGTAATGCAGAAATCGTAATGAACTGAACTTTGGTTTTAGCATTGAATGTTTTTACAATATACCATTGACTAATGAAGGATATTGAAAGTGCAATATCATATCAGTTTGACACGTTTTTCTGGGCTGTAACTGTTTGAAAAATTTTTTTGAGCTAGTACTAATTCTTAATTTTCTTATTGTACTTAATCGACTATTTGATGTTAATGGTGAGTCAATGCGTGAGGAACTGTTGCGGTAATTTTTAGGATTTACTCAAAAGGATAAGAGTTTTGCTCAATCTTAATATACTTCAAATGCTTATATGAAGCATTAATAGGATTAAGTCGTATTTTTTTTACTAATGAAAATAATATTGTGACAAGTATGGTAGAGATTTTTGTTTAATTTGGTAGTAAATAATTATAGTAGTCATAATTTTCCCCACAGACATTTGTTAGATAAGCATACAAGCTTGCTGTTAACATTACAAGAAAATGTGTTCATGTAGGAGTCAATTTTGACAAACCAAAACATTCCATTTTGAGAATATCAATGCGATACAAAAACGTATTCTACATTTAATGTAATTTTGCGATACTACTTTGTATCGTGTCTCCATCTTAACATGAAACAGTTTCGTCCATGAAATCAGGATAAATGAAAACAAAGTTGCGCAAAGTTAATGAAACAATATTGCAATGGGATAGTTTTTATATATTCGCAAGCGATCGGCTATGTAATTCAATATTAAGTGCAATTATAATACAGACGTTGCCAAAATAAGGTAAAAATAATGTGTCCTACACCTAATATTATCATTAATATTAAGTCTTATAGTGTGTATTGATATTGCAGAGAGAATGTACCATTTTACAAATCAGTATTATATTACGACTATTTTTAGGGCCACAAATATAGCAGTAGGTAACCATATATAAATAGCTTATGACAGATACAAAACAACCTACAATGTTATGTATTACTTATACACTAGCCAATCTTATGTTTATATCCATCACATTTAGATAAATCCTGTGCCTATTTCTATACTTAAAGGACATCACAACTCAAGAATTTCCCGGGAATGTTAATAAGCTGATTTTGTTCATGAATTATGCAGAAAACTAGAAGTCTCTGTCACATATGTGCACTCTTTAAAGTGTTGGTCAACCTGCGAATGTGTTCTCTTTGGGATGTATTTATTCAGTTCTCGATGATCCATGCATATTCGGACATTTCCGTTGGGCTTTTTTACAATCGAAATAGGATTTATCTTATTTTCTAGGTTCTTCTACTTTCATTAGGATACCTTGCTTTTCCATTTTCTTGATTTCTTTTATTACCTTATCTTTAATAGATAAAGGTATTTTTCTTGCTGCCACTATTTTAGGCTGTGCATCTTCACTCAGCTTTATTTTGTATTATTTTTCTACTTTACCTAAACCCATTGAAAACATTTTCATAGTTGTTTATCTTCATGGCATCTGTTCTATCCTGCATGTTGGAGGCTTCTCCTGTTGCACTTGTAGTGTGTATTCTAGCCACAAGTCCTAACTTTTCTAATGCAGTAATATCAAGAATTGGTTGGGTTTTACCTTCTGAAATGTAGAATTCTATCTCTGCTTTGCCTTGTTTGGTTTTACACATGAACTCACTCCCTTCACTGCTATTTTATGGCTTGTATAGGATGTTATGGTTCTAGTTGCACAGTGTAGTTTAGGTGGTTTTGACATACTTCTTAGCTTAGGCAATTGTACGGAATTATGTTTACTTCCGAACCGGTGTCTAATTTGTAAGATGTCTACGCCTTGAATCTTAATTGTTTCTCTCCACTCAATATTATTCACTAGAGGGTTGGTAGGACCATGTTCATTAATTTCCATAACAAATTCTTCATCTTCTTCTGAAGTTTGATTTTGTTCCACGGTTTGGACACGTTGCATTTTACACATTTTTGAGATATGGTTAGGTCTATTGCATTTTAAACAAGTTGTACCATAGGCAGGACACTCTTTAAATTTGTGTGTTTTCCTACACCTATAGCATGTCTTCTTTTATTTTATTTCAGGTTTTTCTGTATCTTTAATAGATAGTGGTATTTTTCTTGCTGACACTATTTTAGGCTGTGCATCTTTACTCAGCTTTATAGTAACAGTAAGTAACGACACACGATTTAATAACAATAATAATAGTAGATGCGCGCTCAGCCACTGATAGTGACGTAGACATTGCGCACTCGGCACGTCCTTGCCGACAGCCAAATGTTTGACAAGCGCGGTAAAGAACTATCTCTGTAGCCAAAGATTTAGTGTTTAGTTAAAAAGAAAAAGTACCATCGTGTTCCGTAGTCTTTCTTCTACAAACATGATGTAAAAGTTAAAAATAAAACTAGTTTTGATAAATATTTTAATGTACTGTACAACACGGATTTATAGTTATATTTGATGATCTCAAAACCAAATAAGATTGACAAAATGTCACATTTTTTTAACACCAGCATAATAGCCCTATGCATGCAGAAAAATATAAAAAATACTTCATATGTAGTGTGAATGAAAACTGCTATTATGTATAAGATACATTGATGCGTATTCGCGCTGTGGATTTTTTTTATGGTTAGGTTACATATTTTCTAGGGATGAAATGGGTACCCGGTTCTAGAAATTACCTGGAGCCAATTTTAAAATCCGGGTATTTTTCGCAACCGTTTTTAGTCTAAAACACCGGTTTATTTTATGCGCTACGTAGATGCGGTCTTTCCCGCGGAGCCTGCTGGCTACCTAGAGAGTAAAGCTGCCCCCAGACACGCAAACATTTCGTACAAGTTGCTTGCAAACTTCGTGTTTGCAAGCATGCTACTCCCCACACATGAAACCGATGTGCATGGACACAGCGGGGGGGTTACATCTGGCCAACCCATAGCACACCCTCATTAGAGACCATTCCTTGAGCTCGGAAGCACGCAAAAAAGAATGTCTCCTTCATTATCCAAGCATAAACTTGCGTGCGCTATTGTTGGTGGCACAAACCTTCTCCCTGAAGACATGACTAATGACCTCTTCTCGTACGAGATGTTTGCGTACCTCCCCACACACGCAAACATGCTGCCAAGCGCGGTCAAAATATCAAAACGATTTGAAAACTGCGACTTGCTTGCAAACACGCTGACACGCCCCCCCACACACGCAAACATGCTGCCAAACACGATGTTTGCAAGCAACTTGTACGAAATGTTTGCGTGTCTGGGGGCAGCTTAACTGGAGTCGACAACAGAGTGCGTTGTAAACTGACACGTGCTTCTGTCCGTCTGTATCTCCGGCCGGCCGCTTAGCCACTCGTGCCCATGCCTAGAGTGAGTGCAAAAGAGATAGATGCGGCAATATTCTCGAGCAGTGCCTTGGCATGGGCTGCGTGAACTAGGTGCGCGTACGATCCAACCAACTCTCATCACAGCTGACCTAGAACAAAGATGGTTGGTGTGGAACTAGGTTTCGTAATCACGACGCATTGGATTGTTATTCCTGGGCTTATCTTATTTCTTTCCCACATGAGAGAGAGAGCCACGTTTGCATTCTATTGCGTAGAGTCGAGTTGGATTGCATCGCTGGCTGCCGCATTCTTCCGCGTTCAAGTCTTTGTTAACAAGCAAGACTGTCTGTTCAGTGTTGATGGAAATGAGCAAACTGCGTGTTTTTGTAGGCTCGGCTGGAATAAATCATGCCAAAACCAAGTTCGGCTCGGTGCGAGCTCAAAAATGAAGCTCGAAAAAGCTCGAGAAATCGAGTACTCGCACATCCCTAGTGTTCTACAGTACATTTAAATACTAAACAAAATTTATTTTATTTTTCAACAAGAATGATTACTTTGACATCATGCTTGTAGAAGAAAGACCACAGAACATGATAGTAGTTTTCGTTTTTGTCTAAACACTATATCTTCGGCTACAGAGATAGTTCTTTACCTCGCTTGTCAAATATTTGGCCACTGCAAGGACGTGAAGAGTGTGTAACGTTTACGTTACTATTAGCAGCTGCACCCGAATCCACGTTTATTATTGTTATTAAATTGTGTGTTGTTACTTAATGTTACTAGGTAGCAACTTTTAGTTTTATACATAATTCATTGAAAAAATAGGTAGTTTACATTCCTAGGAAATCGTAGGGTTGTGATGTCTTTAAACTTGTTCAGTTGGTCATGTATATAAAATATATAATCATTATTTTAGTATAATAGTATAAGTTATTCAAGACACTGAAGTCATCAGTGCCAATACTTTAATTTAAGAAAAGCCAATTAGTGTACATCTTTTACACATTGTCCTCAAATTATGATTAGTTGTCCTCCGAGAATGAAATCTTACTAAAATATAAGTAGTTTTTGACAATATCTACCGGTGCTACTAACCATACCTTAATTCTTATCAAAGCTACTAAACAACTTTTGGCCATATTAACCTACAAAATAAACCATTTATTTTAAAAATTGGTTTAAGGTATGTTCTATTTCACCAAAGCTGGACGAGTTACTTTCTGTGAGTGCGTATCCGTATATGTGTATGTATGTGCTTGAATAATTTACAACATGATCTTTGTATTTACCGGTGTGACGTTAACTAGGACGGACGTAGAGATGTTCATGAAGTTCCTTGATGATATTATTTAACGGTTTATTGTTGTTGTTGTTGTTGTGATTGTCATTATAGTTGTATTATTACTGTCAATTAGGCTTTAACTGTATAGGTTTTAGTTTCACAAAATTCTCAACAGTATCATGTGTATTAATCTCTTGAAAGAAGTGGTTTTAATATCATTGCTTTTATTTTCATTTTCTTGGTGTAAATGGCATATATTTTATTGTCACAAATAACTAAATTAGTTGGTGAGTACATTTGTATGTTATGAAACTATACACAAGAATTGAAATAAATAGTTTAAGCTGTTTTGAAATCATTTATCTCACTGACACATTTTAATCAAATCCATCATATCCATATAGTACTATGCTTTGGTACTGATACAGCACAAATTTGCCTAAGAAGTACAAGTCATAGTGGTAGGGTCATCAATATTTATGTCTAAACTGAAAAATTACTAGCTAACTATTAACAAAGCCAAAAGATCTTAATCTAGCTTTCACAGATACATTAGTTCCCACAAACAACACCCACGTGTAAAGAAGCAGCCATATATTATACGCAACAAATTTGTAAAGGGATGATTTGTATAATAATGTAAAACATATTTAACTTATTTATCGATTTGGTTGGTCGGGAAACACTCCCGTAGGTGTAATTGATATAACTATGATATTAATATGATACCTGGAATGTGGGAGACCCGTGGTTCGAATCCCGGTTGGGACGGACATTTTTAATTTCTGAATTGTTATTTAACTTAATTTCAATCTTCATCTTTTTGAATATGAGAACGTAAATAATTACCAAAATAAAACAATTCAATCATCATTGAGATGAAGTATGGGAAGGTAACAAAAACAATTTCTGATTGATAGACAGGTCGATACACTATGGTTACACAGCCAAGGCAATCTCTAGTTCGATAAAGAGAAAAAGCAGAAACTAGTACTCTCATGTTAAGAAAATGTGGCAGATCCAAGACAAATAAATGTAGCAGTGGAGAGAAAACTAGTTCACTAGTACAGTAAGGAGCGTATCGGCTGCAATGGTGTAACACGTGGTTCTGTCGTGCGTCATAGGGATAATTAAGTAGGCTTAACTTAGTTGTCACTATTTATTAAATCAAACAGCACAATACAAACCAACTTATTACACGCCATGTTTGTCTATCCCCTCCCTTGTCCACCGCCTTGCAAACCCCATGCACTAGGAGGGTGGCAGTCTGTTTGATTTTCACCACATCTCTCTTTCTATAAAAGATAATGAGAAAGTAATGATTAATCATATAGACAAAAATTAAAGGATAAGTTAAGCTACAAACTACTTAGTATAAGTATGGTATTCAGGGAATATAAATTTCCCAGATAGGGTTACCAACTTGGGTCAACTAGAATTCCGGACAAAGCTCGAATTTTAGTGGGTACACAAGGGGTCTGGGGCGAAGCCCCAGCCGCTGGAGGGGAAAATGTTTTGGACCCTTTTAACCTTCAAAACAGCCGGATACGTAATTTAAAGATTCAATGACTTGGATATATTCAAGTTTTAATTCTTCTTTTTGGGAGGCGAATTGCCTACCAGTTCCATCTCACGATGCAACAATCCGACAGAAAACACAGGAAAATTGCTCACTGTACGTCGACGACACGACACGTACGTCACGTCACACGACACGACACGTCTGGCCACGGTCGCTAAACAAACGGACTAATACTAAGCTGAAATCTCATGTTTCTGCTTGCGCGCCAGTGCTGATTGAGTTACGTTGGCCTTGGCCGGCGGAGTTCAAGTAGCGCCTGCGCCTCGCCAAGTGCGCATACAATACAAAGGGGTTGGGGAGGGGTAGTAGTGAGACAGGGCAGTCACGAGCACGACTAGCTAGGAGTGGGACTACGGAAAGGCGGCTACATGAAAGAAACTAACTTTTATTCCAAATTACCAAACCAACTGATGTACCAACTTTAGAGAGAAAAAACACTAATTCACTGCAATAGGTACTCTAAAATTCAATAAAATGTAGTACAAATATGACTTTTTCACAAATTCCGGACAAAGTGCCTTCCGGAATGAGGCAATTCCTCTTTCCGGACAAAGGCATCAAAATCAGGACTGTCCGGAAAAATTCCGGACGGTTGGCAACCCTAGACGTATGGTCAGTGGTCACTGTAAAGATGTCTCACGTCCAACATTGCCACCTCCACCAGTCCTAAACCATTTCAAATATGGAATAGTACTTAGTTATAGAAGTACCTTTTCTTTATTCAAATAATTATAAATTAATAATCTTCTTGATGTAGGCCTAATTTGTATTATTTGTCAATATTTTCAATATTTTTGTAATTGTAAGCATTTGAAAATCAGATTCGTGTACAAAACTATTTAATATAAGGACAAATCGAAAAAAAATATATAAATAATATTAATATGTACACTAATATACCAAAATGACGACAAACAAGTTTAAAAAATAACAAACATTGAAATTCGATCTAAAAATGGAATTAAAAAGAATATATTATATTGATAATATGTTTAACATCTTGTTGTCTCACCAATACGTTTTTTTCTTTGTTTGACTCAAAAGGATGACTTACGGTTAGATTCAACAGAGGATTGGCCGGATTTAACAGGGTCAGGCATGAATTCCCGTGTTTTCTTTAGAGACCAATATCTTCTGATCTAATATAGATACAATCACGATTTTACCTTTAAATGGAAGCTCTATCTTTTGTTATCAATAATAAACATAATACGCATAGCCTAATCTGATACTTACCTTGAAATTTGAGATTTAGCAAACACCTGAAAAAGACGCTCTTCAACGATATTATCAAAACTACATAGAATTTTAAAATTTCTTTTGCTGGTGCTGGAAGGAAAAACAAATTAACGTGTTTTGCTGAACACAAGCTTGAAAATAAAATCGAAATTTTAACCAAAATTCGAAAATTCTGTTATATGAAGTACCATTTTAAATATAAACAAAACTACAATTTTGTTTCCACACAATCATAGATAAAGCATCTACCTATCCATCGCACTAGTTACATTTGAAAAATGATTAACGGTTATTACGTATTGATTGAAGAGCCTACATGGTTTTGTGCAAGACCGGCACAACTGCATTTCCATCACCGAAACAGGCAAGTCATAAATTACCACCCCTCCTTTGCCTTCGAGTGAGCAGTGTCGTGTGAACTTCCGAACGCGCAACTTGAGCGAGTGTGACCTTGCATTTGCAATGCAACCTCCCGACACTGAGTTTGGAAATACACAAAGCTTCCGAGCTGTTACATTGAAATACAAACATTTATACTATACAAGATAATTTGTGCAAATGTAGATTATTTTCAACCACTTATTTCTTGTCACTCAATCCTAGTGATCGGCTGATCATAGGTATTTTCTTTAAATTCATCATCAATCAATCAATTCTAGGAAGAACTAAGATGAAAATGAATTGCAAAGTGAATCACAAGGCAAAGCGTCTCTTTAAAAAACCTACTCGAATGAAGCCTTGAGCCACGCGTATTTAGCTAATTTGCGTACGCAATCATATTATTATTGATAGTTTTGACATGATCGAGTAAGATTGCCATGAAGCGCGTTCGAAATGTGCTTGCAGAGATTGGTGATAGATTACATGCGTGTTTTGTTTATTCCCAATGGTACCTGTTTCAAGTCAATTATGATATGACTTGAGACTTGAACGGCTTCACGTGCGATGTCTGCTCCAGTCTGTTAGTTTGGATAAGGAAACGCTTACGATTATAAAAACTCGTTGGATTACAACTATGGCGGCAAATACAAATCAGCTAGGCATGTGTATGCACATTGAGCAAATGGTGACCATTCTAGACCAATAAATGTCTCCTTTCAGTCCGAAACTAACATAAAAATTAGTATGATCTGATGTCTGTGGTAAATAGACACTGAACTAAGTCCAAAGATTGAGGCCTAGGCCCTAGGCCTACGCCCTATACAAAACTATTAGTGAATAAACAGCAACTAAAATAGCAAACGTGCTTGTGTATCTATGACTCGCTATTCAGAGGTGTATGCCTAGACCTAGGCCTAGGGCTAGCCTCTTCGCTCGATCCTCCTGCTCGAGTAGATTCGTGCTGTCTGCAGGCCTAGCTAGCTCCTGAGCTTGTTATCCCTTCATAAATTTAAAAGCAAATTCTGGATCTGGAAATAAATCAGGCTAAAATAAGTAATTATATCAAGTTTGGTGCTAGGAACTAGGCTAGGCCTACACGTAAATGCTTTCAACCCAAAGGGGTAGACATAACCTATGAATGAATGAAGAAGATGAAGAAGAATGGCTTAATACCATAGACATCCCATATAATTGGCTAGACTAGCAGTCAGCGGTCCACTTCCGGGCCAATTGGAAGCCATCTTGAATGGGTGAGTTTGCATGTTAATTAGATGGGAGCGATTAATCGAAAAAATATTTTTAAAGATGGCCGCCAGTTTGGCAGGTGAGCATATCAGACTTAAACACCAAATGATTACTAAATTCCCGTATGCAATAACTTCTTATTGTTTCTGTTTGTTCAATACCATGCTGCACAAGCTAAAACCATACCAAACAATCCAGTAAAGTACTTTATTGCATTAAAAAAGCATAAATTAAAACGCCAAGCCCCCATCTTGAATGGGTGAGATTGACGCTTCAATTTGGTACACTCGCGCTTGTGCGGAGGTATTGGAGACTGCGTATCTAGCCTACTATAGGTGTTAAGATATCTATGCTTAATACATACTCAGACGCAAACGATGCACTAAATACCTTCCTAAATACATTCCTAAGTCTTTTTAACAAAGCTTTTCCTAAAACTCGTCAAAAACACAACAAACCCGACCCAAGTCCGTGGATTACTAAAGAGCTACGGGAAGAAGGCAAACATCTCAGAAATCTATATCAGATGCATAAACTATACCCTCCCAGTTCAAACTACTCTGACGATTATAAAGCCATCAAGAAAATTCGCTCGCTCAAACTTAGAAACACCAAAAAACAATTTTATTCACAAAAAATTGAAAAGGCCGACAATAAAGCAAGAGCATCATGGCAGCTAATAAAATCACAATCTTCAGCCCCACAATCGCGTGATGACCTTTCGCTAAACATAGAAGGCTCCCTAGTGTCAGATCCGAACATAATATCAAACTATTTAAATAACTACTTTATAGAAGCGGGAATTAAAAACAGACCACAACTTCATCATAATATTGCAATGCCCCCCACACCAACTATCCCTCAAATCCCTCAGTCAATGTTTCTTTTCGACACCACCTCAACAGAAATTGCAAAAATTATTAAATCGTTAGGTAACAAACAATCTTCCGGCCTAGACGATGTACCCACTGCAATTTTATCAAAATGTTACAAATCCATTTCCATTCCCCTATCATTAATAATAAACAAATCATTTGAAACTGGTATTTTCCCTTCAAAGCTGAAAGAAGCTAAAATTATTCCAATTTATAAGAAAAAGGGCTCTCTAAACGACCCAAACAACTTTCGCCCAATATCTCTTCTCTCTTCCTTCTCAAAAATCTTTGAAAGAGCCTTTTATACCCGCTTAACCTCTTTTATATCCTAGCACAATATAATATCACTAACCCAACATGGTTTCCAAAAAGGCGAATCAACTACCACAGCTATTTTTTCACTTCTTACAACTATCCACGATGCACTTGATAAAGGGGCCGACGTTCCCATAGGCCTTTTTTATGATCTTAGTAAAGCATTTGACACCATCGATCACTCTATCCTACTATACAAATTAGAATCATTGGGAATCAGGGGCCAGGCCCAGTCCTGGATCTCCTCTTACCTATCTGACCGATCTCAAATAGTCGAAATCCGCTAACTCAAATCTAACACCTACCACCCTTTTCATTCTCAACCGCTGATCCTGAAAAGTGGTGTCCAACAAGGAACCATTCTTGGACCACCCTTCTTCCTCCTTTATGTCAACGATATGCCAGAATGTTTCACCACTGGTATACTAACACAATACGTCAATGATTTCAGCCATATACTCACAGCACAAAAAGGAAAATTTTTAGCACCACACTCACAAATGTCCAACGAACAAACTTCCATAATGTCACAATACTGCAACTAAAACCTCCTTTCTCTTCAGCCATCAAAAACGGTGTATTTAAACTTCCACTCACAAGTAATTCCACCCACCGAAAGCCTCCTCATTCGCATCTCATCTAAGAGCATTGCCTGCTCTGACGCCATCAAGTTCCTGGGTATACATATGACTGACACCCTTGATTGGACAGACCACATAGACGCTGTTTGCTCAAAGATAAAGAGTGGTTGTTTCTTCCTCAGAAGAATAAAAGCCCTAGTCAGCCACAACGTCCTTATTCTCATATACCATGTGTAGTGTTTTTACACCTTTATAACTCCAATAACTAGGCGGGGAAGGTTTTGTTTACAACAGCTTTATTTACGCCAACATGATCAGAGAGTGAACTAGGTCAGAGCCTTCTAAAGATACATACATGTTGATACAATGTAAGCCTAAGGTGGCGGTGCACTTTAGGCGGTGATTACAAATCACTACATCTCCCTTTTCTTTTTTTAATAAGAAGATTCTTAGATCTCTTAGTTATTATGAGAATAACATAAAATAGAGAATGAGGTAACTCAACGTTTAAACCTTCTAACTTATTTGTCTAACAATGCAAAGAACGTACTCTACTTGTTTAAGATAATGCAAAGAATATAATAAATCTAATTTAAACATAGAGTACTCAACTTAATTAAGGTAATGTAAGGAATATTAAAACCTAATTTAAATATACTCAACTTAATTAAGGTAGGTAATGCAAAGATTATAATAAATCTAATTTAATGTGAAGAACAGAAATAAACTCATAGGTTCATCTTCTGTGTTGGCTTGACCCTCCTGCCGGAACGAGTGGTCTTTTCCGTCTGGCTTCCAACTTCCGTCTGGGGCGGGGCCAAACTCTTTCTTGGAGACACGGGCTGCTCGGGTGGCTCACCTGGTAACTCCAAGGGTCCATTTGTAGGTCCAGTTGTACTGTCAAGTGACTGTCTAGAAACAGCAACTGGAGGTTGGTTAGAACTAGGAATGGATAAGGAATTGTCCTGAGAATTGCTGTAAGGAGGAATGAATGGATATGGCATTTGCTCTGGGCTGTGGATTTTGCCTGTTGGGATTAGGTGGAACCGGTTTCGTCGTATAACTCTTCCTGCAGATTTCAGGAGGTAGGATCGAGGTTCTTCTGTCTTTTTGATGACTTTCCCATATCTTTTTAGGTCTGTTATCCACACTTCTTCTCCTTGTTGTAGTTCAGGAAGCTCTACTGCTTTATGCCGAGAGTCATGATTTTTCTTTTGTCTCTCTTTCAGCTCCCTATCTTTCTCTCGAAACTTCTTTAAGTCCGGCCATTTTGGCTCCAGAGATAATGGATGTGTTGGGATGTTTGTTCTTAATTTCCGACCGAAAAGTAGTTCGGATGGACTGTATCCCGACTCTAGCGGTGATGTGCGATATGCAAGTAAGGCCAAGTTAGGATCCTCTACCTTGCTCTTCTGCAGAATCATTTTCACCGACTTTACACTGGCTTCGGCGAACCCGTTGCTTTTTGCGTATCTTGGGCTGCTTGTTGTCAGTGTAAATCCATATTGTTTTCCAAATTCTCGGAATTCTTTACAATCAAATTGACTTCCATTATCTGCACGGAGGATCTTGGGTATACCAAATCGTGCAAATATCCCTTTAATCTTATTTATGATGTGCATTGAAGTCATGTTCTGAAGTAAGATCACCTCCGGATATCGTGAGAAATAGTCTTCTACTGTGAGGTAGTTACGTCCTTCAATAGTGAGAATATCAGCTCCAACACACATCCACGGTCCTTCAGGTAACACTGTACTGATCAGGGGTTCCACAGGGTTGCTTCTGTGTTCAATACAGGTCTTGCACTTAGATATCAGTGTCTGAAGGTCTTCATTTATGGTTGGCCACCATACAGACTCCCTCGCTCTGCGACGACATTTTGACACTCCCAAATGTCCCGCATGTAGTCTTGTTAGAATCTCTTGGCGCATGCTGACTGGAATTAGTAATCGATTTCCTTTCAAGATTAGGTCATCCGCAATCACTAATTCATCCTTGTATTTTGCGTACTGCGAAAATTGAGGATTCTTTCTTGCCTGGTTCGGCCAATTATCAGTTATGAAACCTTTCAAGGTTACACAAGTATTGTCTGCTTCTTGCTGCACTCTAATCTCTTCGATCTTCGAGTCTGTAGCAGGCAAGCTAGCTATGATGCTGTGAACATAGGCTTCGACTGCTTCTTCTAGAAACTTGTCTTCGTTGTTCATTATACCACGTATCGGGTCTCTGGAGAGAGCATCGGCAGTGTACATTTCTTTGCCTGGTATATACTTGATGTCGTAATCGAACCTAAGCATTCTCATTCTGAGCCTTTGAAGTCTAGGAGTCATTTCTGCTATTGGCTTAGATCCAAATAGCGTGATGAGAGGCTTATGATCCGTGTTTATTTGGAACTTCATCCCGATGATGTACTCGTAGAAACGTTCACAAGCATATGTGATGCTGAGTGCTTCTTTTTCTATTTGGGCCCATCTTCCCTCTGTAGGAGTCAAACTTCTTGACGCGTACATGACTGGCCGCCACGAATCATTCTCTTTTTGCTCAAGAACGGCACCTAATCCATATGATGAGGCATCAGATGTAACACGAGTTTCTCTATTAGGGTTGTACATTGCCAGTGTTGGTGTATTGGATACCAACTCTTTCAACTGCTGGAACGCATGTTCTTGTTGAGGTCCCCAAATCCAATCGTTCTTCTTGCTCAATAGATCTCGCAATGGTTTGGTTAATTCGGCTACGTTTGGAAGAAACTTCAACAAAAAGTTGATTGTGCCTAGGAATCGGCGAAGTTCTTCTACGTTTTCCGGATTCTTCATGGCTTTTATAGCCTCCACTTTGGATGGATCTGATTTAATGCCATCTTTACTGATTATATGTCCTAAGAATTGTACACTAGGAACATTAAATTGGCATTTACTTTTATTTAGAGTTATGTTTTCCTCTTCTAGTCGCTTCAGAACAGCATCTAGGTTTTCGTCGTGCTCTTTCTGTGTGCGACCATAGACCAAAATGTCATCTATGTGGTTGCACACACCTTTAAGACCTTCTAGTACCTGCGTTATCTTCTTTTGATAGTGCTCAGGCCCTGAGCAAATACCAAAAGGCATTCGATTGAAGAAATATCTTCCTTGCGGTGATATGAAGGTGGTCAGTCTTGCCGACTCTTCCTTTAGAGGAACCTGATAGAATCCCTTACTTGCGTCAAGTTTCGAAAAGTATTTGGCGTCTTCGATTTGCGCTAGCGTTTCTTCAATAGTTGGCAGTGTATGTCGTTCACGGCGAATGCTTTTATTTAATTCGGTGTAATCGACACATATGCGCACACCTTTATCGGGTTTGGGAACCACAACTAATGGGGCGCACCAATCAGTAGGTTCTTCGACTGGCGTAATTATACCATCCTGAACCATTTTCTCTAGTTCTTCTTTGACTTGGCCTCGAAGTGGTAGAGCAATCCGCCTAGGAGCTGCTACGGCATATGGCACGGCATCCTCTCGGAGCGAGATTGAAAATTCATGTTTCATTTTCCCCACCCCGTTCAGTAACTTAGGGTATTTATCCAGGGGATTTGGTTTTAGACTCTGCTGGTCTCCGCTGCTGGTGACGGTTGACAGACTTTGTACTAAGGTAAGTAAGCCTAGAGCTTGAATGGCTGGTCGCCCTAATAGTGGTTCATGCACGCTTTCACAGATAAACATATCCTGAGTGGAGGACTGCTTCTTCCACTTGAGGTCCGAGCGTATTTTTCCGATTACCTGCAATGGTTGACGTCCAGGTCCAAAAAGTTGCTTAGACGTAGGCCTAAGTTTAGTATCCTTCATTTGTTCGAATAACTTTTTGGGAATAACTGTCACGTCGGCACCCGTATCCAATTTGAATTGTACTCTAGTGCCCTGAACATTCATAACGACAAGCCATGGGTTAGAATTCTCTAACTCAACTTTCCCAATGAACGCGTCATCGGAATTATCTTGGCCTACTACCTCCTGCACATGCTTTGATCGACAGACTTGTGCCCAGTGTCTCTTCTTGCCACATTTGTGACAACCCTGATGAAAATTCTAGTCAACTTTACTTGTTAAATTTAGACTAAATTGGACAAGAATGTCAGTAACAAGAACAGACAAGATCAGACTCTATTATGACCCATGTTAACAAGACAAGAACAAGCCATTCTAAGTAAGAATAGACAAGACTAGATACAACAAATCCTTACTAAACCTGACTTGACTAGAAGACACTAATCTAGATGAGAATAGACAAGACTAGACACAATGAATCCTTACTAAACCTGGCTTGACTAGTATACACTAATCTAGATGAGAATAGACAAGACTAAATACAACTAATCCTTACTAGAGCTGGCTTGACTAGAATACACTAATCTAGATGAGAATAGACAAGACCAAAAAATACTGGTAGGCCTATAGCTAATTGCTTTGCATTAAAACAATGATAGCTGTAACCATAAGGTAACAATGGTAAATTATGATTGCTCCTGCAATCCTGCTTCTTTGCAATTTAAGCTGAAACAATCATTGTAAGTTTTGAGAGAATCGGGTAACAATGGCCTCTCTCTCTCTCTCTCTCTTCCAAATTTTGCATTTAATCTGGGAAAAACAAACATTAATATGGTTAAGTGACAGTTGGGTAACAATAGTTAGTTTTATCTCTCACCGAAGGCTGCCTGCATATGTCTGTGGAAAGTCTACAGTTAGTGTTATTATAATATTATAATACAGTATAGTTGCAATCGGAACATTGGTCTTGATGGCATTAAATCTGAAATAAACCATGGTAGTGTATTATTAATTTCAGTGAGTAATAATGTTCACTCTTGCTCCAAGGAAAATCTGAAACAATTTTGTTTTATTCAAGAGTGGTGACAATGAATAAGGTAATAATATTTCTCCTAAGGGCTCGTTTGCATTCAATCTGAAATAAACAATGGTATTGTATATTAACGGGTAACAATGGTTCTTCATTGAACTGAAATAAACAATTATATAACTAATCAGTGGGCAATGTTCACTCTCTTCACCAAGGCTCCATGCAATCTTCTTTTAGATTAGTGACAACGGGTTACAAATACAATGGTTTCTGGCTTGTTTTCATTCAATCTGAAATAAACAATTATATTTAATACCGGTATCAGTTGGCAAAGTTCGCTATTTCACTCACCAAGGCTTCTAGAATGAATCCGAAAGTGTTTTGTTTAAGAAGTCAAACAATCAGATAACAGTGTTTGGCTCTCTTCAATTGCTTGTTTGCATTCAATCTAAAACAATCATATTAATAATCGGATGGCAATGCTACACTCTCACTCATCAAGGCTTCTAGAATGAATCTGAAACTGTTTTGTTTAAGATTAGTCTCTATCGGATAACAGTGGTTGTGGTTTGCTCTCCTCAAGGCAGGTTTGAATTCAATCTGAAAAAATAATTAATAATCAGAAAACAATGTTTGCTCTCTCGCTCACCAAAGCTTCTAGATTGAATCTGAAACTGTTGTGTTAATCAGAATAACAGTGGTTGCTCTCCTCACGGTGTGTTTTCATTCAATCTGAAACAAACAAGGGGCTTATTTTTATAAACAATCCCGTACAATGTTCTTGCTTGTTGATAATAAACCTGAAACAGACAATGAGAGCAACAATCAAGGGAACTGGGTTATAATTTAACAAATCTTGGAAGATTGCTGTGGTCTCACACAAGCCTGTCCGGCCTGCTTGCCTCGACGAATGCAACTTTGCAACTGACTGCGAGCACTCTAGACTAGACCACGGCATGGCGTCGCCATGCAGACATAGCTGATGCAGGTGGCCGGCAACTCAGGAATTCCTCCATACAAGAATGGACAAGAATACACTAAATGAGACGAGTAACAAAATTAGAGCAGATCCAACAGGACAAGAACCAAGAAGATCACACCAAACTACACAAGCACTAATGTCAATGACAAGAATAGGGTAGTTCACACTAGAAGAAGATTAAACAAGAACAGACTAAATCACACAAGAGCGTATTTTAAAGAGAAATCCATCATAAAACCTTTTGTAAACGCATTGGGCACATCTCTAGCCGAGCGTGTAATTTATTCGACTCGGACAGTCTTCTCTTCTAGTTCTGTTGAACATGAGGTTGTGGCCAAGATATTTGAAATATTCTAATGGCTGTGTTTTTTTTAAATCTATATTATTTCAGTCCGCATTTTAAGACACAAATCCCAATCCTTGTATCAAGGAAATTGTAAATTCACATTATTATAAAATTAACTGACAGTTGTAGCTCAAGCAGTAAGCTTAAGCTTTTTCTTCGTAAAAAACGCGAATACAAGGAATGGTCATTTCCTTCACAACTGCGTGACTCCAAAATACCTAGCAACCCGAAAAGGGTTTACCCGGGGCATGTTTCACATAATGAATTAAAATTTATAATTAAAATGGTTCTAGCTTATAGGCGGGGACGAATCTAAGTTCAGTAATGGGTGGGGGAGAAGAAGGGGAGGAGGTGACAACACAAAATTAAAATAATTCCTCTTCCTCTCTTTGCTCTCATCCCGATAGTTGCCAGATAAAATTAATTATAAGGTTTAGACTATAGGGCCCAAAATTACTACTGGCCAAAAAATGGGAAATCCAATATATTGATTATTGTCAAACACTAATGTATAATATGTAGGCCTATACACTGTACAACATGTAACACCACCCAATAAATTATCTTATCATGTTGGCCGGTATCATAATACTATCATGTAAAAGTACAAAAATGCGTCCAAGTGCGTTTTTATTATGAATTATTATTATTATTATTATTATTATTATTATTATTATTATTATTATTATTATTATTATTATTATTATTAGACGGTTTTCGGGACATTGTACCGCGTTATTAAGAGTGTAATAACACATACCTGTGTTATTGCGCGCTTGACGTTTCGCAGCCTACTGTGAGCCGCATTGTCCAAAGACTGAAGAGATTCCTGCTTTGCTCCTGGTTTGAGCCCTCGTTTTCATCCCATGTGTGCCTGCGGTGGAATATGATATTGGCCACATTGCCTGTTGTGTGTGTATGGGGTGGAGCTAACTGAACATTGTCTTACATCAACATTTTTTGTTTGGAATGGAGAGTTTTATAAACAAAAAGAAGGGGCGGCTATGGGTTCCCCGATTTCACCTGTTGTAGCTAACATTTACATGCAGTATTTTGAAGAAAAAGCTCTAGAATCAGCTCCCTTAAAACCTAAATTATGGCTTCGCTATGTTGATGATATTTATGCCGTTTGGTCTCATGGCGACCGGGAGCTAACACGTTTCCACCAACACCTCAACAGTATCAATAAAAGCATTCAATTTACTATCGAACGAGAGAAAAACAATAGTCTACCTTTCCTAGACGTACTGGTAACAAAACTAAATAATGGAAAACTAGGCCACAGTGTATACAGGAAAGACACGCACACTAATCAGTACCTGCACGCTCAATCACACCACCATCCGAATCAAAAACGAGCAGTTATGAATACCCTTATAACTAGGGCAGTGCGTATTTCCGATAAACAAAGCTTTATAAACGAAAAGAAAACTCTCACAACAGCTTTAGTGCAGAATGGATACAATCCCATTGCCATAAGAAGAGCATTCAAACAACAAAGTGTACCTCAAAAACCTGTAGAGAAAGATAAATCAACTGACAATGTAAAAAATAAAGCTTTTCTTCCATATGTTCATCAGGTCACCGACAAGATAGCGCGTATACTAAAGAAGCATGACATACACCCTGTTTACTCCACACATAAAAAACTCCAAGCGTCACTAAACTCAGTCAAAGACCATATTCCTCCAATGGTCTCGGGAGTGTACGAAGTTCCCTGTGAGTGTGGTAAAGTGTACATCGGACAGACGGGCCGAACAATTAGAACAAGAATAATCGAACACATGGCCCACTGCAGGAAAGGCGACTCAAACAACTCTGCGCTGGCTAAACACGCCCAGGAGAATATTTCAAACCCAGGACACCAAATTCAGTTTGATAACACACGAGTCCTCAACTCCAATACCAACTTTTTGCCGAGATACATCAGGGAGGCGGTGGAAATCCGAAAAAACGACAATAATTTCAATGGAGGAGATGGATTCAAATTAAGTCCATCTTGGGGTCCGACACTGGAACGTACGAAGAGTGGAATAGTAAAACAGCAACCGGAGTCGGACAGACAGACCATCGTTGCGCCATCCCCCGCCCCCTCCCCCCCCACACACAACAGGCAATGTGGCCAATATCATATTCCACCGCAGGCACACATGGGATGAAAACGAGGGCTCAAACCAGGAGCAAAGCAGGAATCTCTTCAGTCTTTGGACAATGCGGCTCACAGTAGGCTGCGAAACGTCAAGCGCGCAATAACACAGGTATGTGTTATTACACTCTTAATAACGCGGTACAATGTCCCGAAAACCGTCTAATATTAATATAACGGTCCGCGAAAGTCTTCAATCCTTCATTATTATTATTATTTTATTATTATTATTATTATTATTATTATTATTATTATTTATTATTATTATTATTATTATTATTATTATTATTATTATTATTATTATTAAAAAAGGTGTGAAGCAGGTCATTTCGACGAGTCGCGTGTTTACACTTACTAGTGTGTGTTATTATTATTTTATATACCGCCGACCGGTATATATATATACATATTATATTATACCCAAAACAAAATCAAACAAGAGCCATCACAACCACATAGCAACTTCAACCCCCCCCCAACCACCCCAATAATAATAATAATAGCAGAAGATTTTTAAGCATAAGTCCGCTTTGAGAACATAAGGAGTGAATGATAGCAATAGTCGTAAAAGTTTGCCCCGACTGGGGTTTCGAACCCAGAACCTTCGGCTTTTTAAACCGATGCTCTACCAACTGAGCTATCGGAGCTTTTATTATTATTATTATTAATTATTATTATTATTATTATTATTATTATTATTATTATTATTATTATTATTATTATTTTTATTGAATATAAGGTTTGTAAGCATAAGCCCGCTCTAAGGACATAGGCATTCATGAATCAATAACTTAGCGGGCTTATGCTTAAAAACCTTATATTCATACTACCCAACTTATGGGAGATGAGATCTGATTGGATTTATCCATGTGATCTTTCAGATTTGACAGCTACATTGCAGTCTTCTGTTGGATTTATGTCATGGAAGTCAACAGTCACAACAAATAGCAGTTTAGTAAAGATTTGTTCTGCTGTCACCCGGTGGCTCAATTGGTAGAGCTATGGCACGTTAAGCCGGAGGTTCTGGGTTCGAGCCCCAGTCGGGGCAAACTTTTACGACAACTGCTATGAATCAATTATTATTATTATTATTATTATTATTATTATTATTATTATTATTTTATTATATAATAATAATTATTATTTATTGATTAATAGCTGTTGTCCCAGTTGGGACCCCAGTCGGGGCAAACTTTTTGGACAACTGCTATTAATCAATAACTATGTCCTTAAAGCGGGCTTATGCTTAAAAATCTTATATTCATTATTCTTATTCTTATTCTTATTCTTATTCTTATTGCTATTGTTGTTTTTTGTTGTTGTTGTTGTTGTTGTTGTTTTGTGAGACTGGGAACTGTTACTAAAAACGCATTCCTCTTTAAGTCAGAGGAACTTTAATAAACACAAAACAAATAACCTACAGTATTGGAAAACTTTCATTCATATAAATGTCCTATTACCTATTATTATTATTACCTACCTATTAAGAGCTAATTCTGTCAGTAAAATTTAAGTCATTTATTTATAGCTCTTAAATTACTTTTTCTCAAGTACTTAACAATTTTGCATTCCAACACTGCCTCATCAAAATCCGCTAACACAATGTGATTTGAAAAAGTTTGGTTAAAGTTGTTTTTGCACTTGATTGAATTTTAACCTCCGGTTTGAGATTGAAGTAAGACTTGTTTACGATCTAATATCTTGAGAACGCGTGGACTTGGGACCTTCCGAGGGTACAAAAAAGAAAGATGGATTTAGATTTAGTAGTCACTGTCAACTAGAAATTTTCGCTTACTCGGAAAGTAGTCCGAAAGTCGGTCTTTCCTTACGACTGCATGGTACACCGATCGCGAAGAATTCTTGACGGTCGGTGGACCAATACGAACGCACTACGTGACCCGGTGAACCAATCGCAATGGGCCTCGAGACCCGGTATCTTTGAAATCGTTAAGTAACGAGGAGTAACGTCTTTAAAATTCTAGGGTTGCTGGTTGATTTATAAAATGTAAACATGTTGATTTAACTATGGTTATTTGTTGTCGATTTTCTAACATTTTGAAAAAGAAAAGTCAACAAAGTTCGCTGAATGAAAGAGCAAATGTTTTTTTTCCGGGACATCACCTCCAACGCCAATCAACCATTGTATTACAATGTTTGGATTATAGCCAACACACCAAGTGCAAAATTAAATGTTGAGCAAAGGTTGTTAGTTTTTAATTGAAACAACACACCTTGTCTTCCATTCTTTTACAAGGGAAATGTTTTTTTTACATTACGTTTTATGCACGAAATTTTATCTGCTGGTACAAAACTCGTATTTGTACCGCCTGACAAAATAGATCGTGCACCATTAGACCGTTGAGTGAATAAGGAACCTAAGTGGGCGTTGTCCGGTTCTCTCCAGTCAGCGAGGTATAGGCGATTAACCCGTGCTAAATGTTTCGTAAGCGATAGCGCGAGAACCCGACCACGGACCGGAATTATATTCATACTGTAAGAAACTATAATCTTTCCTCTTTGCGTGGATATACATAACTCTGCTCTATCACAAATATTAATGACATTTGTTTTGAGTTGAAGTGAACTCTACATTTACGCTGTTGCCAAACCTTCCAAACTGCTCTTGAAAAAGTACGTAAAAACATTTTGTCCGTGGCATCAGCATAACATTTGGTATCCGACTTGCTTTGTGGCTACTGTGAGGTCACTGGGTTGTACTAGATTATACATTACGAATAAAATATCCTTTAATGTCCCAAACAAAATCTTGAATGCGAAGTACATTTAGCAACCATGGACAGGCGCGTGGTATGCGAGGATGCCACAGCTGCACACAACGTGGCTGCGTCCCCGCTAGGTTGCCGCTCAGTCAGAGTACATTTGCGACGCGCGCAAACATGGGTCCATTTAACTCATAATAGTTTGAATTTAGGAAGCGTCATCGAGCAAAGTAGAATGCCACATCTTCTTTACAGAATTATGCATCTTGTGATGTTATTGGTTTTGATTTCTTTTTGCGCGAGTCAAAAGATACGGCGAGTTACATTTTCGTACCATGCTAATTCTTATGGGCGCTGAGACCAGAGGGGACCCCAAATTTTCCCTTTCCCCCCTTCAAAACTTAGGTTCCCTATAATATATAATATTCACTCAACGATTAGACTGTTATTCCAGATTATTCCCTGGTGAAAGACATGGGGTTACTTCAATTTAAAACTAAATTGCTCATAATTTAATTTTACACTTGGCGTGTTGACTACACTATAGTCAAAAATGGTAATATATTTTTTGAAGGCACCCCCCACCCCCAAAAAATCAGTGGTAATAAAATAATCCTTGAGCTATTTTTTAGTCAAATACAGTAAGTTTGATGCAGAGGCGTAGCTAGAAACTAAAGGCAAAGGTGCCTGATGATGGTTTCAAATTTATACGTTATGAAAACAATTTTAAAGCACAGCTAAACAAATAACGTTCAAGGGACCTTCAAAAACTCTTAGCTTAAATACGCCATGGTTTAGAGAACAATCAAGAAATTATTTCTCGTGAAAATCGCTCTCGACCAATATTTTTGATGTAGGAATTCACGGAGGTAGGCCATATGCTCTTCCATGAACGCGTTATAAAAAATAAAAAAAATAAAATCTGTCCTCCAAATTGAATAGATCGAACACCACATGAGCGGACGGGAAGCAACATAACAACGCAGGGACGGACTTAAAAGTTTAAACCTAACGAGCAGTAAAACTACTATATACTAGGTATCATTAAGATATTTGGGAATATGCAACTATTCTGCCGAGACAAGGCGACGAAAACCTTTTCTAACGATATTGAGGTAAAGTCTGATCTATTACTGACAAACTGTGTCTCACCTCACCGTCGTTTTCTTTTTTTTTAAATAACTTATATTGTGTCTCCACCTCATGACTGTGTCGTGACTCGTGTTACGGGTATTTGTGCAAACGAACTCTGACTAACACACGCTAACACTAATCTTCTTGGTAATGTTGCTTGCTGCCCTCCACTCTAATTTTACGTGTTGCGGGTATTTAGATGAGCGAAGCGAAGACTTCAATTTCACTTACCCCGGGGAAAATAGGTCGGGTGTTTTTTTTGTCTGTTTGTTCGCTCTCGACCGGGCAAACGGCATATCCAAACTTTATAAAAATTGGAATGGACCTTCGAAATCTCTGAACTAGACTTGACACGTTTATGGGTACAATCGACGAAATATATATATTTTTTTTTTGGATTTTAACTAACTAGTAATGAATTTTGCAATAAACAGAAAAAAAAAATTGTCAAAATGACATTTCCGAGCTAGGTCCCATCGGCAAATATCTCCCATAAGAAATAACATGGGGACGATCTTTATGCCCCGTGACCTTGTAGGATTTGGATCCACAAAAATATTGGCCATTACTGACGTACTCTATACAGCCTTTTCTGTAAATTCTCTATATTTTGTTTTGTAAATTTGGGCAAGTAGTTCGGTCAAAATATGCTGATTACCAAGATAGGGTGTGATTTTGGAATGCATATTTTGTGCGTGTTTGAGGGTATATTATTTGGGCACAGTTTCAAGACACGATGTAAAAAATGGGCAATTTAGGTCAATGGTACTATGCTCTAGTATCTATGTGGACCAAAAAAGAAGCAGGTTAAAGCTGATTTAGGAATTTCCCAAAACACCAATTTTCGTAAATTTCTGGATCAAAAAAGTTGAAACATTCGTGTTAAATCACAGTTACAAGATATAATTTTTTAAACTGTCAGTTTAGTGTATAGTATTGTGCTATAGATCATGTGCTAAAAAAATTTTTTTTTGAGTTAATAGCCCCTTTAATTAAACTTTAAAGGAACGTTTGAAATCACGAAACTTAGATATGTTATTATTTTAGGGTCAATCTAAGAAATATTTCTTGTAGAAATTGTACTATTACGATTTTTTACTTCCAATTTTTTAAATGATATTTTTGTGATATTTAGGCCGATTCTAACCAAACGGGTGTGGCTCCAACGTTCATATTTTACATGGACATTAAGATTATAGTGATGTTGTGCCTTTTGAAAGAAAAAGTTGAAAAAGTTGTGCTGACATCATAGAAATAAAGGTTTTAATATAAGCCTTTTATAGGTGTATAATAATAATTAGTACCTAAAAATAACAAGTAACTACAGAAACTTGACAAAAATCACAATGTGTTCCTAGAGATTTTTTAGTAATCATAGCAGAGAAATAATCAACACAAAAAGCTCATCCATCAACCTCGACTGGAAAAAAGCGTTAACGAAGCTTCCTGTTATTTTCTTACAACGCGTGTTGCTGTTATTTTCTTTGTATTATTTTTGAATTATGCTCATACCGTAATGCAGGAGTCGGAATGATTGTGTACTTCATTGTTTTGGGTACCTAGCTATTTAAACGCAATTGTAAATATTCACCCTTATGGTATCATTGTAGACTGTGAGTGCCATAAAACCAAGACTTTATAGTCCTCTCGGTGCGAGTGGTCTACGTACTCATGTTGAAGGAAGGATAATAATAAATATGTACAGTTATTAGATTTGCGGGAGTTAGCCAATCATTTTTATTTGAAAATTTCGACTGTAGCTTGTTGGAGGACCTTCTATGTGGTACCATCCAGATCATGCTTTGAGACGAAATATATCATACTGTCATCTGACGAACGACGAAAAGTCCTAAGTAAAACGTTCCAATTCAATTCTAATATTTCATGTAGCCTACTACTATTGAGATGCCGAGGTTACTGTGCAGCATCGAAATCTCTGTAACATGCAAAGTGCCTTTGACAAAAAAATATTATATAAAATATTCTTCATTATGAAAGATGTAAGGTTTTGAGAATGACAAAAATAGGAGCTACAGTACGTATATTTTGTATGAACATTAGTTGTAAGACGGAATGGAAACAAGCCTCTATTTAGTCTTGTGGGTCAAGTAACAGAATATACCTAACACATTACCTAACAGGCAAGTTAAATATATTTTATTAATCTCCCATTAATTAAATTAATTATTTCGAGGAACGCATTTTGAATTAATTACAAAATAAACTTCTCAGCATAAGTTGTTGTTATAAGTTTTTTTTCGAATTTTGTACAAACATCCATGAAACGAAAGATGTCTCACTGAAGAAGAAATAGTTTGATGAATCACATCTGTACGACTATCATTTTAACTCTACTTCTACACACATATTAAAGGTATATTATATTATATATTGTAGTTCATAAACTAAATTCATGTTTAAAATAAAGATCGATTGGTGATTGAAACGGACACTACCTCATGATGTCCGCACATAAATTTCACAACACTTCAACCCACACTGACACATACTGACAATTTTAGTGATTTCAGTATTCAGTATTTATTGGTATTATACTTAAACTTATTAATGTTAAAATGCGTTGTACATATCACGATATAACAATGAATGGTATATAAAATGGGGTTTAAACGTATTGCATGATCCTTTAGTTTTTACATTTTGGTGTATACATCATAAGTCAGAAGACTGAATACTAATAACTTAGTCTACCATATTCTTGTCATTGACAACTACGGTACTTGTGTAGTTTTGTGTGATCTTCTTGGTTCTTGTCATAGTCTAATCTAGTCTATTCTTGTTAAAATACGCCCTAGTGTGATTTAGTCTATTCTTGTTTAATCTCTTTAGTGTGAAATACCCTATTCTTGTCATTGACAAGGTACTTGTGTAGTTTAGTGTGATCTTCTTGGTTCTTGTCATGTTGGTTCTTGTCTAATCTTGTCACTTGTGCTATCTAGTGTATTTTTGTCCATTCTTGTTAAATAATTCTTGTTGGTTTCTAGTCAAAAAATGTTCTTGTCTGTTCTTGTCAACTTACTAATAAGAATACACTAAAACAGACAAGATTTTTCATCAGGGAAGTAGCATCCTTTGCTGGACATACGTCGAAAGAATGCAGTGGGGATTTACCGCACCTCTCACATCTGTCGGACTGCTGCTGGCCTTGACTAACTTAGTTTTAGGCCCAAAGGGCCCAGGATCTTTAGACTCTTTACTAGACTTATTCCAAGGTCTACTTTGTTTGTTCTTACCGGTTTTTACCGCTGCGATTTGTTCATTCGTGGGTGGTCGCACTACCGATTGTTGGCCTCGTACTGACTCCCGCTGAGTTGCCCTATCGACTACTTTTTCTAGTGTAAGATTTGGATCCATTTGGAGCTCTTCACTAAGTCTAGCATCACGCATGCCAACAACTATGCGGTCTCTAATGAACTCATCCCTGAGTTCATTGAACCCACAGTGCTGGGACATGCTGTGTAAGTCTGTGACAAACACACTCATAGGCTCACCCTCAGCCTGAACTCGCCTATAGAATTTCACCCTTTCATATATTACGTTTTTCTTAGGTTCAAATCTATTATGGAACTGGGCTTTCACAATGTCATATTTTTTTAGGTCATCTGTTGAAAGTTTGAAGCTAGCCAGAATATCATCTGCATCTTCGCCCATTGTGTAAATAAACATATCTACCTGTTCTTCCTCTGTTTTGAGATGGAGGCCAGAAGCTTTTCTAAACCTCTCCCATCTCTGTGACCATTTTAGCCAAGTGGATGGCTGTGCAAAATCAAAGGAAGCGGGTGGACTGACCTGATATGTTGTTGTTTCCCCTCCTGGCATTATGAAGTTGTTTTACCTTGAATGTTGATAGTAGTATTTTAGTAGGCCTACTCACACTTTCCAAGCACTTCTGACTACCATGTAGTGTTTTTACACCTTTATAACTCCAATAACTAGGCGGGGAAGGTTTTGTTTACAACAGCTTTATTTACGCCAACATGATCAGAGAGTGAACTAGGTCAGAGCCTTCTAAAGATACATACATGTTGATACAATGTAAGCCTAAGGTGGCGGTGCACTTTAGGCGGTGATTACAAATCACTACACCATGCTCACATCCACTCACACATATCATACGGACTTATTTTCTGGGGAAACTTGCCACAAGCTATAAGAGTGTTTAGATTACAAAAACGGGCCATTCGAATTATGGTAGGAGCCTCTTGGCGTACCTCGTGTAGAAATATCTTCCCTACCCGAAAAATCTTGACCTTAGCAAGTACTTTGATACAACTTGCAGCAGTCTTTGTCAAATCAAACCCTCACCTCTTCAAATTAAACTCAACTATTCATGACCATGATACACGATCGCAATTAAAAAATCATGTCCCAACTCACAATACAACGCGTTTCTCCAGAGGACCTCATTACCAATGTCTAACAATCTTCAACCATATACCTCCAGAAATTAAAAATATACAATCACTAGACTCTTTTAAATATACATTGAAATCATTTCTTATAAAGCATTTGCTTCTACACCATCAATGAATACCTTCATCCAGCTGACGTTTAACTTAATCTAGTGCGCCCGAACATACAAATACCCCACCCATAGCTTTACACTCAACTTTCCTTCACACTCCTGAAACTACTATGAATTTCCATGAATATAATATAATTTATTATATATAAACAATTCAATACAAAAATTAGTATTATGTATAGAAATAGAAGGGAAGATATTATGAAATTATGAAATGTATATTTTAATGTATAATTTTATGAAATTGTTAACAATATGTATTACTCTTTACCATAGGCTAGGCTATTCACTTTCTCTAAAATGAGTTATACTTGTGCAATGTAGGCCTACCAGTCAAGGTGAATAAAGTTATTATTATTATTATTATTATTAAAAACCAGATCACGGGCTAGCCTAGACCCTAGGGCCTTGACCTAGTAGTAGGCTAACCCTAGGTCTAATTTCTATTCAAACTTGGTGAAGAATAATTAATTACTCAGCATTTTGCATTATTGTATTTGTGGCCGTATCATGTGACACGGATAACGTGTAAATGATGCCTTCAAATTCGATAATAATATCCACTATCACTCACTTCGATTTTCCCGCTAAAACAAGTAATCTAATCCCAGTCATCTCCTTTCGGGTCGGATGAGTCGGATGAGGGTTGGATTTGTTTTGGCTTATTTCCGGGACACTTGGATTGCAATCTGAGATGAACTTTGAAACACTTGGCTGACTCGGATTAGTAATCGGATGAATTCTGGAACTCAGTAATAGTGTGATCGTTTTTTTAAAGAGACGCCTTGCCTCCACTTTGCAATTCATTTTCATCTTAGTTCTTCTTAGATTTAAAGAAAATATCTATGATCAGCCAATCACTAGGATTGAGTGACAAGAAATAAGTGATTGAAAATAATCTACATTTGCATAAATTATCTTGTGTAGTAAAAACATAGTGTGGCTTGTTGGCCTTGTTGTTAGCGTATCTGTTTCCAATGCAGAAGGTCCAGGGTTCGATTCATGCCAAAGTCAGAAGTATTTTAACTTCTGATTTGGACTTAAGTCCATCAGTTCGTGTCTTAGAAGTTTGTATAAACGGTGACTTTGGAGCCGTCCTAGCAACGAAGCACATCAAATTCAGAGTTCTTCTGAATCGGCCTTGTTGATTCTGGCGTTGATTCGCGGGTGTTCGCAATGTCCATACCACTCTTTGCTATATGTCCTATATTAAAAATATCGATCTTTGGTTGGTTATCGCTCACTCGTCGATTGCGTCGGGGCCTACAAGGTAGGCTTAGACGCTTTGATTTATTGTCCCCCACTGAAAATCAGTTATACTAGGGAAACGCCAAAGTCGTTGTTAGACGAGTGAGTGAGCCATGTGTTGAGTACTCGGTAACATTCCTTTTCTTCCCCATACCTTAAGCCTTCCTAGCCTATCATAGGCTACAGTGGAGCATTATGGCCTAAACTATGGCCTAAACTTTAATACCCTATTATTTATACGAATACAATTATCAAACTGAAATGCAAATGTTCCCAGGTACTCAACACATGACTCGTTCACTCGTCTAACAACGACTTTGGCGTTTCCCTAGTCTAGTTGGCTAAAGCGCCCTTATAGCCGAAATGTGGGAGACATGGGTTCAATCCCCTGGTCGGGAAAGATTTTGTAATTTCTGGACTGTATTTAAAAAATTATTAAACATATTTCGAAATGCATATAACGCAGTGTAGTCGATCATCTGTGACAATAGAGCCTACTATGGTAAACATAGCCAGTACGAAATATGTGAAAATATTGCAAGGTTTACTCAATCTACGAGCGGAATTTGGGGGTACCTTGACGTGCAACATTTGATAGACCTTGCATGGGCACGGCATTTCACGGCCAGGCGAATAACAAACAAAAAATATCTTTAAAAAATCGAAACCATTGTCGTTTTAAAAAAAGGTAAACTCGTACCGGATGTCTGTTTAAAATTTCAGCGCAATCTGTTCAGCGATTCGGCTGATTTTCAACGTACACATACACACGCAGACTAACAGAATAAGCGCCGTTTAAGTTGAATGGAGACCACTCCGTTCGCTGCGCCCACTCGTTTAATAACTGAGTGAGTAGACTAAATACAATTTATGTATTTATTTATCAAAAATGCACTCATAAAGATCACTGCATGCAAGTCAGCATAGATATAGTAATTTATTAGGAATGGAACTGAGTGAATGTGTCTCCAAATATTATCTTTATCTTAATTATCTAAATATATCTTAATCAAGTGATCATTATTGTGAACTTGATCATGGTTTACTTTTCCAAGTGAATTAAAAATACGCAGGCGGGGGTAGTCTAACATCGAACTTGTCTTGGCAATCACGTGTTTCGTAGAAGGAAATATCGCAAGTGCCTAAAGTTAATAAATTCCTTAAAGTTTATATATTATGAAAGAATATATTTATAGTGATTTAATACATGTGACTGACCAATATGGACCAACGCTTAAAAGGTAAGTAGTTACCTAAAATATTATGATAATGTACCGTATGATATCATGCAGTTAGTACTTGGATAACAATGTTCGTAATCGTAGTAATCTGTCTTGATACGAGTTCGACCACAGAACATAATATGGTTCCAGTATTTAATAGACAGCCTTTGCGATGTGCATGCAGAGACTTGGTCAGAAGATGTTTTTTCGTATTAGTTTTTATGCTAGGCCGTTGAAAAAATTCAACAACCTACAACTTTGAACGATTGAGGTTATAAAAACAGAATATTTAAAAAAAATTGATGGGAACCAAAGAAAAAAAATCATAACGGTGTACATTTTGAATGAGTATTGCGGACAATTGAACAATGGTATGAAGTTTTAGTTCATTATCTAACATAGTTCACGCCAAGCCTAACAACTTGGCATTATTTTGTATTTTTGTTTAAATTAAAATTCATGAAATTTTTATCTTCCGTTATTCACAGAAATTTGATCCAACAGTGAATACTACTAGCGCTTTGCTGATGTAGCGCGTCCAGAAATTGAACTGCTTGGAAGAGCCGTTGGAGGGGTGGTACTAGCCTAGGCGCCAGCCTCGCACTGGGGTTAATTGGTGGTTGTCTGTTGCTCAGAGAAGCCTTTTGTTAGGTCGCAGGCATGGTCGAAGGACCCAAAGAATATCCTTTTACTATCGGTCGCAAGTAGATTTCGCATTTTGTTAGACGCTATGTTCGAGAAAATCAATTCTAATCCTAATGCCACAGATTGCTTCGAGATATTTTGTGTTTCAGTACTTATAGCGGCAGAGATCCGGAACTAACAAATTGTACAGAAATCGTTCTTTTTCATTATATTTAATTTAACAAACTCAAAATCTAGAAAAATCTAAGGTGTCAAAATTTTATCTTATTTTCCTGCATATTACATTATAATGATTCAAAATCATTGAAACATTAAAACAATAGTTATATTTGTTATGGACTATTTCAATAAACTAGTCAATTTCAAGCCAAATGAGAATATGAGTTGTTAATTTGGGTTACAAATGGAATTTCTGCTACTAATTAGATTGACCAAGTTAATTTTTATTGTTAATTCTGGATATTAAATTCGAAATCTTACCGTGGTCAACCATAACAATAATTTCAACGTTTCAGTCTAACACAAGATATCGATAATCTAGACAAGGTTACTTTTCAAGTATAGTGGATAGTGAAATAGCTTATCAAATTGAATGAATCGAATATTAATAATTAAAATAATTTATTTAATTTTTTGGAAGTTTCCATTTCAACAGAGTGTACATTTCTACAGTTAGAGCCAAATTAGCATGATATTTGGATTAGTTAGTTCTGGTAAGTTGTGCAATGTGCATGTAGGCCTATATAATCTCATTTCATTTGATATATTAATTACGGTAACCGCACTTATTCACCTTATTTAATTTTAAGAGTTCAACGCGATCAAGTTCAGCAATATGATATGATATCAACAAAATTACCCCACTCAAGCATTGTAAAGATTATTGTTCAAGCTACATTCCATACATACACACACAAACTGCAAATTTACTACAGTAATTAATTAGTCAATTAGTGTTGTGTCCCACTGTTTAAATAGTGCGCCAAATACATGCGCCTTGTAAACATAACATGCCTGGCGGAAGTGATGCCTAGAGGTGGCAGGTACGACGCCATTCCGTGAAGCGTGAATAAAAGAGCATGGCTAGATATCAGAAAACCAGCCCTAGGCCTATCATTATTCACCTCTGAGAAATCCTGAGCAGATCCAATCTTCACAAAATACAACACTGGCGACGTGGTAAATCAATATTCAATCATTCTTTCATTTGTTTTCACGTAAAGACGTGCTAAAAGTCGGCACAGTCTAGAGAGCCACCATAACCTCACTTCTCGCGCGCCACGTTTTTGCAATAACGTGATGGCAACAAACCTACCCCCGTTTCCACCCTTTGTGGCCCACATCGATCCACTAACAGTTGGAGCACGCTGGAAGAAATGGTTAAGTCGTTTCGAATCTATCTCAAGGCCTACAAGATTGACGACCCACAACCAACAAGTAAACTTATTCATGATATACATGGGAGAAGAGACTTTAGACACCCTCGAGGCCCTGCCTGGTGTAACGATAGGTCCAACAACTACTTTCGAATTCGCGAAGGGAAACTATCGACCCACTACGACCCAACTGTGGCTGTCAACAAAGAGTTTGAGATCTACAATTTTCGCTCAGCAAAGCAAGAGCCAACAGAGTCAGTCGACCAGTTCTATGAGAGACTCCTAAAACTCTCAAAATCATGCAATTTCGCTTCTGCTAGTCACGAGATTAAGTCTCAAATAATCCTAACAACTACATCATCTCGCCTGCGAAGATACGCTCTTCGTGAGGAAGGGACGCTTGAAAGTCTCTTGCGACAAGCCAGGTCATATGAGACCGCAGAGCGACAGGCCAGCTCTATTGAGTCATCGAGCAAGCCCGATATCAACATCGAGACCCTGAATGCAGTTGCGAAGTACGGTAAGCCTAACAAAAAAAATTACTCATCTAGGCCTAAGTCTACTCCAAATCTGGACACTACCAGGCCCAAGTCTACTTCAAATTTGGACACTTCCAAGCAGCTACCGGCGGCCAAGAGCTGTTACTTCTGCGGAAATGCCTGGCCACATGAAAAAGGAAGGTCATCCTGCCCGGCCAACAATGTAGTCTGTAGAACATGTCAAAAGATTGGCCACTTCCAGAAGTTGTGCCACTCCCGCAACAAGACGGAGGTCACTCACAATCTTGCCACCAGTCAAAATGGAAGCTCAGATGAGGAAACTTTCGCCATCACAGTCAGTCAGGTGACAACATCATCCAAAGTACCTCGAATCAACATAGCTGTAAATGGTAAGCCAATCAAATTTGCTATCGACACTGGTGCTTCTGTTAACGTCATCAGCGAAGATATCCTGATGAAATCCGGAATAGGCCAAGGTCAGCTAAACCAAACTGATGTCAAAATCTACCCATATCAATCCAAAACTCCACTCTCAGTGCTAGGATGTTTTACTGCAACATTATCTCATAAGAACGCCACCCTCACCACAAACATATTCGTCGTGAAGGGAAGCGCTGATTCCCTACTTGGCTACGAGAGTGCGGTTAATCTTGAACTAATTCAAATAGCCACACAGTTAAACTCTGATTACCCTTCACTATATCCACAACTCTTCACTGGTGTGGGCAAGCTACATGACTTCAAAGTACATCTGCATGTAGACCCCGCGGTACCCCCAGTAGCCCAGAAGCACAGAAGAATCCCCTTTCACATGCGTCGGAAAGTGGCAGCGGAAGTCGCTAGGCTCGAGGAACTCGATATCATAGAACCGGTATCCGGCCCTACCCCATGGGTATCTCCCATCGTTCCAGTACCAAAACCTCGAGACCCGAATGCGGTTAGGCTGTGTGTGGACATGCGTCAAGCAAACGTAGCAATCAAACGGGAACGCCACATCACGCCTACACTCGACGACCTCATCTCCTCGTTAAATGGTGCCACCACGTTCTCTAAAATCGATCTCAAAGATGGCTACCACCAGTTGGAGCTGGACGAGGGTATACCCGCGAAATAACCACATTCTCCACACATGTTGGACTAAGAAGATACAAAAGACTCAACTTCGGCATAAATTCTGCCGCCGAAGTGTTCCAAAACACAATTCGTCAAGTCCTTCAGGGAATCGAAGGCGTAATCAATATCAGTGACGACATTCTCGTACATGGGAAGAGTCAAGAAGAGCATGACAGAGCCCTTCATGCAGTCTTTACTCGACTTCAAGAAGCAGGGTGCACACTTAACGAAAAAAAGTGCTTATTCAATCAGCCAGAGCTAGTTTTCTTTGGATACAAGTTTTCCAAGAACGGCATCGAACCAGACCCTGCCAAAGTTAAAGCCTTCACAGCATTAGACTCACCAAAGAATGCCAGTGAGGTCAGAAGCCTTCTGGGTATGATACAATATTGTGGCAAATTCATCCCCAATCTTGCTACCACAACTAAACCACTCAGAGATCTCACTCACAAAGATGCGGAGTGGGAATGGTCATCAAGACATCAGGCAGCGTTGGACCAGCTGAAGACTCAACTGTCAAATCATGAGACCCTTGCCTACTATGATGAAAATAAAGAAACACACCTAATAGTGGACGCGAGCCCAGTTGGCGTAGCAGCAATCCTCGCACAGTCGGATAATGCTGGCAATGAAGACATCGTGGCGTACGCTAGCCGGTCGCTCACTGAAGCTGAAGGACGTTACAGTCAAATCAAACGAGAAGCTGTCGCAGTAGTATTCGGAATGGAACACTTCCATTTGTACTTATTGGAACACAGTTCACCGTCCACACTGATCACAAGCCACTTCTCATACATCATGGGAAATCCTGCATCCTCACCATCTGCTCGAATAGAACGTTTGTGTCTCCGGCTAATCCTTATCGTTTCACGATCGTTCACAAGAAGGGCGTAGACAACCCATCTGACTATATGTCTCGACATCCACTGGAGTTCACAAAATCAGAATACAGGACACCAAAGGTTCCTGAAGAATACATCCAGTTCATCCTAAGACACGCAACTCCGAAAGCAATGTCGCTCCAAGAAATTGAGGAAGCAACGGAAAATGACCCACTACTAATGGAATTACAAGAAACACTAAAATCTTCAAACCCAGAAAAAGCTGCTACAACTGCAACTCTCAAGCAATTCAAGCCAATAATACACGAAATCGCAATCGCAAAGGGAACATCAAAGAACATCCTCCTTAAAGGAACTAAAATTATTATACCAAAATCCCTGCAAAACAGAACAGTCGAACTTGCTCACCGTGGACACTTGGGGATTGTGAAAACGAAACAACTCTTAAGGGAGAAAGTTTGGTTCCCTAACATCGATAAAACCGTGGAGGAAGCCATCCAAAACTGTCATCCCTGCCAAACCACAACCAAAACCAAGTCAAGAGACCCGATCCAACCCACTCCCTTACCCCAAGGCCCATGGCAAAATCTTGCTGTGGATTTCGATGGCCCATATCCAAGTGGAAAATACATCATGTTAATAATCGACGAATATTCCCGCTATCCAATCACTCGCCACATCTCATCGTTGAAATCAGAAACAGTAATTCCGCACCTTAGAAACATCTTCTCATCCTTTGGTATCCCAAACCAGTTAAAATCCGACAACGGCCCTCCATTCAATGGAAAAGAGTTCGCTAACTTTGCCAACGAGCTAAACTTTACCCATCACAAAGTTACCCCACTATGGCCGGAGGCAAACGGCCTCGCAGAACGAGGAGTCCGAACCATTCGAAAAGTCATTCTCACTGCTAAAGTGGAAGGAAAAGACGAGAAGACAGAGCTAGACGCCTTCCTAATGAATTACAGAACAACACCGCACTCAACCACCGGAGTCTCACCCTACGAAGCGCTCTTTGGTAGGAAATGAAGACATCCATTCCACACTTCACAGCAGCCTCCGAAACGAACAACGTCGACACAAGGATACGTCTTACTGACACTCTCATGAAAAAAAGAAGCAAAGCGTACACTGACGAGAGGCGTCATACGAAGAACCACACTTTCAAGGTTGGAGACACAGTCCTTGTACGGCAACCCAAGATAAACAAATACACACCCCCGTTTAATCCGACGCCATTTAAAATCACGAAAATCCTTGGCACAAAGATCTACGCAACCCAAGGCCAGCAGGTTATCGTCCGGAATTCATCTCACTTCAAACGTATCCTCACTACAACAAACTGCGAGTCAAATGAAGCAGAAGAGGACGAAGAAGAAGACTGGGAGGTTCCAGAAACCTTCGACCCTGATCCAGAAACCTTCGACCCTGATGGAGATCCCCAGCCAGAAATCGTGCAAGAGAACCCTCTGCCCCAACGAGGACCTCCTCAAGAAGTTGAGCAACAACGCCAACCGGCGGAACGTGCTCCACGTTACCCGCAACGACAGAGGCAACGCCCTGCCAGGCTCGACGATTTTGTAATGTAACCATGTTAACTTCTGTAACTAGCATCCAGTTCAATCATTCCATTGACATTTTGATTATACGATTAGCATAGGATAGGCTTATGCCGCTCTTTACAATTATTTATCAAATGCAAGTTACCTTATCTTCAATCTCTTTATTGACATTCTTATATTGGACTATCAGCATACAGTGCATCCATGAAATTATGCTATCTCACTTTTAGTTAGTTTTAAGTTTCTCTGTTTGACATACTTATTGAAACAACCAGTATGCATTGCATGTATGAAGTGATTCTAATACTATTGTTTACTTTATGTTGAATCTTTAAATTAAGGTTGGGAGGAATGTTGTGTCCCACTGTTTAAATAGTGCGCCAAATACATGCGCCTTGTAAACATAACATGCCTGGCGGAAGTGATGCCTAGAGGTGGCAGGTACGACGCCATTCCGTGAAGCGTGAATAAAAGAGCATGGCTAGATATCAGAAAACCAGCCCTAGGCCTATCATTATTCACCTCTGAGAAATCCTGAGCAGATCCAATCTTCACAAAATACAACAATTAGTTCAAGTAATTACTTTTTATCCGTTCAACAAGCAATTAACGTAGAATAACATTTTTTAACTCTATTTAAAAGAAGACTATACCATTGTCATTTTGTTTATGCTTACATTATTATTTACAAGTTGACTATACCCTGGTTGAATCCATAGCAATACAAATATGGAATTTGGTCCATGTTTGACTGACTGAGGCGTGATCTGCGAGGATTTTTTTCCTGGAAGATTCTTTCAATCTTACAATAACATTTACCTATTTCCATACAAATGCACGTGCAGTTGCAAACAATCTAAATTTTCGTCAGTCGGATATCAAATTTCAAGGAGTATAATTATTTGTCGTTACATTTTTTAGTCCATTCGTGTTTCGAATAGGTGGACGAAGTGTTGCAAAACTAGAAGGTGCCAGTGTTACTTGTAAGCAGGGCCGGCTCGTGGGTAGTGTTATGTCATAGGCCTTATGCCTAGCAGGCAGTGTGTATGGACGGCTCGTGGGTAGTGTTATGTCGTAGGCCTAATGCCTAGCAGGCAGTGTGTATGGACGGCTCGTGGGTAGTGTTATGTCGTAGGCAATGACGTAATATAAGCTAAGCGCTAGACACACAGTTAGGCCGTGGGGAGCATGACAATTTGAACCTGTCTCTAGTAGGGAAAAACCCACCGCCGTCTAAATGTATCGTACCCTTAAATTTAACAGCCTTTGAGTTAACAAGCGGTGTAAAATCAAAACCGCAAGATGGCGAATTCTCGTTATTATTGAAGAAAAACAGTCTTTCTTCCGCAAATCTCTCAGTTACTCCGATTTCCGAACAAAGCAATTCAAGTTGGTGGACTATCATACTATTGTGTATCTGCATTAGGCTTTTAGTAATCAAAACTAGTTATTTGTGCGGAATATGTGTCTGAACAAGGTCTTGCAGGTCTAGGGTTACCTAGGAGAGGCCTAGGGCTTGTCAAACGTGTAATGTTAGCATTAATTGAATGTAGTTCTATAGCCTAATGGAACTAAAGGCTTACACTGTTGTATTATAAATAATTTTCTTTATCTGGGCCTAGGCCCGGGACGGTTTCTGGTTTGTTTTATGAAAGTAATGACAATTTTTCTCGTTTCACACATAGAAGCAAAATTTAAAATGTCCGCCATTTGTTTACGTATTTGTTTATCCCCGCGACGTTCAAATAATCCACTGCATCTTAGTTCATTCAACTAGATGAAGTATCTATGTTGCAGTGAAGTGGTTTTTCCCTACTAGAGAGGCTTCAAATTGTTACGCTAGCGCTCGGTTGGAAGGATAGGAGACTGAGCGTCTAGCGCTTTGCTACGCAAAGCTTATGTACGTCATTGGTCGTAGGCCTAATGCCTAGCAGGCAGTGTGTATGGAACGGAAGTCGGAAGTGAATAAAGACAGGTTCAAAATGGAAGTGTCCAACCACGTTGAGTAACCCCTCATCCTACACCTAAATACCTGTAAAATCGAGCACAGGATATCACAATGGCGACGAGGATGGGATAGAAATACACTTAAATCATTTACATTCATTTATAATCAATTTTCACGTCTGTGCGAGTTCAGTGTCATAAATCTCGGAAGTGTAAAGCAAATGTGTACATCCCCTTAACCTCACTAATTCCGCCCGCGTAAAAATTGAGCATGGCTGGGCCAATATCCTTGGGCTCAACCTGGAACCGTTCGTGATAAGCGCCTTACGGGACCATACAGGAATATTATCACAGTGGGAAAGGTGGGTAGACCGTTTCGAAATCTACCTTGAGGCTATGGCTATCACCGAGCCAAGTCAAACGTCAAAATGCCCCAAAAAGGGTGAAGGAATGCTCGGATCATTGTTTTGACTTTAAAAATAACCCCTGTTAATAATCCCTGCTGCGTCCGACCGATACGGATCCATAGACCCCAAGATGGACCCGATCGGACGTAAATTGCCAGAGCTATTAAAAGAAACAATGTTATTTGGATTTTCCAAAATAGACCAACCATTTTAAAATAAAATAATTTAGTATTAGGACCGTAAATCCCTCTGACGCCATTGGTATCGCCCCAAAAATGTAATGGCTTGAAGTTATTGATCAAATGTATTAAGAGCCCGTATCACGGAGCCATTTTAGAACAAGAAAAATGACAACTTTGACCACATTTTTAAGAAAACCATTCACAATATTTGAATCGGGTAAGTTGCATTGTTCAAGGTTGACTTTAACTTAAACCTTTACGCAATCACATTTTTATTTTTATGATCAATTATATGTAAAACAAACCACAAACTAATGCTTCATTATCTTGGAAACTAAAAGAGATAGAACGATCTGACTTGCGAATTAAGGTTCAAGTTTTTGAAAAACACATTTCCCAATGTCCATATCTCGGAGAATAAATTTATAGTAAACTCAATAAATTTGGCCGAAGTTTGATTGAATGTGCTACTATCTGCAGCGACCTCCTAAACTTCGTGAACGTTGACCGTTTTTTATGTGTCTTTCCCCAAGTCCAGCCAGCTATTTGGAAATGACCCGTCTGGCCGTCTTCCTTTCAAAGACTGCTTTTGTTGAGAAAATGAAAGGGCTCGTCGTAGGAAACCAGTCACAAGTTCTCCAGTTATTGATGATTTGTAAAGATAAAACTTGTTGTCAAGGGTTGGGTTGGGTTGTAGATGAGCTTACATCTAATTGTAATAGTGGAGGAATAATCGTTTTGCGTTGATATGGTTTTCGTTTGGGAACCAAACAGGAACTGAACAACAACTGGGCTTGTAAGACCTATTAAAAACCTCAACACGAAATTAGGACAATAAACAAAACAAACAAAAAATACCAAATTAATTAATAGGAATAAAATGTATGAATAAAATTAATGCAGATGAATCAAATATTGAAACTTGGAAAAGGAAAAAAAGAAAACAGTAAATAGAAGAAGATACTCGGAGCTGAGACTGAGACAAAGGAGTGTTTAAACAATAAAAAAATTATAGCTCAGAATTGTATTGCACCTAGAACTTTAATTTTTTTGTTGACTCAAAATGACCATATAATCGCCTTCCTGACCTGTTTCGTCACCCAAAAAACTTTTTTCCCTTTTTTATTCAATTTCCTTTTTCATTCAACCAACTTTCAGCCATTTTCCTTTGACTTTCAAAATTTCGTCAATAATGCTCTGGAATAGACTGAACCAAAACTCTTCATTCCCAAGAAGATTTATTGTTGTTTATCCTTGTTGTTATTACATTTTTTAACAAGAAAAGGCGTCGACGCTAGCAAATATTTTGCTAAAACACTTGATATCTTTGTGGAAGTCTCGTGCCGCGAAGAGCCTTGCTAAATTACGTGAAACTAACATGGCACTTGTAGTTGGTTCTCCCATAAGTACTCCTTACACATGGAAGGGAAATGACTTACTGGGCAGTCTTTGAGGGCGGGCGGCAGGTCGTTCCATGGGTTAACAACCCGAAAAGAAAAAGCACGTCGGCCGAGCACTCCTTTAGCCGGAGGGGGTTGGAGTATATAAAAGTAATTTTTCCAAATCTAACATCGTTTTTTTATTGTAAATAGTATAGTGTGATATAACATTGTAATTCTATTGACTAAACAATTACTATAATTTTATTTTTAAATTTTTGATATAATTTTTGCGTCCTCCCCCAAATTAACCACTGCTCAACATTTGTCTTCAGTTCTCTTTTGGCACTTGTCACGTGAAGATCGAGTTTTAGATCATACGAGATTATATTATTTTATTGGCCTACATTGTTCGGAAAAACAATGCTGCTCGAGTTAGTGCTTGTTGTATAATTTCACAAAACAATAAGTGTACGCCCGTCAAGTACTAGTGCTGGAATACTGACTTGGATGTTGTCCGACGGAGTTGTTTGCGTGTTTTTTCTTTAGATCAGTCGGAAGAAAAATTAACCCCAAACACAAAAATTTGTAAAAAAAAAAAAAAAAAACGGCAGCCAAGCTCTCCTTCAAAAGTCTTTGGCTGTGAATGTTGTGAGATATAGAATTTGAGCCAGTCTTTTCATTCTTCCTCCATAGTTTCGCATTGAAAAGAAGTAAGTTCATTTCGCCTGTTGACGAGCGCCAAGCCAACCATTTTTGTGGTAAAAAATGGAAAAAATTTTAACTCAAAATCATAAAAAAATAAAATGGCCATTGAATTTGGTTCGTTATAAGAACTTAAAAAAGTCAATGGCCAAGTAATTTTTTGGATGAGCGTAGCGAGAGAAGCGAGTGAAGCGAAGACTTCAATTTCACTGACCCCCAAAAAAATTAGCTCGGGTGTTTTTTTTTTTTTTTTTCTGTCTGTTTGTTAACTCTCTACCAGGCAAACGGCATATCCGATCTTGATGAAAATTTGAGGGGACCTTCGAAGTCTCTGAACTTAAGAGGTGTATTGTTTTTGGGTACAATCGAAGAAATATTTCTCATGAATATCGTACTTTTACGATTTTTTCGATTTTTTGTGCGATATTTTCGTGACATTTGGGCCAATTCTGACCAAACGGGTGGGGCTACAACTTTCACATTATACATGGACATTAAGGTTATGGTGATGTAGTACCTTTTGAAAGAAAAAGTTGAAAAAGTTAGCCAGAATCTATAGAAATAAAGCTTTTAATATAAGTTTTTTGATTTTTTGTGCTATATTTTCGTGCCATTTGGGCCAATTCTGACCAAACGGGTGGGGCTACAACGTCCATATTATACATGGACATTAAGGTTATAGTGATGTAGTACCTTTTGTAAGAAAAAGTTGAAAAAGTTAGCCAGAATCCATAGAAATAAAGCTTTTAATATAAGTTTTTTACGGTAAATATTATCAATTGATAAGAAACAATAGAAACTTGACAACAATCACCTACAATGCGTAGGCAGCAAAACAAAGCACTTGCAAAAGTAAAGAGAACCCACGCAAACTAAAAACTTTAAAAAGCTCATCCATCAACGCGGCGGGACTTTAGCGTTTTCCTAGTTTTAATGATTTTGAGTTGAAAATTTTTACTTTGTTTACCACGAAAATAGTTGGCTTGGCGCTCGTCAACAGGCGAAATGATCTTATTTCTTTTCAATGCGAAACTAGGGAGGAAGAAGGAAAAGATTGGCTCAAATTCTATATAATCCTGTCAAATAAGATCGTATATCGACGTTTGGAGGAAAAAATTGCGATGTCGCTGAATTTTTGCAGAGACCTTCCTTATATAATACTTATTAACATACTAAAACTCCCCTACAATCGGAGTGGAGCTTCGGCCGCCATATTGGAAAATGGCGGCCAGAAGGTGTTTGTTATCGAATATCTCCAAATTGGTTTGAGATAGACAAAATATCTCAATGGCAAAAATATATCCCATTTAATTCCCTACAAAACAGGTGTCTTCTATAGTTTTGGTAGGGGCAAAGGTTACGTCACAAAATCGTGGTTTATATGTTGCTCATTGGAGTACCAGCTTATTTCCAAATTTTCACGCCTAGCATCAAACAATGCCCAGTAAATCCGTTAGAAATCGATTTAAATACAAAAGGACTTTTGTACGGGGTTCATGAAAGCTTCCGTAGTATTTAAAAAAATCAGTTCTGCGAAATCAAATTTTGCATTTACCCGGAATTTGGGTTTTTCCATTGTTGGTATTTCCTCAAAAATGACCTTTTTGACTATCCATTATTAAGCACTAAATAGCATCGGAGGAAAAATTCTTCCTACGCACATTGAAATGACTCAAATAATGATCCGATTACAACCAAAGTTTAAATCCAATATGGCTGCTAATTCCTAATATCTACAACATCAAAGTGAATTATGTAACAAAAAGAGTGTAAAATCAGCACGGAAACAGTATTCATATTGTGAATATTAGGAATTAGCAGCCATATTAGATTTGAACTTTGGTTGTAATCGGATCATGATTTAAGTCATTTCAATGTGCAAAGAAAGAATTTTTCCTCCAATGCTATTTAGTGCTTAATAATGGATGTAAAATATGGCATTTTTTAGGAAATGCCAACAATGGAAAAACCCAAATTCTGGGTAAATGCAAAATCCAATTTTGCAGAACTAATTTTTTTAAATACTAATGGAAGCTTTCATGAAACCCGTACAAAAGTCCTTTTGTATTTAAATCGATTTCTTACGGATTTACCGGGCATTGTTTGATGCTGGACGTGAAAATTTGGAAATTAGTTTGGTACTCCAATAAGCAACATATAAACCACGATTTTGGGGACGTAACCTTTGCCCTACCAAAACTATAGAAGACACCTTTTTTGTAGGGAATTAAATGGGGAATATTTTGCATTGAGATATTTTGTCTATCTCAAACAAATTGGCGATATTCGATAACAATCCTTTTTGGCCACCATTTTCCAATATGGCGGCCGAAGCTCCATTCCAATTGTGGGGGAGTTTTTTTTATGTTGATAAGTATCCTTTAAGGAAGGTCCCCCAAAAAATTCTTATTTGACAGGATTAATATCTCACAACATTCACAGAAGACTTTTGAAGGAGAGCTTGGAAGCCGTCTTTCACAATTTTTTTGTATTTGGGGTAATCTTTTTGCTGTTTGTTTCATATCAATGCGTGAAATACTTATAAACGAAAATTCAAAAAAATGAGGGAAAATTTCAAATGTAATTTTCCATCTAAATTGCTCGGATGTACGGCTTAAAACGAGTTTTATTCATTTTTAAAATACGTAACTAGATAATATCAATACATTTCGTGTAAAGCAAACAAAGAAACGATTTTATTACCAAAATTAAATTAAATAGTTTATTGTAGTAGTCTTATGTAAGAATTAAATGGTGGCTGCATAGCTCAGTTGTAAGTGCCTAGCCTGGACGGCAAAGGTATGCCAAATTTCATGCTGATAAACTCATTAGGTGCCTTCATGGTGAATGCTGGAAATCAAGGTAAAAATAATATACTTTTAGGGAAAGGGGTTGAAAAATGTGGTTTAGGAAATGAAAATAGGCCGTTTGGGGTTAAAAACACATAAAAAACATAATTTTAATAACTAATTAGAATAAAAACTAATTTTGGGTATGAGCTATGAATTATTCCAATTTTAGGGGATGATTAAGGGGGTGGTTGAGGGTTTGGAATATCGTTAGCCTCTCGGCGGATTATTTTTCATATTTTTTATGTACAATCATGCTAAAATTTCATGCTGATAACTCATTAGGTGCCTTCATGGTAAATGCTGGAAATAAAGGTAAAAATAATATAAACTATTAGGAGGGGGGTTGAAAAAATGTGGTTTAGGAAATGAGAATGGGTCCGATTGGGTTAAAACACATTAAAACATATTTTATAACTAATTGAATAAAAATCAATTTTGGGGTTAGAGCTATGAATTATTCCAATTTTGGGGGGGTGATTAATGGGGTGTTGGAGGTGGAATATCGCTGGCCTCTCGGCGGATTATTGATTCTTATGTTTTTATCTACCCCCATGCCAAATTTCGCGCATGGAGCCCATGTGATAGATATTTATTAATGGTTTTGAATTTAAATGGTTTTGGTTTTGGTTTTGGAAAGCAAGTGATTGCGTTCTAAAGTACATCTCAGTGTGGTCCAAGTTTCATAGTTTTAGGATTTACCGTTTTTTCTGTGGGCTTTTTTTCCCTATCCCCAAGAATTACTAGCCAGCCAGCCGGAAGGTTTTCAACGATATTGAATCACTTTTTTAACACAGAACGGGTTACCAGATCGGCTGAATTTTTTTGGTAGGTCATGGACCACAAAATCAGGTCAAATACCGAGTTTCAAGATTGTAAATTTTTCGGGGCGGCTTTGTGCAGATAGCTGAAAACCCCTCAACTCGGGTAGGCGTAAACAGGGTCTCGAGTTAGTCATCGCCTAGCAGTCGCGTGCACTTGGCTGCGGGCGACCGACCGTCGCCCTAGATAGCAACTATGGTAAACATTCTTATAATAATCGTGTGTATTACAGTCACACAGAAAACATCTCCGCCTCCCCCCCCCCCCCGTGTCTACCATTTATTTAACCCTTTGGTATATTTGTAGGCACTAAAATTAAAATGTAATAAATAAAAGCAACACATTGATGAATGATTATTATACGTATTAGAATACGCCCAATGAGGACATATTTTGTCTTAACAATTATTTACAACATATATAGATATAAATAGTAACAATATTATGCACGCGCTCAGGGGATGACATGAATCATTTTCTTTCGTTTTTTAAAACGTATTTAATTTTATTATTTATGACACATTAAAAAATACATTATTAGGTTTTTTAACCATGTGTGGTGTTGGAAAGTTACTCAAGTACACAGTTCTTATTATCTCGGGACTGAACCTGATTCTAACCAAGCAATGCGGACTGTCGATTACCTATCGCCAAAGTTTACTTTGGCGTTGATTGAAAATTTATCTGAGTGATAATCTCGTTTTAGTTCTAAAACAAATAAATTTTAAACAGAATGAACGGATGGATCTATTATTATACTTTTTACGTGTGTATTTGTTTATGAAACAGGGGGAAAGGCCCACTGCCAAGGAGGGATCATTTTAAACACAATTTGAATATTGCTTCAAATATGCAATTCAGATTGTAAACAAATAAATAATAACATACAAATCGGATTAAATACTCAATGCACTTATTTTTTTTGTGCACGCAAACCTATTGTAACCCTAAGCCATTCAAAACCACGATGCCTCGGAGTCGGAGCGGGCAGGTAAACTCAAACATATTCGCTGGCGCCAGTTCCCTTTGTAAGATGTACATTTATTGACAACTAAAACCCGCTACTAGTCGGGAGAGCTGCTAGCAACTTTACCGATAATACGAAGGAAAAGAATTCTACCACCCATGATACGGAGTCTTAATTTCAATTTCCAAAATCTCCCCCCCCCCCCCCCCCCCCCTCTCCCCCCCCCCCACCCCCCCTTTTCCTCCCATCCCCCACCCCCCTTTCCCCCACCCCCCTTTTTCCCCCCCCCCCCCCCCCCCCCCCCCCCCCCCCCCCCCACACCCCCCCCCCCCCCCCTCACACGCCCCCCCGTAAAAAAAACGAATACCATTTCCCCCAAATCAGTTTAAGTATGAAACTCGACCTTTCCAACTCCTCCCCCTACCCAACTACCCCCAAAAGACAAAACATCTGTTTATCATTGTTAAAAGGGTTATCAGTGGCTTGGTAGTGAAAAATGGTTAATCCTTCCAAACTTTGTAATGTTTACCTGTAAATGATTGACAATCGTTTGAAGGGCGTGCTAATAAGGCCTGGGGATTCCCCTCCTACTCCCCTTTCCGCCAACAAATCACTCAACATATACGGAGTTGAAGACGTTGGTTTACACATTTACATAAAATCAAATAGTTTGTATTTTCAATGTGAGCGCGCGCGCGGTAAGGAAACAGCGAACAACGCTTGACTCGAGTGAGCCGTCTACGGGCTAGACGAAGTTGCGCCCAGGGTGCGCCTGCGCAGTCAGTTTTATTCGGAAACAGCCGAATCGTTGCCTCGCAATAAAGCGTTGGAACTCCGGCAGGATGGGCATGATTTTAGTCGGCCCAGAGCTGTTGTAAGGAGAACATGTTACGCGCTGCTGCGTTGTGCGGGTAATCGAGGAATTCGCCGTGTCCAAAGAAAGAAGAGTACAACTTATTTACAGGCTCATTTGCATGTGCTGCTATTATCTTCTTTTACTTTAAGCAAGGTCAAAAATATAGATAAATTACCAGTTTTAAATGATAACTGATTTGTGCCCAGGCCCGTATTAACCATTGGCTAACGAGGCTCTAGCCCAGGGGCGCAACTTTGTTTCGCCCTAAAAAAATATTGAAAATATTTTTGTGTTATGAGTATAGTTCTCCCTTGCTCAAATCGCTGTAAAGGCTGTCTTGGAGCTAGATATATGCCAAAATTTTTCGCCTCCGGCGGCTGGGACTTCGCCCCAGACCCCTTGTAGCCCACGCAAGTCCATTCAAATATATTGTGCCCTGCCTATTTTAAACCCCACGAGCCGCCACTGCCTCCTTGTCTATTTGTGAGTAATTTACTTCTGCCGCTGTGAGTGTCCTGGATCCATAAGAGATAGGTCTCTCCTTTTGATCTTCGAGCTTGTGTGAAAGCACTGCCCCAACGCCAACTGGAGAAGCATCGCATGCCAGAACAAGAGGGCGCTTATTGTCGTAATGGGTCAATACATCATCGCTGGTAAGGATTTGCTTTTCATGCTCAAATGCCTTTGTAGCCTCCGACGGCCATGGTAGTACATCTTTAGAGTTTGTTACGTTGTTTGCTAGGCAGTACAGTGGTTCTAGTTTGGTAGCCCGCTGTGATATGAAGGCTTTGTAGAAATTCAAGAATCCTAGGAAGGACTGTAACTGACCCTTGGTTTCGGGTTTTGGTGTGTTGCGTACTGCTAAGATTTTATCATCAGTTGGACTAACCCCTCCCGCGTGTATACGAAAGCCTAGGAACTCAACTTCTGATGCACCGAAAATACATTTCTCCCCGTTGAGTCTGATACCGCAGTCATATAGTTTTGTTAGAACTAAGCGTAGCCGCCTATCATGCTCTTCTTTGGTTCTTCCGCTGACTATGAAGTCATCCAAAAATGATGCTACTCCTTCCATCCCTGCTAGCATTGTATCCATTTCTCTTTGGAACACGGACGGCGCACTGGAGAGCCCGTAGGGCATGCGATTTACCCCAAACAGGCCTCTGTGTGTGTTGATCGCCAGTGTTTCTGAAGTATCCTTATCGACACTTAACTGTTGAAACGCTGTAGCTAAGTCTAGTTTAGAAAACATCATACCCCCACTCAAGGTTGCAAGTACGGAGGATACCGTCGGCAGAGGATACCTATCTGGCAACAGATTTGAGTTAACTGTTGACCGGTAGTCCCCACACAGACGTACTGTGCCATTTCCTTTAAGTACAACTACAACAGGGGTAGCCCACTTAGAGTACTTCAGAGGGTAAATAGCTTTCTGATTCAGTAATCGGTCGATCTCTGCATCTACTTTAGTAACAAGTAGGAATGGTACCCGCCTCGCTTTTAAGAACACAGGAGTGCACTCGGGTTTTAGTGGTACAGATACTGGTGGACCCTTGTAACTACCTAGTTCTTCCTTGAAAAGATCAGGGAATTCTAGCTTGGGGTTCACATTGGTGCTTAGGCTAAGATCTTGCACTTGGTTTACACCGCTGATATTGATGCCTAGGGTCCTAAACCAATTTCGGCCTAGAAGGCTAGTTCCCGCTCCTGCCACGACAACAAGTGGTAAGCGGTGGGTGGTACCCCTATGGCAAACTACTGTGACTTTAGTCACTCCTAGAATCTTCAACGACTCTTGAGACCAGGTCGTTAACCCCAAGTCCGGTGGATCAAGATCGCGTTTCCGGTTACCCCAAAGATTACGGTAAATGTGTTCCGAAATGAGTGAAACACCTGCTGCAGAGTCTACCTCCATCGGTAAATAAACCCCGTCTACGGTCAGTGTAGTGACAAACTTGTCGGTGCTCTCAACCGAGTAATCCACCTTGTTTATTACGTTCAGGCTCATAAGTTCATATAGTGTTGCAACGGTTTTGAGTGTCCCTGGTGACGCTAAGTTCATTTACTACCTGATTACTCTTTGGTTGTTGGGTTTGTTTAGGAACTGGATTCCCTCCCCCTTTGGCACTCTTCTGTTTTGTTTTGCACACACATGCAATGTGGCCTACTTTCTGACAAAAGTGGCATGTGGCATTTATAAAGCGACACGTTTGTCCTGGATAGTCCGAGCCACAGCGCATACATGAACTGTTCTGTGATTGTACCGTCCTGGTTTAGTCTTTTGTATATTGCGCTCGCGGTTTTGAAAAGTTTGTTTATGCTTATGCATATGTACGGCATGCACCTCTGTGGTCTGGGGCCCTGCTACAAAATCGTTATTTCTATTCTGCATTTTCATAGTAGCCATGTTACGCTCTGCCGAATCGCATGCGGTACATAAATCAAGGGTTTTCTGATACGTTAGATCTGTAATTTCCAACAGCCTCCGCTGAAGAGACTCGTTAATGGTTCCGATTACGAGTTGGTCTCTAAGTGTGTCTTTTAGGTCATTGAACCCGCAGTGTTGTACTATAGTTCGGAGCTCAGCTAAATAATCTAAAAGTGATTCACCCTGCTTTTGGTGTCTCCTGTGGAACTTGAAACGTTCCACTATAACCGATGGTTTTATCTCAAACTTAATTTTTATTATTTCAGTAAGTTGATCATAAGACTTATCAATAACGTTATCTGGTGAAATGCTAGCTTGAACTACGTCAAAAGCTTTGGCGCCTATGAGTGTGAGTAGGATGGCCGATTTTCGGTCCGGATCTGTAATGGCATTTGCTTTGAAGAAGCACTCTAACCTACCCTCATAGCTGTTCCAGTTCATTTTCTCTGGATCAAACTGATCCATAGCTCCCATAAAAGCCATGATAACACTAAGGACTAGGTATTACCTTATTTTTTTTTTTTTTAGATAAACGTGAAGATCGGTAGGCTTAGGCCTAGTGTAGGTCTAAGCACATTTGCACCAATGGCAATGGCAAACCACATTTGGTATGCGTAGGCCTAGATCGGTGGATGTGTGATTTTAATCCCGTTCACGTCGCCACTGTTATGTTTTATGGTTGTATAAACATAATAGAATATGTATTGATTTTATACTGACACTGGTTTGGTTTCGAACACAAGTTTATTAGTTATTAGATATAAGATTAGATACAGAATTCGTACATTTTGATCGACGCCCTAGGCAGCCATTGATAATGGCTTGCGTCATGCGTTAGTTCACTATTTCTACTGTATGTTGTATAGGGCACAGCACACTGCAGTCCAAGGGACTCGATGCAGGCGGCGCGCGAGTTTAAGAGAATATAGGACATTGTGGTAATAGGCAGTATTTTGAAAATAACGTTGACTTCCAGCAAATTGCTGTTTTCTCGGCCGTTAATCAACCGATCGGCATGAAATCTTCAGCAATATAATTGTGAAGGTTTTCTATAGAGCCCTCTGGTGGCGGATTTTAAGAAAATGAATACATTTTTCTAGCATGCATTTTTTAATATGGCATCATTTTTACAAAAATGCTGTTTCACGCGCTGTTTCATGGAACTTTAAAAAATACCCCTAGATACTTATTTCAGAAAACTTTACCCTAGCGCCCTGAATTGATGAATTTGCTCTTCAACCCAGTCAACAGAGTTGTTCTATTGCCAACCGTTTAGGAAAAAACAGCAATTTCCCAGGCATTGTTTAGCGTTTTTCCTTTCGACTGTAGTCCGCTAGGTGGCGTAGGCGCTGCGAAAACGTCTTGAGACGATGTCGTGTTCGAGAGAGTGATTTGTGGAATTTGAGGGGAGGTAAGTAACAGTATCTTGTTACGCGTAGCAATACTGGCCATTGAATTTCCGACGTAAAATTATGACAGAACCGGGATTTGCGACAAGGACCTTGGAGCATTGCATTGGGTTGGAACTATTTATATAATATATAGGTCACCATTTATCATATTATTTTGTCCCAACCAAGTATTATCAAAATAAAAATATGCTTATTGTTCTTGTTCGTTGTAAGTAGTCTATACTATTTTTAAATGTTCTATGCATTGTGTTTTAGTGCTAGTGGTGATGCCATGTTGTTTATTTTACGAATCTTTGGCCGGATTAATCAATTTGTTCGGCGATGACAATGGTAAAAATGAAGTGCCCGGCGGTGCCCCCATTTAGTTTATGAAACTGACGGTCTTGCTGAGATGATTGTCAGAAATAAGATTCATTGATGCTGACCTTTACGACTACGACTACGCAATAGAATAGAATAGAATAGAATAGAATAGAATAGAATAGAATAGAATAGAATAGAACTTTATTTGTGAAAGAGTATCAATTACAAAACGGCGAGGTTCGAACACTGTTCGCTCTTCCACCTAACCACTTACATTAACATAAGAATAAAAATAATAAGTTTAGATTTTGTAAGAACAACTTAATACGACAAACTAACTAAACATTAAATTGTATGAATATAATATAAATACTAATACAATGCATCATGATAAGTACAATTGGTTCATTTCTAAACATAGAAGAAATATAAAGCATACTAATACAGTAGCACTATAATATACTAAGATTATTGTTCATATTGTTCATTTTAATGCAAATGTTAAAGATACACACTATGTTTATAGTAGCACGATATAACTTGCCAATTAATTACTTTAACAATTAAAATCTATGATATACGAAAAACAAGTCAAAATAATGATTTGCCGTTAGCATTTCAAATCGCAATCTTCTATTTTAGACCTTACAATCTAGGACACTACTAGAAATTACTTCTTAGTTATAGTTAGCATAGACATACTGTTGGCACTGTTTTTTAAAGAGGAAGGGGTTGTTCAATTTCTGTTTAATGTTATCAGGCAACTCATTCCATAGTTTAGGGGCCAGCACTGAGAATGAGGTAGCGGCAGTTGCTGATCGATGAAGTGGTATCTCAAGTAACTTGCGTCGTGTATTGTAGCTATGGTGCATGTTTGTGCATTTTAATTTTTCGTATAGATAAATCGGTCTTTTGTTTCTGATTATTCTGGCTATATTACAAAAATAGTGATGGATCCGCCGTTGTTTAATGTTTAAGATTTTATGTTTTTTATATAAATGGCTTATATGGTCAAATTTCCTGACGTTGCATGCATAACGTACGGATGCGTTTTGGAACTTTTGCATTTGTCTCGATACATTCTCGTTTATGCCCATATAAACAACATCGCCATAGTCAAATAGGGGGTAGATTAGTGCACTTATTAACTTTATCTTCACATTTTCACTCAATAGGGATTTAAAATGAAATAACGATCTAAGTATACCATATTATGCTTTTGAGCACTGTTGAGTTATGTGCTTTTCGAAAGAAAGATGTTTGTCAAAAATAATCCCAAGATTCTTTCCATAGTCTGATAGAGGTAAAATTGTACCGCACATCGTTATAGCAGGAATAGAATTAGAGGAAAGTAAGTTTTTTATAATGACTTCATTATGTTTGTTTCCTACCAACAAGGCTGTTGATTTACCAGCGTTGAAGTTTAATCCATTGGTTTTTGCCCATTCATCAAGTAAATTAAGATCGTTGTTAAAGTTGTTGAAGCATAATTCTACGTTTTTCCTCTGGATTTCCAAAATACCCTGAATGTCGTCTGCATATTGATAAATTTTTATATTCGTTGCGACTGCCGGCAGACTTTGTGCAAATACATTAAAAAATAAAGGACTCAGTATTGAACCTTGAGGAACACCGCAGCATATATTTAATGCTTGTGATACACATATTTCATTGTTTCTTACAACTTTAACCTTTTGCGTCCTCTCTGAAAGAAAGCTTTTAATAATAGTGGTAGCGGTACGCAAAATAATACTGCACTTTTTGAACACGGTTTGCCACTTTGCACAGTTGTAGGTGGAACCAAAAGTAATTTTTAAGGATGTGGAGGCACTCAAAATTTCCCTTAGAATTCAAAATGGCGGTCATTTTTCAAAACGATGTTTTCAGATACAAAAATTCTTTTGATGTGTCTAATAAATCATGCTTGGTATCGTTTTCGTATATTTCCGACTCGAATAGCACAAAAATAATGTTAAAATAAAAATCCAGGTGAAATTCTAGAAGTTTAACATATATTTAGTAGTATTTTCAAGAAAATCTTCATAGATTGGGTCCGACATAGAAACTCTTTACCCTACCCTTGTAAATGCTTCTAACATAAAATTATTATGATTTAAATGTTTAATTTAAAACCAAAATTCATTTTTTTACTTTTTGGCCAGTCATTGCTGCGGCAACCAGAGGTGCTCAACAGGTGGTTAATGATTATTGTGCTGATTAATATGCTCCCCTTTTTTAACGCGGTTTGGCACTTGGCTCAGTTGAAGCTGGTACCCAAAAGATTTTTTTAAGATGAGGAGGCATTTAAAATTCCCTTCGAATCCAAGATGGCGGCAATTTTTGGAAATGACCTTTGAACTCAAAATTTTGCTCAAAACGACTAATAATATCATGTTTGGTGTCAAGTCCATATGAATTTGAGCCAGAGAACACGAATTTGACCTCAAAATATTAATGATACGTACAGTTTACAAATTCACTACGGCTATTATCACAAATCGACTAATTGATAGGTATTTAGTAAAGAATATAGGTATTTAAGATTTTCTGTTTAAAGCAATTTATTACTTCTATGCCGCGTTCTTCACTAAGTTCACACATTGCTCTCTTGGCAGACCGCTTGCCTTTGAAATTAAAAGCAGACACTGTTTACAATCAGTGAATGTGTGAAAATCTCTGAGTCCTAATGGTTTGTTTTTTTGTTTTGTTACCTATGCGCAGCTCACCATTTGCTGAAATCGAAGGGGGACAAGCCTGATTTTCGTGCGGAAAAAAAGTCATCTAATTCAATTTCCCTGTGCTGACTTGCAATGAATAGTTTAGAGAAAAGCTGCTCATCAGTCATCACACTTCTTATTCTTGTTGCCTGCCGACGTAATTTTTAGTTTAGCCGTGAAGATCTTTTTGTTCACTGTCTTTAAGGGTTGAAAAGTAGTTATTAAGTTATCAACTATATAGTACCTCCTTTACAACCTTATACAGATTGATGCCATCATCTACAAGAGAATTTAATGTGTCAACACCTTCCTTGCTCACTAACACCCGGCTGTCAATTACTATAAGATCTTCGCTTAATTCCAAGAACGTATTACCAAATTCTAGAAAACTGTCTTTGAGTCGACAACTGCTATGAATCAATAATAATAATATTGTTAAAATGTAACACTAAGAATCCACTTTATAAATTTAAGTACCTAGCTTACATAGTACCCACTATAGTGGTATCATTTGTATATATTTTAAACATTATATACTTTATTTATACACATACATTTATATACATTGATTGAATACTACATAATTAGGTATACATACCAAGATTCAACGTCATCTGCCATCTAAACCTGAATTGCCACAAAATATTATGCGCCCACACACAAGCCTCTCTCATGTTGGCATTCACCTTCATTGGATGAGCGTAGCGAGCGAAGCGAGTGGAGCGAAGACTTCAATTTCACTGACCCCCCAAAAAATTAAGCTCAAGTGTTTTTTTGTTTTTTTGTTTGTTTTTCCGTCTGTTTGTTCGCTCTCTACCGGGCAAACGGCATATGCGATCTTGATAAAAATTTGACAGGACCTTCGAAATCTCTGAACTTAGACTTGCCACATTTTTGGGTACAATCGAAGAAATATTTCTTATGAATATCGTACTTTTACGATTTTTTTCGATTTTTATTGCGATATTTTCGTGCCATTTGGGCCAATTCTGACTAAACGGGTGGGGCTACAACGTTCATATTTCACATGGACATTAAGGTAATGGTGATGTATTGCTTTCTGAAAGAAAAAGTTGAAAAAGTTAGCCAGAATCGAGAGAAATAAAGCTTTTAATATACGTTTTTTGACTTTTTGTGCGATATTTTCGTGCCATTTGGGCCAATTCTGACCAAACGTTTGGGGCTACAACGTTCATATTATACATGGACATTAAGGTTATGGTTATGTATTACCTTTTGAAAGAAAAAGTGGAAAAATTTAGCCAGAATCCATAGAAATAAAGCTTTTAATACAAGTTTTTTACGGTAAATAATACCAATTGACAAGAAACAAAAGAAACTTGACAACATTCACCTTCAATGCGTAGGCAGCAAAACAAAGCACTTGCAAAAGTAAAGATATCCCACGCAAACTAAAACCTTTAAAAAGCTCATCCATCAACGCGGCGGGACTTTAGCGTTTTACTAGTATTATGTAAATCAATGTTTGTTTTCTATGTTATATATTATCTGTATCAATGAAGTTGAATAAAAGCGTGCTAAATCTGAATCTGAAATCTAAAATCTGAAATCTGAGCGCAAGTGTCTTCCCTAAACATAGTCTGGTATGCTGAGTATTGCTCATGTTGTCGAAGAATACTTGGGGTTTCATCTTGTGCGGGAATAAATTCACTGTGTAACCTGCAGACTTTAGGACCTGCAACTGACCACCTCCAAAGAGCCACTGGATCTTCTGTTAGGCCCTCTACACCACGGTCGGTCACCCTTAATAAGAGCATTATTTTGTTCGTGTGCGTTATCTAAGGCAAGGGCAGAGAATGGTCTGGTAGTCTTGTAGATTATATAGTTTCTACTACAGAACTCACGGTGAACGCTGAGAGCTGTGTTTGAGAGCTCTTCAAGGTCTTTTAAATGAATTGTCAATCAGTGAGAGTAATGTGTGTGATCAAAACAAGAAACCAAGGAACTATGCATTTGAGAGGAATCTTGAACAGGTTACAGCTACCATTTTTAAGTTGCCATTGGACTAAACTTTGCTGAGCTTGCATGGCCCAACTCAAATGCGCGCACTCAGGTGTTCATAGGCGCCAGCTCCGTGGGTGCAGGAGAGCCAAAGCACCCACGAGATAGATTTATGTAGGAGCTGTGCACCCACACAAAACATCACAAATCATCATCACAAACGGCAGTTCTTCTGCGCATCCACACACATACGGAATTGAATGGTATATATGCAAGATTTATTTTTTCAATGTAACAATTGTAGTAGGGCTGATTCGAAACTACCGCAAAGCCCCCAGTGCCAACCACTAGCGGGGATGTAATATAATCTATCACCTCAGTGACTCACTTCTATTTGGTGGGTTTCCAGTTTTGACTGCACAAAAACTACATTATTTTGGTATTGCATTCAGCCCACAACTTTTTTCTAAAACGCACCAAACGCACTCTAAAAACCTGATTTTCACAATTTTCGACTATTGTTGGGGGGCTTCGCCCCCCGAACCCCCCGTGTAGTCCCCATATACTACCTTCCGGGATATTAATTTCACCTCACCAGTCAAACTACTCCAGAATCGCCACTGCTCTACCCCATATGTTTGTCAATGTTTTGAGCACCCACAGTCGTTCTGAAAAGTTGGCGCCCCTGCAGGTGTTGATGATTTATGCTGAACGGTTGGTAATACATTACCAAATTTTGCATGCATGTTAATGAAGTACTTTTATGTAGATATCCACACTTGGTTGCAAGTAATGAGCCAAAAAAGGTCCATTGCGAAACATAAGTCCAAAACGCGAAAAAAATGGGAATCCAAAACATGGATTTCAATTCTAGAAATAATTATCACCAAACCGTTTATATTACGATGAAACCAAATTAACCTGCTAGTTCACATTGATTTAATCGTTGATATCCAGTATTCAAATATGCGTTAAAATAATCTGTACACTTGTAATAAATTCCCAAAGTTCACCAAAATTGAGTAAATTAAGGAGATTTTACGATTTGTGAATTCAAAATTAATGAATTAATTTAGGAGTACGCGTAATGGATCTTATAGATGGATTCTTTATAAAAGTTCGTGTGAAATATTATACCGACGTTATTAACCGTTTACCCGAAAGAAAGAAAAACAGAAAAACTGGGTTGAGACTCGTCTCCGAGCCAGCCTCAGCGACTCCTCTTAACAACGTCACAAAGTAAACACAGGCCAAGTAAACTCCAGTATTGAGTTTAAATTCTACAAAATATTCAGTTTCTCAATTTTTTTTATTTTACTTTAATATTGTAGTAATATTTGTATTCTGAGAGTCACTTACATACGAAAATGACTCCCAAACACAGATGAATTTGAAAAACTGCAAGAATTTTGTTACAAAGGTCAACATTCCAAAAAGCGCCGCCATCTTGGATTCGAAAGGAATTTTTATTGCCTCCACATCTTAAAAAAAACTTTTGGGTACCAGCTTCATCTGAGCCAAGTGCCAAACCGAGCTAAAAAAGAGCAGCATATTAATCCGCACAATAATCATTAACCACCTGTTGAACACCTCTAGTTGCCGCAGCAATGACTGGCCAATAAGTAAAAAAATGAATTTCGGTTTTAAATTAAACATTATAATCATAATAATTTAATGCTGGAAGCAATTACAGGGGTAGGGTAAAGGAGTTTCTACGTCGTACCCAATCTAAGAAGATTTTCCTTGAAAATACTACTAAATACATGTTAAACTTCTAGAATTTCACCCAGATTTTTATTTTGACATTATTTTCGAGTTATTCGAGTCGGAAATATACGAAAACGATACCAAACATGATTTATTAGACACATCAAAAGAGTTTTTGTATCTGAGGACAGCGTTTTGAAAAATGGCCGCCATTTTGAATTCTAAGGGAAATTTCGAGTGCCTCCACATCCTTAAATATTAGTTTTGGTCCTACCTACAACTGTGCAAAGCGGTAAACCGTGTTCAAAAAGTGCAGTATTGTCGTTTTTCATGTCGTGTACCGCTACCACTATAAGTAACTGTGATGAATTAGAAAATCCCATGATATGAAACTTAGTAAGTAATAGTTCATGATTAATGGTATCAAAGGCCTTACTACAGTCAAGCAGTACTAACAAGCTTGAGTTACCATTATCAATGTTGGTTTTTATATCATCGACAACAGACATCAGTGCGGTAGTTGTACTATGATCTTTTCTGAAACCTGATTGGTTGTTGAAAAACCCATTCAAGTTAATAGATATGTGTTCATTTATCTGATTTGCTATAATTTTTTCAATTACTTTAGAAAAAGTGGGCAGTATACTAATTGGTCTCAGATCATTCATTGACTTAACGTTTTTAGTTTTAGGAATAGGTGTTATAATCGACTCTTTCCAGCACTTAGGGAATACTGACGTAGTCAGCGACGTGTTTATTATATTTGTGAGTGCACTGATGACGTAGGGAGCAAATAGTTTTATTGATTTTATATTAATGTCGTCTGAGCCAGTGGCAGTTGTTACCAGAGTTGCGTAAGTTCCTTAAAAAATGGAACTAGTTCCAGTTACAAGTTCCTCATAAGAAAATGGAACTCTTTCCAGTTCCAAGTTCCTCTAAAATAAAAGGAACTAGGGCGTTCCTAAGTTCCTTTCGAAATGGAACTAAGTTCCTAAAAAGTTCCTTTTTTTCAATAACCGTTCTTCTTTAGATCTTCTCGAGAGGGTCAATGAAGGTATCCAAATTTTTACTTAAAACCAAGTATTTGCAAAGAATGCATAAACTCTCTTTGAGATTTGGAGGAATTAAAATATATGGATGAGTATGTAGGCTTTCACGACCTGTGAATCAATTTTGAATGATCTTTGGGTTGATGATGCACTGCTCCACGTTTCGCAACCAACAAGGGTGGTGAACACGGCACAACGCAACAACCCAAAAGATCATTCAAAACTCAAGGGTGAAGTTTAGCTGGCAATGCGACTAATAATGGTGAGAAACCCATGGGGGATGGGGCTTGACCACTGAGTGTAGGAATAGGGATGGGGGTATGACAAGAATATGAACAAGAACAATAGAGGCGAATTTTAGATTTCCTGGAAATGGAGTGTTTTACAATCCCTTCATCTTGTAATTAGTAAACTATGATCTGACTCTTTCATTCCTTAAATTTACACAGTCAAGTTATAAAAAAGGAACTTATGAAAATAAGTTACAGTTCCTGGAAAATTGGAACTAGTTCCTCCCTTAGTTCCTGTCTGGAAAAAGGAACTAGTTCCTCCCTCAGTTCCTTAAAAAGGAACTAGTTCCTAGGAACTGGAACTGTTTAGGTCCGTTCCTACCCAACACTGGTTGTTACTATTGTTTTCATATGTTTTAACACCTCTCCTTGAGTAACATTTTTAAAACTGAAAGTTTGATCGGTCAAAGCTTCCGCCTGTCTCAGTCTGTCAATTTCCGCAATTATTTCAGGGCTTTTAACCTGTGCTTTAGTAGTTTGGTTAAAGAAATCATTTATTTCGTCTGGATTTAGTAAGCTGTTCGGAATAGAGCATGACTTTTGATGTGTTACAGAATTACTTCTAAGATTTTTCCAAAGAGCTTTTGAATTACCGATATTGTTATTTATAGTTTCATTAAAATATTGAATTTTGGCATGCCGTACACTCCTATTCACATTATTTTTTATCAATACAAAATTGTCCCAGTCTTTATTGTCTCTAGTGTGTTTAAATTTTAATCTGGCTTTGTCCCGGCGTTTCATTTCCTCCCGTAGATTTTCAGTAAGCCATGGTGCAGCTGGTCTGGTTACATTGATAACTTTAGTGGGGGCATGCGTGTCAAGCAGGCTGATTATGAGTCGGGCTAGCGCACTTCACCCGCCAAAAATATCTGCACAAACAAGAATTGGAACCCTGGACCTTGTGAATCGAAAGCAAGAATTATCTCTAAGGACCTCATTTATCATATTCGTAATTATTTATAATTTATTATTGTTGTGATGAAGGTACAAGTAAATAATTTTAAAATATATGATTTATTTACAAAGGTAGAGCTATGTGCTATCGATGATACGTTTCATCAGATGGATTCATCAATGTTGTCGGCGAATTCACAAATAACACAATAGAAGAAATCAAGATCCCTTTTTAGGTTTTAAACCAGTCCCTGACAGCCTTTCGGATACGAATTGTCTCCAAGTATTATATTTATGCACTTACGCTAACGGAGACGAATAAGGTTTGTATACACGAATAAATTAATGTAGGGTCTGGTTCTGCTAGATATCGTAAGTGCGGCAACGATTATCATCATCATTATCGGTGATTATCGTTCGGTGAATGTGTGACTGTGTTGTCTTGGGGATGGGGATTGGGGAATGGGTAGAGGTCAAGCGAACTGTGCATCTGGCTATCATCCTACAGCTGTCAGATAACACGTGCTGTATCACGCGAAGCTTTGATTACTTCATGAAGCATGTGCGTTATTTTGACCATCTACGTCTATTGACGTCAAGGTGGGTCAAAGGAAGAGGGAAAAGACAAAGTTACGTTTCAATGCAAAAATGAGATGCCTTTTCTTTTCATTGAATTATAAACAAAGCGCGGCTTGAAGACTACAGGTCAGAAAAAATCCACGGACAAGAGAGAACGGCAAGTTGCTTGCCTATAATGCCTATAGTTTCTAGTAGTAGACAATCTTCTAAAAACTAGTAAACTAGTATCGACCACCCCCCCACCCCCCAACCAGGAGTTGGGACGATTATTGCTCCGTTGAGTCCCGTGTCGTAGGACTACATTCGACGATGTTTACACTGTTAAAAATGAACCCGAACGACAAAATGGTATACAATCATACTCATAGCCGCCGTACTAGAGATTGTTATAGTGAAGAGAGTATAGGACATGCGTTTTAGGCAAATTGCTTTACGCTCGGCAGACTGACACCCCAGGCGTCTGAAATTTTGAACATATATGACAGAAGTCTAAATATATGGCTCTACAGTAACACATTTCTATTTTTTTTTTAAATAATTAATAAAACATAAATTAGTTAAACGAATTTCAAATTCCAAATCCAAATGACTATATATTCGTGATTTTTTTGTGGATGATTAAGAAAAAAATTGTGAAATCTATGACCTTAGGGCTGTGTATGTATGCTTTATTGACAACTTTGCAAAGTTGCATATGTCGGATGCTTCTTGGCCGAGCGAATAGCTATTTGCTAACTGCAAAATGTGCCCTATTCCCTCTGAAGGCGAGATTACTTATTGAAATTATACAAAACTAATATTAAATCATCCGCTCGCGCTGTATACCACAATCATGCTCCGCTGACAAAAGCGGCCACTTCAATTTGAAACTAAGAGAACATTCAAAATATTTAAACTTACACCTGCCAGGTCTTTGTCTGGAATAAATAACCTTGTCTCTTGAAAATCGCACTTCAATATACAATTAGTTCAATTTTTCCAAGGACACTCATGGAACAATTGCAGTCATTAAAGGGGCTAAAAACCCCAAAAATTATTTTTTTACCACGTGATCTATAGCACAATACTACACTTAAATGACCGTTTAAAAAATTATATCTTGTAACTGTGATTTAACACGAATTTTTTAAGTTTTTTGGTCCAGAAATTGACAAAAATTGGTGTTTTGGAAAATTTCCTGTATCGGCTTTAACCTGCTTCTTTTTTGTTCCACATAGATACTAGAGCATAGTACTAATCTAAAATGCCCCTTTATAACATCGTGTCTTGAAACTGTGCCCAAATATACCCTCAAACACGCAAAAATATGCATTCCAAAATCACACCCCATCTTGGTAATCAGCATATTTTGACCGAACTACTTGCCCAAATTACAAAACAAAACAGAGAGAATTTACAGAAAAGGCTGTCGAGTACGTCAATAATGGCCAATATTTTTTTTGATCAAAATCCTCCAAGGTCACGGGGCATAAAGATCGTCCCCATGTTATTTCTTATGGGAGATTTTTGCCTATGGGACCTAGCTCGAAAAATGTCATGTTTGACAATTTTTTGGGAGGTCATGGTGGCCCCAATAATTTTTCTGTTAATTGCTTAATTCATTACTAGTTAGCCTGAATGAAATATATTTTTTGAGTCTAGCGGTTAAATACCCCTTTAATCACAGCGAAATAAAAATCAAGTCTGCAAAAGTTCTACGATAATATTTTAATCTCACACACTCACAGAGTTGAAACTATTAAATCAATCAATGACTACATCTAAGAGTGTGTATGATATTTACAAACTATTTACAAAATGATGTCAAAATGTGACGCGTGCTACCCACTGGTGGTGTCCAGCACCCTCAAGATAACGTATAGCGTGTTCTGAATGCGATCTATTTTGTTCGTCAATTTATATAGTTAGATTGAAATCATCATAACAATACCAATATAACTACTTTGTCCTATATTTGATCCGGAGTGGATACTGCCACAGACTATAAATCCTCATTTTTTCACAAAATATCTTCTGAAGAATTCAAGAATTTATTCTAGAGTTTCGATATGCACGATTCACATAATTGGACTTCACAATAAAAGAACACATTGGAGACGATGGTGATTTTTGTTGCTTAACCTATCTTAGTAATGCACTAAGGCTATTCGAGACGATGAGTGGAGAAAGATGAGGAGGGTGAAGGACGAATAAAAAACATGCGGAACTCGAACCCACGTCCTCATAGAGCCATACGCAAATGGTGTCGGAGTTGAAGAGAAATTAGATAATCATTTCTCTTCAATCGGGTCGCGACCTAATGTTGAAGTTGTACATTTACGAATAACATTTTGGTTACACATCGCATTGTTTTTGTTTGCTTTTTTAGTTGTGTGTTTTTGAGTTAGTGCGTGTGAGCTGCGGATGGAAGTATCAGTTCTGCCAATCAAAATTTTCAAATTTTACATTTGAATCAATGTAAAATTACGTACGTACGATACTGTTTTTTACAATTATCTTTTTACATCCTAATTTATGAAACTAACGTTGGTAGAAATAGCGTCCAATTAGATATTAACAATTGGCTGGATGGGGTCGGCCGGAGGGCACTGGGGTAGGTTCTAGCAGCGGTAGGGGATCTTATCGAATATTTAAATTTTGCAACTTTAAAAAGCCTAAAAAAACGTCAATAAATGTGAAATTGTCTATGCAATGTAAACCGGAGAGTCGTGAGGGTCGCGTTTGCCCGCCCCTGCCCCTCCCCATATCCGCCCCTGTCGTACAGCCAGTTATAAACTTTAATTTTTCCTTGAACATGGCTAAAACTGATTCAGTTTTGTAATATTGGTTCGGAGATAGTACAACTCTACAATATCATGTTACTTGTACACATAAATAACTTTTACGCGCTAGTGCGTGTCATGTCATCTTATGTAAGTGGATAGGGGTTGATTTTGATTTCTGGTTCAGTAAAATGCTTGGATAATATATTTTTCGTAGTAAACCATTGATAATGTATAACATTATTACATTATATCTCAATTATTCAAAATCAGTAAAATGGTCATAAATATTCTGGAAAAAATGTACTAAAATTTAGTAATGAAACTACTGCTCTATCAACAAAGTTGAAAGCAGGAGGAGATGTCAGTATTTTATTCACCCCCTCCTCTATATTTTTGATATGACAATAATTTCAACTCACTGTTTTTAATGGCACACTTCCAACTGTGTGTGTATGTACTTTACACCAATTACATCAAACAATTAGGTGAAATATTATTTTTATTAATTTTTGTGTAACATTGTTGTAAAATGTAGTGTGGATACTGATGATATATCTATAAAATAAAACATGAAGCACCCAGAGATTGATACAAAATCAACCTATCATCCACCCTTCAAAAAAGCTAGAATTTTATTTTTCCTCCTCTCACCATGATTGATGTCATGATGTCCAGACAGAACACCGTTTTACAACATTAGTTTCAAGTGTCAACACACTGTATTTTATGGTATTTTTAGGTAAAGATGACTAAGAGTTGTATGCTTCGAACACAACACTCGGCAAACTAGTTAGTTCAAGAAGATTGTGCCACAATAAGTGAATTAAATAAAATAACCTTTTGTTTTGACAAAAGTATTTTATTTTGATTGGCGTACAACTAACTATATAGCATCCATCCAAAAACAGCAAGAAATAGTAGAATCAACCTCGTGTGAGTGTGCGTGTTCAGCGGCCAGCCCAGATATATGGACTTACATGACTGCAAGCGACACGTCATTGCGAGTCAGTGCGGTAAATGTCTCGCTCAAAAATGTCCAGTTTCTAATCAAAGATTAATCCACATTGCTTATATCCCCACCCCCAGTCTACACAGCTCGCCGTCATTTCCCTCATCGCAGTAAGAAATCCCCTGTACCCGCTTTATCAACGGATGCGAGATTTTCGCGGTTCTTATCTGAGAAGTTGCGTCACTTCAAGTCTATTCATTTCTTAATGCAACATACATGCTGTTTGCCGATGATTTCGTGGCGTGGTCAGAGTATGAGGAAGTACTCCAGAGATACACAAACCTCTGGAAGAGGCACATTGAAAAGGCCGACATGAAGATAAGTGTGAGCAAGAGCAAGGTTGTTACTACAAGGTTGTTTACAAGGTTGTTGTGACTTCTAGATGGCAGTGCATCATAGCTGTTTATAAAACATTGGTTCTGCATAATAAAATGTTTTAAAATGTTTTTTAATGGTTTAACATTTGAAAATCCACATGGATTTTACACGCTATGGATTAATTCAAGACGGTGCTAGCAGCTCCAATATTAGTAAGTTCTAACATTGTATATGAAATATTGATGTTTTTATAATGAACATTGGTATAATTTTCATTGGACGGGCTTTCCCAGTTTCTACTGGTACAAGTGAGTTAAAATGTTTTTATGGTTCTTGTGACAAAGATATTCACTCAACTATTGATATGGACAGTTCAAGTTATCATGGCAGCATCCGTAATGCAAGGTTATAAATGTTTAAGAAAAATGACAATGATGATCTTCGATTAGAACTTCGGTAATTTCAACATTTTTCGAAAGGTATTGATGGGAGAGATGACTTTGGGGGGAGAATATTTATTTTGACAAGTTCACAAACAGACTTAACCTGAAAAAGTCATTAAAAAAGATTATAAAGAAGTCAAATAATTCACAGAATAATATGCGACATGGACATGAAAATGAAAATACCGTTAATGTGAATAAACAGGTTATCAAACCAGACCTTGACAAACAAGAAAGATTTCTAAATTTTGATCAGTTTGGCACTATAATTCAGCATAATGTGTGTGATAGGCCTACACATTCCATGGAGAAGATTCAAGTTGCCCTTCCAGACCTTGAAAGCAAGGAACATATTCTAAAACTTTAAAAAATGGTCTTAGAACAAATGTTGAATGAAGAAAAATTTCTTAAAATAATTGCAAATCTAGACAATATTGTATTAAATTTATAATCAAGGTACCAGCATTATAAGGATTTGTTGGATATTTGCAATTTTAAAGTTAGCATATTGCAAAAGGATATTGTAGATATAAAAAAATTAGACATAACTGCTGTTGTAACATCTGATCTTCATTCGTACAGTAGGCCTACCAGTGACCCAAGTGACACTGTGGTGAAACATAACCGTTCATGTTCCTGGCAACAACAAAGGCAAGGCCAATCACTTTTCAACGCAACTGAATTCCCTGTTCTCCCATCATACTCGAATGGATGTAAGCCAAGGCCCAGGATGGCCAGCCACCTAGTTGCTCGTTCTACTGATCCGAGGCTCTCAACCGGTAAACAGCCTAGCCCCAAACTTACTAACCTAGTAATCAGCGACTCAATGTTTGTTGGGTGCAGCTACATTAAGCCAAACGACATCTATATCCTGGAAACCCATCCAGGCATACAACCATTTCAGCTACAAAAACTGCTATAGTCAAGAACTGCTGACCCCAATGTTTGCGTCGTAGTGTTGCACTGTGGCACAAATTCTCTCAACCGACGTAGCATTGGGCAAATATCTAATGATATGTTTCAACTGCTAAGGACGTCACAAAAAACATTCCCATGTGCCTCAATCGCCTACACCTCCATCGCACACCGCAGGGATATAGAATGCAAGGACTTGGTGGAAGAAGTCAACAGTGAATTAAAAAGAATATGTTACTTACTGCAAGCCACTTATGTTGAGACAAACAACTCAATATACCCAGCACGCCATCTGTCCAAAGGAGGCCTACATCCCAACAAGCAGGGTCATGCCACCATCCACAACTTGTTGGCTGAAATGTGCTCAGTAATGAGTTGGCGACCAACACCTTCACTTACCTACACCGTTCCCGAAATCAAACAACAGTCTCAGCCCCGCTCCCCCGGCCCCGCAACCATCCTCATCATCAATCACCACAAAGAGACCTGGCAGGCCTAGACAGTCAACGATCGAGCGTGAGGGCAATATACTTCCAATTTGAATTCGAATCCACAAAACTCTTCTCCCAACCCCCACTAAAAGCATACCAGCTCAGTCTACTATTGTCCAGATCCCTCCCACTCCAATCCCCCTACTACCTCATTCATACCGACCAGCAAAACACTAAGCCCAGCAATTTGGCCTCAACAGTCACAGAGCTCCAAGGTAACCTTTTTGACACCCCCTCATTAATTCCCCTCGTGCACTGTGTTGGGGCGGATTTTGAAATGAGCCAAGGCATCGCAGCAAGTTTCAAAAGTAAATTTGGCTGCGTGGACCACCTGATTCAACAAAGAAGAGGGGTCGGAAGCTTTGCAAAACTCCATGCGGAAGGCAGAATCATTTCCTACCTGATAACTAAGCAGGTCTCGAAAAGTAAGCCGCATGCACATAACCTACGAGCTACCCTAAAAAACCTCCGAGCATACTGTGATTTCCACCACATCGACAAACTTGCCATGCCCCGCATTGGGTGTGTCCTTGATCATATGTACTGGCCATTTGTCAAGGCCATGATTGAAGACATATTTCGCGACTCAAAAACGCAAATTCTCATCTACACTCCCAATGCCCTCGCCAACATCCAGATTGACCACGTATTTTCCAACAAAATTCTTTGTTCCTATGCAACTGCCCCTGCAACTGCCCCCATATTGGATGCCCCTTACTCCTTCCCAACCCCCCCCCCCCCCCCACAGAGGCTGACCCTAATGGACGTCAGCGTCACTGCTGAGCCACAGCCTGCGTTAGTCACGGAACCTCTCGCCGAGGAGGCCAAATCCAAGGATGACAAGGTCACCCAATTGCCTTCCTCTACGGATGTGGAGACTACCACATACGAAGAAGACGGGATTGCCCAGTCGTCCCCTCTCGCTGTCGCTGACATGGCCACATCCGAGGAAGACCAGGTCATCCAATCACCCTCCTCCACGGTCGAGGAGACTTTTACAGCTGAGCCACCGTCGCAACCCTTGATAGCAGGATCCATCCTGCACGAGGCCCCTGGTGACCGGACTCTACCCGTGACTGCAACCGAGCTTCCTTCGCAACAGGCAACCCCATTAACTACAACCCATAAACTATTATCAATAAAAAAAAGTAAAAAAGGCTAATCTCCACCCCACACGTAACCAGCCCCCCAGAACCACTAAAGTAAACCACAAAGCCCTTAATCACTCTAAAACTGTAAATTTTATTTTGCTCAGTCAACAAGTGTTGCCAATTTAAAACAGACTAAGGCTAGGGACACAGTCACCCCTAATAATACCCCATCTGTTTATGGCCTCAGCCACAAACTACTAACAACCTCTCCTAAAATCTGCTCGACCCAGAACAAACCCAACAAATCAATACAGAGCCCTAAAATCGCATTCCTTAATATCTGCTCAATCCGGAACAAAATCGAAGAAATTGAGCTTCTCACCAAGCGCCTCTCCCCTGATATATTTTGCTTCTCGGAACACTGGCTTACTCCACACAAAATTAACTCCTTTTGCATCTCCGGCTACGCTAATGTTGACTTTTTCTGTCGCTCCACGTTCCTTGCCAAACCCCACCTCAACCTCATTCCCATCCATGAAGTCAAACCCTACTGCACCGAGAAAGTGTTTGAATGTGTGGCAGGTTCATGGCGCTCTCTCGATCAGCACTTTAATTTACTCTGTCTACCGTTCCCCTCTTGGTGATTTAAATACATTTCTCTCCAAGCTTGATGAAGTGCTGATCCTTCTCACCAAGAAATTTCCTAAAGCAGACTTAGTCTTATGCAGTGACCACAATGTGGACCTGCTTATCCAATCGCCATCCCGATTTAAACTGCTCGATCTGGTCCACTCCTTCAATATCATTGAAACCATTGATACACCAACCCGTGTCACTGTCACTAAGAGCTCTCTTATTGACAACATTTTCACTTCTCTCGACCCAGCATTGTTTTCCGTCAACTCTACTGACCCTGGCCTGTCTGACCACCACCTCCTCATTCTCAACCTTTACCTCTCCGAAATCCACCCCCCAAAAATGAAGATAATGAAACGCTCATTCAGTCCCAACAATACAGACAACTTTCTAACACGGCTAAGTGCAGAAAATTGGATCACTGTCAACTCCTGGAGATGCAGATGTACTCTTCTCTAGTTTTCTTACCACTATCCTGTATCACTTCAATAAATCATTTCCGCTAAAAAGCTGTCCTCGCTTTAAACCCAAAGTCAATTCCTGGATCACACAGGAACTGCGATCCGAAGTCCAGACCTTGCGATCCCTTCATTTTGAACTGAAGTCGTCCAACAACTCGACTAGTAAACACCAATATCGTGATTTAAAAAGTCTCATGCTAGAAACATTCGCCAAGCTAAACTCTACTATAACGTCTCCTTAATATCAGAATCTAAGAACACCTCAAAAGCTATTTGGTCCATGATTAAATCACAGACCAATGCCCCGCAACTTATATGCAACCTCTCTCCTAACGGTAAAGTTATATCTGACGCATCATCTCAATGCGAACTCTTTAATGACTTCTTCATCATTCATCAACTCGTGCAACGCGGCTGGTGAGCCCAATGCATCAATTAACCCTCCCCCTCCTCCAAAACTCCCACGACCTCTGATCGGCCCAACTATCTTTCTCCACCCAACCACTCCAATCGAAGTAGCTACTGTAACTAGGAAACTTAGTTCCAAACACTCATATGGACTTGACGAGGTGCCAGGCTCCCTTCTTTTCAAATGTATGGACTTTATTTCCGGCCCATTAGCCTACATCATTAATCAATCCTTTTCTGATGGCATTTTCCCCTCAAAACTGAAGGCAGCAAAAATAATCCCCATCTACAAACACAAAGGTGAAAAATCTGAGATGACTAACTATCGACCCATCTCCCTGCTCTCGTCTTTTTCCAAAATATATGAATACATCATGCATGATCGTCTATCATCATTTCTAAATCATCACAACATTCTCTCCCCTACTCAGCATGGTTTTTTGAAAAACGAATCCACCACAAGCGCAATCTTCAGTTTTCTTTCCCCTCTCTACTCTGCTTTGGACAAAGGTGACCCCGCGGTAGGAGTGTTCTACGACATGACAAAGGCTTTTGATACAATAGATAACAAAATTCTCCTAGGAAAGCTAAATACCTATGGCATCCGAGGGATTGCTTTGGTTTGGATTTCCTCTTTTCTCTCCGGCCGCTCTCAAGTAGTCGAAATCGAGACAGCCAATGGTCTATCCGTCACCAAAACCCGCTCTAAATCTCTGTCCATAGTCTGTGGAGTTCCCCAGGGTTCCATACTCGGACCCCTAGCCTATATCATATAATATGTTAATGACCAGGCCACCTTTCTGGATGAGGGTATTCTCACACAATATGCGGATGACTCCAGCCATCTGCTGACCCTACCTAAACACCATCCCTCTCAGGCACTTGCCCCCCTAATCAACAGCCAAGTGGCTAAAATGTCATCATACAGCCGAGACAATCAACTCTACATATCGCGCTCTAAAACGGTATACCTATATTTTCACCCCCCAATAAGATCCCACTGGCAAGTCCCCTAGTTCATCTAGGGGACTTGCCAGTGATAATATAATCCCCCGCGCTTCCAGCGTAAAAGTCCTTGGCCTTGCATTGACCGAAAAACTCGACTGGTCTATCTATGTTAACCATGTTGCCAACAAAATTTTATCTGGATGCTACTCTATCCGTAAGCTCAAACAAATTGTTCACCCTCATATCTTATTGCAAGTCTACTTTGCCCACATCCACTCTCACTTATCCCATGGCCTGCTATTTTGGGGAGCCTCCCCCCAAGCTAATAGAATATTCATCCTCCAAAAGAGAGCGATACGCATTATTGCGGGTGTCTCCAGAAAACACTCCTGTAGGGAGCTCTTTAAGGAATTAGGAATTCTAACTCTAGCATGCACACTCAATTTCTTGCCATATGGTATTCTTGCACCTCGCAGTGCTCGTGGTGCATAACTCTTTCATTTTGACTTTGAAGTTTTTTCTCTCACTATGGCAGATTTCTGCTTGTCCTCTTCCTCAGTGCTTTCTGTGTTTAACATCTGTGTCTTTGTATGTTCCTTGTACATGTATAGGCTGCAGAGGCAGAATGTTGCCTTATCGGCTTCCACGCCCCAAGGGCGGAAAAATCAATCAAATCAATAGTCCTGCTGCCACTCTTTGTTTGCACAATGTAACCACTTTCTCATGTCCTGTGCACGCCACAACACAAGACATCCTCACATAAAAACCATAGCCGCCCCACCACCTGCCCCTTTTGCACTAGCTCAGAGCACCTTGCCTCACCTTACACAAGCCTCCAGAAAAAACATAAAAACTCCCCCACCTGCCCTCTTCAACACAGTTAAAAAATATCACAGCAAACAGCTGTCTACTGGTTAGTGGGACTACCTCTCCATGTAAATAAGTAACAATTTAAATAATGAAAGCCAGCGGTTTACCGAGCTAGTTAACCGGTTCCCACTTGAACACCGAAGTTAGCGATCGGCGTGGTCCTGGGTTAAGTGGGTGACCGCTCTACCTGAAAATCACGTATACCGCTGGTTAGAGCAGATGGAGGGTTCGAAAGCTAGTGTAACGGCTTCGTTCATCTTGACGTCTGCTCGGCAGTCCGGGTTAGTGGAGGTACCTATATGACTGTCAAAGTTACACCGTCCTGTCGGATGGGACGTTAAGCCGTTGGTCCCCTTGTTACTTTTCGAAAGGAGTAGGCTACGTGCCGGTACCGGGTTTCCCCTCCTCCCTTCTGTTCATACTTCATCGTCATCTATCACCACCCATCGTCTCGATTAGCCAAAGTGCATAAATATGAGACGTAAAGCAATATTCAATCAAATCAAATCAAATAAATAATGAACAATTAATTTAATAATAAATAATAAACAATGATAATTCTAGCTAAATTCAGCAATAATGATATATTACCTGTTTTATTAAAGTCCTGTTTCAAAGTCGACTAACATTGTAACATATGGTTATTATTTTTTAGTTATATGCCTCCATATCATTATGTCTCATACTTTCATCCGTACCATTATCTTGCACCAATTGTAAATCACCTCATTGAACAATTCTCTTCTCCAGTTATACTTCCATAAAATAATATATTATATCAATGTCATTATCTTTGATAGCAACTCGTTTATTTTCAAATTCCATTTTTATATTATCCTCCCACATGTTAGCTTATCCACAAATAATTGGAACTAGATACATCATATAAATGATTATTCTTACCACCATTGAGTGTAGATTTCACAGTCCACAATGCTACAATTACAATGTATTAATTTATTTTATTTTCTTAATTTTCTTTATTTACTTAAAGGGGTATTTAACCGCTAAACTCAAAAAATATATTTCATTCAGGCTAACTAGTAATGAATTTAGCAACTAACAGAAAAATTATTGGGGCCATCATGACCTCCCAAAAAATTGTCAAACATGACATTTTTCGAGCTAGGTCCCATCGGCAAAAATCCCCATAAGAAATAACATGGGGACGATCTTTATGCACGGTGACCTTGGAGGATTTTCATCCCAACAAATATTGGCCATTATTGACGTACTCTTCAGCCTTTTCTGTAATTTCTCTATACGTATTTTGTTTTGTAATTTGGGCAAGTAGTTCGGTCAAAATATGCTGATTAGCAAGATGCCAAGATGGGGTGTGATTTTGGAATGCATATTTTTGCGTGTTTGAGGGTATATTTGGGCACAGTTTCAAGACACGATGTTGTAAAGGTGCATTTTAGATTGGTACTATGCTCTAGTATCTATGTGGACCAAAAAAGAAGCAGGTTAAAGCCGATTTAGGAAATTTTCCAAAAGACCAATTTTTGCCAATTTCTGGATCAAAAAAATTAAAAAAATCGTGTTAAATCACAGTTACAAGATATAATTATTTTAACGGTCATTTAAGTGTAGTATTATGCTATAGATCACGTGGTAAAAAATAATTTTTGGGGTTTTTAGCCCCTTTAATGTACATGATTACTCTGTAGTACTAGGATTAAATATACTAAGCTGTTAGTTACCTTAGGCTATTCACCTTCTCCTCCGGGAGTCAAACATGTACAATGTGCCTGTCAAGATGAATAAAGTTATCTATCTATCTATCTATCTATCTATCTATCTATCTATCTATCTATCTATCTATCTATCTATCTATCTATCTATCTATCTATCTATCTATCTATCTATCTATCTATCTATCTATCTATCTATCTATCCATCTATCTATCTATCTATCTATCCAAAGATGCCGAGAAAAGGAACTTCCTCTTTCTAAGCTCTATGGAAGGTCAGTGCTAGCAGGAGATCATATATGGTGGAATAATATATACATCTTTCCTACAACGAGTTCTGATGCGGACCTATGCTGGCGACTAATGCATGACGCTGTAGCATCACCGGCTCGACTACACCGATGGGGCGTCCGCGAGTCACCTCAGTGCATTTGGTGTAACTCCATTGGTAATAAACTACACGTCCTCTTTGAGTGCCCCAAGATGACTCCTCTATGGATCTTTGTGAGGAACATAATTTCGAAGTTTCTAGGACTTGAACACCTGTCGACACTTGATCTTGTACGTGGAATCAAATTTATGCCCAATCATGCAAAAGAATGGCAGTTATCAAACTACATTATAAATTTAGGTAAATCAACATCGATTAAATTTTTACAGGCTAGTTACGAATCTGAAGTCGGCGATCCATTACAAATATTCAAGAATAGACTAACATACAGATTAAATGTTGAATTTCTCCGAGCTGATAGAACTGACACTGTAGCCAATTCAACAGGACTTGGAAGTTCCGAAGTGTATTGTGTGATTGGTGTCAGTGATGCTACGATTCTCTACTCGATAGACTGTGATCTATCTATCTATTAAGCAATGTGATATTATAAATCCTATTTTTTGTTTTGTTTTGATAAATCAATAAATTTATCAATTCATCTATTGTATCAGCATTGTTTTCGTTGATTCTTTAATTCACACCTGTTTATTTATTTATATTTGTTGCATCTTTTGAACCTGTTATCTGTATATAACCATACTGTTCGAATAAATCAAATCAAATCTATCTATCTATCTATCTATCTATCTATCTATCTATCTATCTATCTATCTATCTATCTATCTATCTATCTATCTATCTATCTATCTATCTATCTATCTATCTATCTATCTATCTATCTATCTATCTATCTATCTATCCATCTATCTATCTATCTATCTATCTATCTATCTAAGCCAGGAGAAGGAGACGTCAGGAACCATCATGCAGAGATCAAGATTGGAGAAGAAACCCTGGAAGTGGTGGAGAGGTTTGGATAGGAAGTGAAATAATGGCAGATGGGAAGATGAAAAAGGAAATTAACAACAGAATACAAAAGGCCAGTAACTTCTACCAGTGTGTAAAATACCCATACAGTGTAAGATGACACTATACTAGGAAAACGCTAAAGTCCCGCCGCGTTGATGGATGAGCTTTTTTTTGTAAGTTTTTTGTTTGCGTAGGACCACTTTTTCTTTGCAAGTGCTTTTTGAATGCATTGTAGGTGATTGTTGTCCAGTTTCTATTGTTACTTGATAATTGTTATTATAAACCTCAAAAAACTCATATTATAACCATTATTTCTAATAATAATGTATCATAATAATGTCCATGTGAAATCTGAGCCTTGTAGCCCCACCCGTTTGGTCAGAATCGGCCCAAATGTGACGAAAATATAGTACTAAAAATTCAAAAACTAATATTAAAACCTTTATTTCTACGGATTCTAGCTAACTTTTTCAACTTTTTCTTTCAAAAGGTACTACATCACCATAATCTTTATGTCCATGTGAAATATGAACGTTGTCGCCCCACCCGTTTGGTCAGAATCGGCCCAAATGTGACAAAAATATCGCACTAAAATTTAAGAAAAAATCGTAAAAGAACGATATTCATGAGAAATATTTCTTCGATTGTACCCAAAAACAATACACCTCTAAGTTCAGAGATTTCGAAGGTCCCCTCAAATTTTCATCAAGATCGGATATGCCGTTTGCCTGGTAGAGAGTTAACAAACAGACACAAAAACAAAAAACAAACAAACAAACAAAAAACACCCAAGCTCAATATTTTGGGGGTCAGTGAAATTGAAGTCTTCGCTGCGCTCATCCAACAAGACCTACTTCATACCGATACTCACATATGCGGCAGAAACCTGGACTATGGGTGATAGAGAAGAAAGCCAAATACAGGCGGCGGAGATGAGATTCTTGAGGAGCACAGTGGGCAAGACAAGAAGAGGTAGATTTAGAAATACGAACATCAGAGAGATGCTTGCGGTGGAGAAGTTAGGTGACAGGATGGGAAGGACACGGCTGAGATGGTTTGGGCATATAAATCGAATGACAGAAAAGAGGATGCCCAGGAGAATGTATGAGAAAAGGATTGAAGGAGGAAGAAGAAGAGGGAGACCAAGGAAGAGATGGAAGGAGACCATAGCAAGAGATCTACATAATAGAGGAGAGATAGATAGATAGATAATCGTCTTTATTTTCCAGGCGGGGTTAAGGCCAGCTTAACCTTTTCTTCCATCCAACCTTTAATTTAAATTACATTTTCAGATTTCTAATTTGTTAATAACAATTTTGAATTTACAATAAAATATTTGATAAAATAACATTAATTTACATTTTTAAAGCGCATAAACTATACAATATATTACACATTTATACTATCATTCATACCATTATTAAGTGAATTGTCTACAGAAGTTAAAATCAAGAAAAAGCTTATTATTATTGTGAGTTTAAACATATTGTGCATGTTCTTATTTATCAGTATTCCCATGGCATTTTTTGAAATAAAGTTCATGAATTTTACTCCTAAAGATATTGTAACTATTGATATGGGTGTCCCTGATGTTTGAAGGTAGAGCGTTCCAAGTTCTTATTGCACTGATAGTGAATGAATTATCGAGTAAGTTTGTCCTGTGAACGGGGAAAATGAGTTGAGTACCTGCCCTTGATCTAGTGTTAAAGAGATGATTTGAATGGAGGTACGTGAAGTTGTAGTACAGACGAAACGTCGGTGGACGCCCAAGTTCTGCCCTGGTTTATCTTATTTTCAACGCGGTTTTACCCAAGATCCTTGGTTTTATTCTATGACGGGCCGCGAAAACCTACAACAAGCCATATATATATATATGTTTTGTCTTAAGCTTTCGTGATCCATGGTTAATGTTTTACGTATCTTTACGGTAAATAATCACGCACAGTATTATAGAAAACAAGTCGCGCTTACGCGCGGCTTTAAAGCCGCTGCGCGGAGGGCTTGGAAAACCTCGTACCTGGAATTCCTCGTTGTTTGAAAACCTCGTTGCCGCGACAAACTCGAAAATCGGCCCGCGTACGGCCGCGATGCGGTAGTGTGCGGATCACGTTTGTCGTTAATCCGAAGACTTTGTAGAAAATTGTTTTCCGGTACACTTTCGGTTCGCCGCCGGACCCTTCCCTCCGCTCCGAAGAAACGTGGAATTTTTTTTACGAAATCAGTTGATTATAACGCAAATTTTTAATTTCCGGGACGACAAAATTTCCGGGACGCTTTTCCGGTACAAGAAATTTTTGTCTTGTCCGCTTGGTTCCATAGAGCCCTTGATGGAGCCGATCGGACGAAAAATGTCCTCGCTACTAAAGGCCTTGCGGTCGGGCAACTTTCGGGTATGTCAAAGTCTTAGCCCCACCCGCGCGGTTCCGTAGAGTCCGAGATGGACCCAATCGGACAATAATTGTGCCATTTGTAAAGATCCGGAACATAATTTTTCCGGGTTGCTTTTCCGGTACGTCAAAATATGATCCTCGAACGCCCGGTTCCGTAGAGCCCGAAATGGACCCGGTCGTACAATTATTGCGCCTTTCAAAAAATCCGGGACATGGGGTTTTCCGGGTCGCATTTCCGGTACGTCTAAATCTTCGCCTCGTCCGCGCGGATCCGCAGACCCGAGATGACCTGACCGGTCGATTACTGGCCTATCGTAAAAATCGGGACTAAGTTTTTCCGTGACGCTTTTCCGGTACGTCAAAATATGCGCCTCGACCGTCCGGTTCCGTAGAGCCGAAAATGGACCCGGTCGTAGAGTTATTGCGCATTTCCTAAAAATCCGGGACAAAAGTTTTTCCGGGACGTTTTTCCGGTACGTCAAAACATGCACCTCGTCCGCCTGGTTCCGTAGAGCCCGAGATGAACCTGATCGGACTGTAGTTGTGAAAGATATTTAAAAAAAACAATGCTTTACCCCAATATGACCAACCACTATTTCGAGAAATTCCAAAAAGGTTTTTGACCACGTTCAAATGAAAGTGTTTCGGGGCCGTTGCCTTTGACGCGGCACTCTGACGTCATCGGAAGGAAAAATATAAATTTAAAATTTTGTAAATGCCCCAGAATGCTCGGATCACTGTTTTGACTTTAAAAATAACCCCTGTTGTATTCTTTGATATTATGAGTAGGTACTCAAAACTGCGCCTTTCCTCCCCCCCCCCCCGCTCCCTTTTCCTGCTGTAAATGATTGTGATATTGGTTGTGGCGCATGCTCATGCTTGACCGGGCTACCCTTCTAGCGAATCTATGCTTAATTGGCGGATAACAGGAATGTCCAAAATACCCCCATAAATGGTCACCGAGTGCCCATGTCACTGTTTCTACTTAAATAATGACCCGTTTTGACAACCTCAACTTTATGTTAATCGATTTCAATTAATTAAAAGATCTCCTCCACCCCCGGATCGGAGGATTTCAGCGCCTTTCGTAAAAATCCGGGACAAAAGTTTTTCCGAGACTCTTTTCCGGTACGTCAAAATATTGGCCTCGTGCGTCTAGTTCCGTAGAGCCCGAGACGGACTTGGTCGTACAATTATTGCGCCTTTTGTAAAAAAAACAGGACAAAGGTTTTTCCGGGCGCATTTCCGGTACGTCTATATATTTGCCTCGCCCTCGCGGTTCTATAGTGCCCGAGTTGAACCCGATCGGACGAAAATTACCCGACCTATTAAAATAAACCATGTTTTTTGGATTTTCCAAAAATGGCCAACCATTTTAAAACAAACGAAACTTATTTAGTATTAGGGCCGTCACCTCTGATGCGGCCCTCTGACGCCATTGGAATCGCTCCAAAAATGAAATGGCTTGAAGATATTGATGAAATGTCTTAATTTCTTCCCCCCCCCCCTCAACCCCCTCCATCGCCCCTCACCACTTTGTCCTCTCGATTCCCTCGTTGTGTTCGTTGACGCTAAACACATGTTTTTCCCAGAACAAAAAATTTGACTTTGCCCCCCCCCCCTCCCCCTCTCTTCCAAAAGACCGCTGCTGCCCGACCCTAAAGGAAGTCTGTCCCAAAATGTTGTCCATGTCGCCCCCATGGACATTGCCCTCTAAGGCATATTATAAAATTCAATTATCCTTCTGGTTGACGTCCTTTGATAACCTGGTTATGTTCACTGAGGCAAAAACCCCCGTATTTTTGTCTCGCCCCCCCCCCCCCCCCCCACTGCCCAACCCGAAAGGAACTCGCTAGTACGAAACATTTAATTGGGCCCGATCGGACGTAAATTGCCCGAGATATAGATAGTTGTTTAAAAAAACATTGCAAAATTGAATTTCTATTACATATTTTGACTACTCAAAATCGACCATTTTAGAAACATATGACTTGTATTAAATGGCAAAAGTCGAGCACGCATACCCTTTAATAATTGTAGATTTTATAAATTTAGAAGTAGGGCCGAATTGTAATTTATTTTCTATATATTAATAACTTCGGCAGACCTCGTTGAAGGTGCATAATATGTTGAGTTTTGTATTGATTGATTATTTGAAGTGGGTAGTACATTCTTATCCCCTCCCCCCTTATAGGCCTTGCCACTCCTCCTCCCGCCGTACACATAGCTTTTCACAACAAATTTAAATTACTATATAATGTTATTTACACATGAACACAAAAGCATGTACACGAATGACGTACTACAATCGGTAGCATGTAGGTTGATTAACAATACATTAAAATTTCACAACAATGCAATATGAAAAAAGTATCGACCCGACCGTGTCTCGAACCCACGCCGACCGCGTGATAACTCGGCATCTTGACCACTCGCCAAACTGCCGTGTGGATAGGTGCCGAGTAATAACTTTACCCTATACACGCGCGTTGGAAATTTCATCGCAGGGAATAATAAAATCAGTTCATAAATATATTTTTTCGGCGCTTAGGATGTGAAAACGAAGGTTTGAAATGTTGTTTTTCGGAATCCTCGACCCTGTCCTGAATTTAATAGACCAACAAAGTGAACCCAACCTCTAGAGTCATACCCGTTTTATGACGTTTTATATTTGCATGCAACTGTAAAAAGTTGTTTTTTCTATGCAAAAACGGCACGCAAGTCAATTTTGTCGGTGTCACTTCTACCCTTCAAACGTAACCAAATGCGTAATGTTTGGTATGACAATTTTCGTAAAGGTCGGGAAGAGTGCTTTTTGCCATTCCTGAATTTTACAAAAAATATTTGACGTGCTTTTCGTGACCTTGAATGCAAAGTTCAACTTTCAAAAAGTGTCCCGGACCGAACTCGAAGGCTTCCACCTAGCCCGGGCTCGAACCCAGGTTCTCAAAACAATTTTATTTAAATACCTTCATCCTTCCGCTATATTAAAGAGCCTTGGTCGTTCCAAATCGAACAGAGGAAAGCCAATATTTTAAGCTTTTAAAGTTCCACTCCAAAATATTAAAAAAATTTTAAACTTTTTCCGATTTTGGGATTTATTTCCGCGCAATCGGCAAAAGATATCGGCTCTTTTTTTCTCCTCACCCGTTCGCCATTTTTTGGACATTCGGAATTGACAAACCTCGGGGCTCTACCGCGCACTTAGAATTTTTAGAAAATTTGAAACGGAAAATCCAAACAATGTCCAAAAATAAGAAAACGGGTCGTTTCGAAAACATACCCTCGACGGTTTCGAGTGCGTATTGGAAATGTCCACGTGTGGGAAGACGAAATTAAAAATTATCATTTTTTTTTCATTTTTTTCTCGTCCGGTAAATAAGTGCTCTCCCCAAAACGGCATGCGAGCCAAAATGTTCATCGTCGCCAAGGCCAAAGTATGCGAGCGGGTCCAAAACCCTTGGCGGTGCCTATACCCAGAAAGATTCCGAACGCACTGGTACCGTCAAAGTTCGGGTGCGATGCCCACTTTGGGCGCGGCAACCGTGAATAAAAAAAAAATGTTTTCCGCGCCGAGATCGTGTTATTCAAGACTTTTAGTATAGACAAGTCGCTTTTACACGCGGCTTGAAAGCCGCTGCGCGGAGGGGTTGGAAAACCTCGTACCTGGAATTCCTCGTAGTTTGAAAACCTCGTTGCCGCGACAAACTCGATAATCGGCCCGCGTACGGCCGCGATGCGGTAGTGTGCGGATCACGTTTGTCGTTAATCCGAAGACTTTGTAGAAATTTGTTTTCCGGTACACTTTCGGTTCGCCGCCGGACCCTGCCCTCCGCTCTGAAGAAACGTGGAATTTTTTTACGAAATCAGTTGATTATTACGCAAATTTTAAATTTCCGAGACGACAAATTTTCCGGAACGCTTTTCCGGTACGAGAAATTTTTGTCTTGTCCGCTTAGTTCCATAGAGCCCTAGATGGAGCCGATCGGACGAAAAATGCCCTCGCTACTAAAGGCCTTGCGGTCGGGCAACTTTCGGGTATGTCAAAGTCTTAGCCCCATCCGCGCGGTTCCGTAGAGTCCGAGATGGACCCAATCGGACAATAATTGTGCCATTTGTAAAGATCCGGAACATTATTTTTCCGGGACGCTTTTCCGGTACGTCAAAATATGATCCTCGAAGGCCCGGTTCCGTAGAGCCCAAAATAAACCCGGTCGCACAATTATTGCGCCTTTCGTTAATATCCGGGACAAAGGTTTTTCCAAGACACTTTTCGGTACGTCAAAACATGCACCTCGTCCGCCTGGTTCCGTAGAGCCCGAGATGAACCTGATTGGACTGTAATTGTGAAAGATTTTTAAAAAAAACAATGCTTTACCCCAATATGACCAACCACTATTTCGAGAAATTCCAAAAAGGTTTTTGGCCACGTTCAAATGAAAGTGTTTCGGGGCCGCTCTGACGCGGCACTCTGACGTCATCGGAAGGAAAAATATAAATTTAAAATTTTGTAAATGCCCCAGAATGCTCGGATCACTGTTTTGACTTTAAAAATAACCCCTGTTGTATTCTTTGATATTATGAGTAGGTACTCAAAACTGCGCCTTTCCTCCCCCCCCCCCCGCTCCCTTTTCCTGCTGTTAATGATTGTGATATAGGTTGTGGCGCATGCTCATGCTTGACCGGGCTACCCTTCTAGCGAATCTATGCTTAATTGGCGGATAACAGGAATGTCCAAAATACCCCCATAAATGGTCATCGAGTGCCCATGTCACAGTTTCTACTTAAATAATGACCCGTTTTGACAACCTCAACTTTATGTTAATCGATTTCAATTAATTAAAAGATCTCCTCCACCCCCGGATCGGAGGATTTCAGCGCCTTTCGTAAAAATCCGGGACAAAAGTTTTTCCGAGACTCTTTTCCGGTACGTCAAAATATTGGCCTCGTGCGTCTAGTTCCGTAGAGCCCGAGACGGACTTGGTCGTACAATTATTGCGCCTTTTGTAAAAAAAAAACAGGACAAAGGTTTTTCCGGGCGCATTTCCGGTACGTCTATATCTTTGCCTCGCCCTCGCGGTTCTATAGCGCCCGAGTTGAACCCGATCGGACGAAAATTACCCGAGCTATTAAAATAAACCATGTTTTTTTGATTTTCCAAAAATGGCCAACCATTTTAAAACAAACGAAACTTATTTAGTATTAGGGCCGTCACCTCTGATGCGGCCGTCTGACGCCATTGGAATCGCTCCAAAAATGAAATGGCTTGAAGATATTGATGAATTGTCTTAATTTCTATTTCAAAATCCCCCACCCCCCCCCACCTAACAGTGTCATTGCGGCGTCCACTCAAAAGTCCTCAAAATTCGGATTCGTACCGAAAAAAGTTTATAAATTTCAATGAATAATCAAGGTTTAGATATTATAAAACTCGACTTCCCCCCAACCACAACCCCCTCCACCACCCCTCACCACTTTGTCCTCTCGATTCCCTCGTTGTGTTCGTTGAGGCTTAACACATGTATTTCCCAGAACAAAAAATTTGACTTTGGCCCACCCCCCCTCCCCCTCCCTTCCAAAACAGCGCTGCTGCCCAACCCTAAAGAAAGTCTGTCCCAAAAAGTTGTCCATGTCGCCCCCATGGACATTGCCCTCTTTGGCATATTATAAAATGCAATTATCCTTCTGGTTGACGTCCTTTGATCACCTGGTTGTGTTCATTGAGGCAAAAACCCTGTATTTTTTAAAACCAAATATTCGTCTTGGTCCTTTACCCACCCCCCACACCCCACCCCACTGCCCAACCCAAAAGAAAGTCGCTTGTACAAACATTTAATTGGGCCCGATCGGACGTAAATTGCCCGAGATATAGATAGTTGTTTAAAAAAACATTGCAAAATTGAATTTCTATTACATATTTTGACTACTCAAAATCGACCATTTTAGAAACATTTGACTTGTATTAAATGGCAAAAGTCGAGCACCCTTTAATAATTGTAGATTTTGTAAATTTTGAAGTAGGTTAGAATTGTAATTTATTTTTGATATATTAATAACTTCGGTAGACCTCGTTGAAGGTGCATAATATGTTGAGTTTTGTATTTATTGATTATTTGTAGTGGGTAGTACTTCTTAGCCCCTCCCCCCTTCTTGGCCTTCCCACTCCTCCTCCCGCCTTACACATAGCTTTTCACAACAAATTTAAATTACTATATAATGTCATTTACACATGAACACAAAAGCATGTACACGAATGACGTACCACAATCGGTAGCATGTAGGTTGATTAACAATACATTAAAATTTCACAACAATGCAATATGAATAAAGTATCGACCCGACTGTGTCTCGAACCCACGCCGCCCGCGTGATAACTCGTCATTCTGACCGCTCGACTAAACTGCCGTGTGGAAACATGCCGAGTAATAACTGTACCCTATACACGCGCGTTGGAAATTTCATCGCAGGAAATAATAAAATGAGTTTATAAATATACTTTTTCGGCGCTTAGGATGTCAAAACGAAGTTTTGAAAAGTTGTTTTTCGGAATCCTTGAACCTGATCTGAATTTAATAGACCAACAAAGTGAACCCAACCTCTAGAGTCATACCCGTTGCATGCAACTGTAAAAAGTTGTTTTTTCTATGCAAAAACGGCACGCATGTCAATTTTGTCGGTATCACTTCTACCCTTCAAACGTAACCAAATGCGTGATGTTTGGTATGACAATTTTCGTAAAGGTTGGGAAGAGTGCTTTCTGCCATTCGTGAATTTTACAAAAAATATTTACCGTGCTTTTCGTGACCTTGAATGCAAAGTTCAACTTTCCAAAAGTGTCCCGGACCGAACTCGAAGGCTTCGAACCCAGGTTCTCAAAACAATTTTATTTAAATACCTTTATCCTTCCGCTATATTAAAGAGCCTTGGTCGTTCCAAATCGAACAGAGGAAAGCCAATATTTTAAACTTTTAAAGTTGCACCCCAAAATGTTAAAAAATTTAAAACTTTTTTCGACTTTGGGATTTTTTTCCGCGCAATCGGCAAAAGATATCGGCTCTTTTTTTCTCCTCACCCGTTCGCCATTTTTTGGACATTCGGAATTGACAAACCTCGGGGCTCTACCGCGCACCTAGAATTTTTAGAAAATTTGAAACGGAAAATCCAAACAATGTCCAAAAATATGAAAACAGGTCGTTTCGAAAACATACCCTCGACGGTTTCGGGTGCGTATTGGAAATGTCCACGCGTGGGAAGACGAAATTAAAAATTATGATGTTTTTTTTCATTTTTTTCTCGTCCGGTAAATAAGTGCTCTCCCCAAAACGGCACGCGAGCCAAAATGTTCATCGTCGCCAAGGCCAAAGTATGCGAGCGGGTCCAAAACCCTTGGCGGTGCCTGTACCCGGAAAGATTCCAAACGCGCCGGTACCGTCGCCGTTTGGGTGCGATGCCCACTTTGGGCGCGGCAACCGTGAATCCAAAAAATAAAAATTGTAAAGCGACTGGTGTGGTGTTGTGTGTGTGTGTGGTGTAGTGATCACGTTTTTCTGGTCCCCTCCTCACCACACCCGTCGCTTTTATACGAGCCGAGTATGGTTCAGAGGGGCACAGTCGCTTGCGACCACGAGGCAGGGGAAGCGACGCCTGATTTCGGCGACTTTACATTGCTTTATTTTGAAGATACTCAACATACAAGTATAAATGTAAAGGAAGGGTACAAAGTATGAAAAAGGGTTACATGATACTTCAAATGTTGTGGTGTTCTCTGAGGTTCCGCGCGCTAGTTGATGGGTAAGAGTCGAGGTTTATTCCTTCCTTGGATGTCCTCGAGACGATCTTCCCGTCTTCTGTCCTCTTCCACCTGCGGCTGTCGCGTTCCTTGTAGAACCTGTGTATGCCGACCTGGAGTACACATACCCCGGAGGCATAAACGCACCTGTTGCTGAGGTATTGGCCGTTCCAAATGCATGTAGTGCAGTACCGCACGGAGGGTCGGGGTTCGATACGCGTTAGCTCGAACTTTTTTATATTTTTACACCCACATATTATTTTTGAGGGGTGTTGAATGGGAAATAAAACTTAGGTGATTTTGTTTTATCTTGGAAATTTGTAAATCACGCTAATACGTTTTGAACACGATTCGCATTTCAAATGTTCAATTTAAATAACTAGGGAAACGCCAAAGTCGTTGTTAAACGAGTGAGTGAGCCATGTGTTGAGTACCCGGTATCATTCTTCATACTGGGCTAGATCCAGCCTTAGGTATAGGGGAGGAATGGAGATGTTCCCGGGTACTCAAACACTTGGCTCACTCACTCACTCGTTTAACAACGACTTTGGCGTTTCCCTAGTTTATTCAAGATTGGGATCTAGTGCATAGCTTGATCTTGGGGATTATTTTTTAATTTATATGAATCTACCATCAAAATCTATCATCTATTATAAAGCTATAAAGTATTCAGTCTTACCTAAAATCTGATGTACTGACGTTGATGTGCACATTGTCAGAGTCTTGTGGAACCTGAACCTGATGTTCAATAGTGTCAAACTCCATTGTGATCACCTCTCTAAAAAAGAATTATTGTAACTAATTATATTGGGGATTCATAATAACTTGATGTAGTTGGATAATATGTGTTTGCAAACCTCGCATGTAGAGATTCTGGACATTCTTCCACTAAGAAATCACCCGAAGCAGAAACAATACTAACATTCAAAGGCTCGACATTACTTGCATGTGGAACCTGAATTTGATGGTCGGTTGTTCCGAAATCCATTGTAAGAACCTCCTCTCTAAAAAATTACGTGTTGTAACGAATTAGACAGAGAATTAATAAAATAACTTGATTTTAATTAGTTTGATAATATTATGTGTATGCAAACCTCGCATGTAGAGATTCTGGACATTCTTCCACTAAGAAATCACCCGAAGCAGAAACAATACTAACATTCAAAGGCTCGGGCCGCTCGGCATTGCTTGCTCTGAAAAGGTATTGCTTTGTTGAGGTTAGTAGTCTATATATATAAAAACGAATGTATGTCCGTCTGTCTTGAAACTAACTACACGCCTAACTAGCTCAGACTTTACACGTTGGTTCGCCAAAACAAATACAAATTAAAAATTCACTATAGGCCTTGCGCCTAAGGCCGGGTTACACGTTCAACATTTAACTACACGGTCGGAGAAACAAGAGATGACGAAATAGGGGGGTGGACTAGCAAAACAGTTAGTACAAGTATGCACAGAAACGACACAGTATGCAGCTCAATACAACTCCTGCCCTTCAGGTCAGGAGAGGTACCTGTACCTAGCGCGCTAGCGCTGTGCTCCACCGCTCGCTGGAACTGCAGGGTTTTTTTGTTTGCTGACGTTTTTGAATGAGGGGAATGAGTCATAGGGCACGCATGCATTTGAATTGATAAGAGTGATTTAAAATGACTTTCAAATTTATTTACCATTGCTAAATGCTAACTACTCACATGACAAGAAAAGCAAAGTTGGATCCAACTATTAAATTGACAAATTGATTTAGGTTACCACATTACAAAGAATACAATTCAAGCCTTATTCTAATATTTAACCTCGGTACGAGTCGCTGTATCTTGATGAGGGGGCAAGGGGAGGACATGTGGCCATCTTGGATTGCGATGCACCAGGGAGGCCGGGGCTTGGGTGGCCATGTTGGTTGCTCCACGCTTGGACGACCGCCTGGCGCCTACGCCTGCAGCCAGCTCTGGGTCCTGGCCCAGTGGCGGATCGGGGCTGGGGTCATGCCTCAAAAAGGGGTGGTCAGATTGACCTTGGAGATGATACTCGACGTTCCTCTCGCCTCTTAGGATACTTGGGCGACTTTGGGGGTTTAAATATTAATAATCTTACTTGTGTAGACTGGTAGTTGCTGACTTACGATGGTGGCGTGTAGATGGGTGACCCACGTGGCTGGTCATACCCTTTGAGGGATACAAAACACGCAAATTTGGGATTTAAAAACTGTACAGCATTTACTTGCCACTACCGAAATGGTTTAACAAAGGGATCCCATTGATTGCGAAGTCGTTGGTAAATTATTCTGCCATGGTGATGTTTCGTTCACCCATTGCTAGCTACTGCAAGGGCCGTTGCAAAAATAACTGTGTTTTTAAAGAAATTAAAACTTATTTAAACGCGTGGGTTTGGGTCGCCGTCTCCAATTTGGACTCACGTGATTTGCTCCATACTGGTGGTCACTTTTACACACCACCCTGCTAAAAAATTCCAGTAAATTTCCAGTTTACGAATGGTTACTGGAACTGGAACTGGACATGCTGCTCCCTTAACTGGAAGTAAGTGCTTAGGGTTCATTCTAAATGGAAATAACTGGAACATGTAAAAGCTGATATTAACTGGACTTACTGGTATGTTCTTTAAGGGGATGTAACGGGAAACCATTCCATTTGCTTAGCTGGCTTCTCTGGACACAACTGGGATTCGGAACTACTGGTAGTTGGATTCCACTGAATATGCGGGTCTAAGGGAAATATTACTGAACTGGAAACCACTGGCAATAGTTTTCACTTGATATGCTGTCTCTAGGTGTTTATTACTGAACTGGATACCACATGGCAATAGCTTCCACTGGAATTAAATGCTGGCCTCTAAGTGGATATTACTGGAAACGGGAAAACCCAAATGGAATACTTCCACTGGGTTTATGCTGGCTCTAATGGATATTACTGGAACTGGAAACCACGGGCAAAGCTTCCACTGGAATATGCTGGTCTAGGTGTATTACGGGAAACTGGAAACCTCTGGCAATAGCTTCCAATGGAATACAGTGGGTTGAGTGGATATAACGAACTGGAAACCTCTGGCACACATCCACGCGCCTGTAACGCGCTCTAGTAGCAATAAGCAACGAAAAAAATTAGATTCGAATAATCATTTAAATATTATATTAAATACTATTCTTACTATTTATTTCTCATTCCTACACCAATCGATGACCTGAAAACTGGATACACAGCATATGTTAAATTGACACAATTATAAAGTTAAAAGTTTTATCATGAAGAATGGAGACTCGAACTCGATCCGACTGGAACCCTGCATCTGAAAGCCAAACCTATACCGTTAGCGCCACAGAAGACGATGAAGTTTACAGACAATAACCACCTATATAGGATACAACAGCAAATTGACGCAACTATCGTAGACATTGTGCACTTGCTCTGTGACCTACTTTTATTAATACGTGTGTTATTCTTGAGTTTTAATGTATTGTTCAGTACTTGATCATAATTATGTAGTATTTTATTTTTTAGTTAATAAATATAGGGAAAGGGCAGCAAAAATTTGGGATGAGCGTAGCGACGGAAGCAAAAAGGACTTAAATTTTCACTGACCCCCCAAAAAATTAGCTCGGGAGTCTTTTTTTTTTTTTTTTTTCCCGTCTGTTTGTTCGCTCTCTCCGGGCAAACGGCATATGCGATCTTGATAAAAATTTGACAGGACCTTCGTTTTCTCTGAATTTAAAGAGGGTATTGTTTTTGGTACAATCGAAGAAATATTTCTCATGAATATCGTACTGTTACGATTTTTTTCGTTTTTTTACGGGCGATATTTTCGTCACATTTGGGGCCGATTCTGACCAAACGGGTGGGGCTACAACGTTCATATTTCACATGGACATTAAGATTATGGTGATGTAGTACCTTTTGAAAGAAAAAGTTAAAAAGTTAGCTAGAATTCATAGAAAAAAAGGTTTAATATTTGTTTTTCAATTTTAGTACGATATTTTCGTCACTTTTGGGGCCCCGATTCTGACCAAACGGGTGAGGCTACAACGTTCAGATTTCACATGGACTTTAAAGGGTTATGGTGATGTAGTACCTTTTTGAAAAAAAAGTTGAAAAAGTTAGTCAGAACCCCACAGAAATAAAGGTTTTAATATGAGTTTTTTTGAAGTTTATAATACTAATAAACAAGTAACAATAGAAACTTGACAACAATCATCTACAATGCATTCAAAAAGCACTTGCAAAGGAAAAGTGCGAACAAACGCACAAAACGCAAACAAAAAACTTAAAAAAAAAAACGCTCATGCATCAACGCGGCGGGACTTTAGCGTTTTCCTAGTACTTTATAATTAATAAAAACCAAGACTCTTAGACCGGGGAGGATAGCTAAAAAAACACAAACACACGAACATTTACTACAGTCAGAAAAAAAACACTTACTAAAATATAATATACTTAATAAATATTAATAACACCATTACAATACACATTAATACCTTTGATGTTAGAGCCAAACTTTGCAGTGTCAGAATGCCAAATGTTCTATCTCACACGCTTTAGTTTTGAGCTAGAAGGGACTTGAAGTTTCAGGTGGCGCCACATAATTAATTCTTCAGATTTCAGACAACGTACGTAGGTCCTAAGCCTAGGGAAGGGCATACGGCCTATTTGCTACTAACTCTACATGTCGAATACAAGTTCTGTGCATGTAAACTTTTAAAGGGCCCTTAACAAAAACAAACAAAAATAATAAAAACGCACACATTTTAAAGTTTGTGTTATATCTATTAATCGTGGTTCTATAAGATCAAGGGTCGTCATTACATTTCACCTCAAAATCGGGGCGTCGCCATGTTCGAAACGGCCGCGGCGGGAACAACATATACGATGATTCTTATTGGTTGGGTTTCGAGATAGAAGTTGCATTCTGATTCCGTTGCAATATTCAACATACGCTTTGGGAGATAGAACACATGCATTTCGTATACACAACTAAAGTGGAGATGGGAACAGTTGCATTCTTTTTTCTGTTGCAATCTTCAAACAGGCGCTTTGGAGGTAGAACACATGCATTTCGCACTTCAACTAAACAGTGGATATAAAAACAGTTGCATTCTGGCACTGCGACGTGTTGTCTCTATATAAAGAGCTGTCTGTTGCGATGTTGAAGCGAGATTGTTACTCGTTCTATATAGGTCGACGATATTGACGAGAGGCAATCTTTTCGTGATTTGCAATAAATGTGTCCCTAAATATTGTTTTCTAGGGGGAGAAAATTTGATTAAGTTACATTTGGGCAACATTGGTTTTAGGATTTAACAAGAGGATTTCGGAATTTTCGTTGACTTTGGCGCACTTGTTTTATAATATTTGACAATTAATAATTTTTGTTTTTAAGATCTCGCTCCTCTATCTCTCTCTCTCTGCTTGCGGGAATTTATTGTGGGATAATAATAATACATTATGATGAGTAGTGTCATTATCTCCAACAAATTTTAGAGTATTTTAATATCAGAATTATGATTCATTTGGTCCCGATTCCCAAACCCAGGGCATCATCTAACCGGTTTTAGCCTAAAACCAAAAAAGCAAACTATTTTTCCTAAACCGATAATGAAGACATATGCGTTAACGTCCTTAATAAATTTATTAACAGTAAATATGAAGAAAGGTATACAAAACATGCATGATTACTTTGTTAGAAATGCGTTATTTAGATAATATTACAGATAGTCTGTGTGTTTATTTTTTTTTTACAATGCAAAATAGTTTTAAATTAGAAACGTGTTTACTTGTCTACTATCCCTATAAAAATAACAGTGTCTAAGTGCTTGGTGGTTTCTAGGTTAATATTTTAAAGACATAATTGAAGTCCAAACTTTGCACTTCATTTGCTCAGGCACATAAATGTGAAGGCTACATAGAACAAAATATACACCCTAAGGCGATGTACGTATACATGGAAAAGATTGACTGGTCTCAATTATTGTGTTTCGTTTAGTTGTTATTGCATATTCTAGCTGTGGTATTAACCCGTTCCATTTGTTTTTAATTTTTGATGCATGCTTAAATTGAGCATTTGTATTTTGGAGTGTGTGGATTATTACAAAACCCTTGCTTTATGCGGGTCTTAACCCGCCACGCCCCATGGCGGTATTACGCTCTAGACCTATGCCCAAATCGTCTTCACCGAGGATGGCTTTGTTTTCGTCAATGTGTTAGCGAGAGGGCAAAACGTGAGTGCCCCCTATACAGTAATCATGCATTTCTCAATCGGGCCTTCCTGCCTACCCAGGCAACAATCAATAGTCATTTTATGATACATAGTAAAAATGATTTTAGGCTGTATTTTTGTCGCATTGACAGCAACAGCTGACAATAGCTATCGCTATTTTAAAGCATTTCTAAAATGAATGAAACATTTGCAATTAATCAAATGTTTTTAAGAAACCAAAGAACGTTCACAGTGACGACCCCTATGGTACAATCAGGAATCATTGATAATTTTGTTCCTTAACCAAAAACAACGCTTGCAAAATATCCCTACTCTTTTTAACTTCTATTTTTAATAGAATATTAATATTGAAACAATATCAATAATAAAATGCATAATATTAATATTTCATTATCACTTTTGCTTTTCCTTATTTATTTAATAATTTTTTAGTTTTATTTTTGCATGGAATTGTTAAGTCATACTCATAATTTCATCACATATGTGTGGACTTCGATGTAAATAAAGATTAGTATCAAAAGTGACCTTCAGGTAATATGAGAGTTAATTAAATTCAGCTTAAAGTAAGGTAGGATCCGAGTTGTGTTGGAGAGGTAACTATGTGACAAATAATTGCTCACAAATTACAAACATGCATTAGGATAAATATCATCATAAAGGTACTTATCAAATCCTACTCAACCCCACACAATGTGGGGTGAATAACAAAAAAATACAAAATACAAAAATGCTCCCTCACTAACGGGCTCTTAAAGTCATCTCAGTTTGTGTGGACTTTTGATGCAAATAAAAAGTGTTATCAAAGTGATAGTTCAAGTAACACTCTGAGTTTAATTAAATTCAGCTTAAAGTAAGGTATCCGAGTTGTGTTGGAGAGGTTAGAATGTGACAAATAATTGCTCACAAATAACAACCATTGCGTTGGGATAAATATCATAACAAAGGTACTTATTAAAACCCGACTCAAACCTCACACAATGTGAGGGGAATTCCATCAAAATAAACAGATACAAATTCTGCTCACACACAGCTCTTAAAGTCATCACAGATGTGAGGACTTTCGGTGTGAATAAAATGTAGTATCAAAGTGACAGTTCGGGTAATACTCTGAGAGCAAAAACGAAATTTGCTCATATTGGGTTAACTCTGTGTGCTAATAGAGAGGACTCAAAGTGTTGCATTTTTGCATGGAATATTTAATTCAGTCACATTCATCTCACATTTGCTTACAATGTGTGGGGACTGACTTTGTGAGCTATGTGACAAAAATAAACATATCTCTGAGTGGTGTTGTGTTTACTGGGAATATTCACTAGCATCAAACCCCTCAAACTATATCAGTAATTAGACGAGGGACGAAGGGGCTGAGGACACAATTCATATCAAACGGCGCTTATTCTGTTCTTCTGTACGTGTGTGTATGTTGTGTGGTGTACGCCGAAAATCAGCGAACTGCTGAACAGATTGCGCTGAAATTTTACAGACATCCCGGGACGAGTTAACTGAGAACTGCTAATCAAATCAGCTATGTGCTAAATCCATTGCGATTTAAACCTACAATAAATAAAAATGTGGGTTAAAAAATAAATTAAATACGTATTTTTAAAGTTGTTTTGTGTAGTATTTTTGAAGAAGTTATAAGGGGTTTTGCTGAACGGAAAAAAGAGAAAAATTTTTCGACGAAATTTAATTTTTGCGTAAACCCAGATGATTTGCAGAATATAAAATTAAAGCTGGGATTTCTTGGGGGCCAAGACTCCTAACTCCACCCTGATACGCCACTGGGTGGAGTACACTTTAAGTAGGTTAATTATGTATAATTATGTGTAATTGTTTAGGATGAAGACATAAGATCATTTGAAAAATAAAAAAAACGTATAGTATTAGATAAAAATACAATTATGTAGACATTTGGACATGAATGAGCCACGAGAGTGTTTTTTGCCACTTTAATATCACATGCTGCAGTTTCTTTCTGCGTTCAATCCATCGATTTTAGTTAGTTAGGCGCCCATCGGCCTACATTAATTTAAATGTGCATTTTTGGATGAGCGTAGTGAGAGAAGCGAAGATTTCCCTTTCACTACACCGGAGAAAAAAAATCCTTTTTTTTGTTGTATTTTTGTGTGTTTGTTAAATTAACACGATTCCGGCTTAACCGATACTCCAATTGCGATGAAATTTTCTGGAGACCTTCGAAAACTCTGAAATTAGAACTGCCACGTATTTGAGCGCAATCAAAAAATATGTTTTCATGAAAATCGCCATTTTACTTTTTTTTTCGATTTTTAAAACTTTCTTCGATTTATAACACCTACATTTTCTTTATCCGATTGTAATGATTTTACACATGGCTCACTCACATGTCCTTTAACGACTTTTGGGGTTTCCTAGTAAAATTATCCTTATTGAAATTATCATTTTTGGTGTATTTTATGGTGGGGATCTAGCCCTGATTCATGGGATTTATTTTTAAGATTTGCAGTTTTCACATAATTATTTAACAAAAAACTGTCTACGTATCTAGAGGGGGGGGGGGGGGGGGGGAGCGAGTTCTATTTTGCAAAACCAGGATATTTTTTAAAAATTCCCCGTTAGGGGAGAAAATTTGCAAATTTACTACGAAAACACGTAAATATCGGAAAAGGCAAAATATGGGTAATAATAATTAGCTGCGCAATCAAAATAGGAATCTCAAGGGGGGGTTAGGAATGGATGAATACCACTTTTTGAAAATTTTTAATATTTTGTTTGGAGGTGCTCCAAACAATCCGAGGGGTGCTTCAGGCCCTGAGCACTCACGGGTCGGCGCCCCTGCTGTTAACACAATGCATACACCGCCCTTAAAAAGGGACTGAAATGAAATACATGAAAAGTAATTTAGAAACTACCCTTTGACTGTCCATTGACTTAAGTTGTTTCTAAAATTATGTTTAAAAATGAAATTATTTGACCTATCGAAAAAGATGGTGAAAAGATAATAGTGTTTTATCCAGAACGTCGTAAGGTCGATAAATATAATAATAATAAATCAAAACTCAATCCAAACAAGTCAGGTTGAGTGGTGTTTTCAACGATATATTCTAGTGACCAAAAAAATTCTTCGAAACTTTAAAAATGAAAAAAAATCCGGATATCGAAATAAGAACTTAGGGGTTTCTAAAATTACATATCCAAATATCTTGCCCAACCCCTATGCGTCAGCGTATCGTGAATGCATGTCAAGCAACTGATGCAACGAATCACATATATTTTTCAGACTTTTAACTGCATCTTATCACATTACGTTATGTATATAATTATGATATTATGTAACAAAATATTAAAAATTTATACTAAGTCTTAGAACCAACTAGATTTAAGCAAAACCCTTTACGATTAAATGTATTAACAATGTATGACCCACAGGATGATTAATAAATTAAATAAAAAAGCAGTTTAACAAGAACTGAATGACAAACAAAAAATTGCAAACATATAAACGAAAACCTGAACAGAAAAAGAATGATTTAAAGATTTTATTATGAGAAAAAAATTCTGTAGGTAAAAATTGTGTTTTGTTCAGATCAATAGAGGTTTTTTTAATTGCATAAATAAAAATATGTTTTTAAAATCTAGTCTAAGTGTAGTGAAAGTCAGTGAATCCAGTTGTGTTCCTCTACCAGTTACTTTCATTCAAAAGCAGTGTCAAGCAAAGTTCCAGTGAAAGTCAGTTGAATCCAGTATGATCTCAACAGTAAAAATCCAGTATATTCAGTGAACTAAAGCAGTGAAACGCAAATTTAATCCAGTGTGTTCCTTACCAGTTACAGCAGTGAATGCATCAGTTGTCAAGCAAAGTCCAGTGGAAGTCAGTTGAATCCATGTGATCCTTTTACCAGTAACATTTATCAAATCCAGTGTCAAGCAAAGTCCAGTGAAAGTCAGTTGAATCCGTGTGTTCTTACCAGTTACAGCCAGTGAAAATTTTCTGTCAAGCTAAGTCCAGTGAAAAGCCAGTTGAATCCAGTGTGATCCTCTACCAGTTACTTTCATTCAAATCCAAATGTCAAGCAAAGTCCAGTGAAAGTCAGTTGAATCCAGTGTGATCCTCTAACAGTACATCCAGTATATCAGTGTCAACTAAAGCCAATGAAACGCAGTTGAATCCAGTGTGTTCCTCTACCAGTTACAGCCAAGTGAAATGCAGTGTTCAAGCAAAGTCCAGTGGGAAATCAGTTTAATCCATGTGATCCTCTACCATTACATCCAGTCAAATCCACTGTCAAGTTAAGTCCAGTGAAAGCCGTTAAACCGTGTGTTTCCCCTACCATTTTCTCAGTAAACATGTCAGCAAAGTCCAGTAAGCCCGTTAATCCAAAGAACCCCTACCGTCATCCAGTCAAATCCCTGTCCCAAATAAGCTGAAACCAGTGAATCCAGTGTTTCCTCTACCGTTACACCAGTAAATCCCTGTCAAGCAAAGTCCAGGGAAAACCCGTTGAATCCAGTTGATCCTCTAACCCGTTAACATCCAGTCAAATTCCAGTGTCAATTAAAACCAGTGAAAGCATTGAATCCAGTGTGTTCCTCTACCATTACGCAGTGAAAAGCAGTGTCAAGCAAAGTCCAGGAAGTCAGTTAATCCAGTGTGATCACTCTACCAGTTACACCAGTAAATCATGTCAAGTCAAGCCCAGTTTAAAGCCAGTTGAATCCAGTGTGTTTCCCCTACCAGTTACACCAGTAAAATCAGTGTCAAAAAAAATCCAGTTTAAACCAGTTGAAACCGGGGCACACCAGTTAAGCCAGTAAAAGAGTGTCAAGCAAACAGTAAAAAACCAATTGAAACCAGTGTGTTTCCATTCTCCAGTAAAACCATTTTTCCGTTCCAGTTTTCCAGTTTTACAAGTGGTTTCCGCCGATCATTTTTGAAAACCAGTAAAACAAAGTTATGGCCCCTTTCCAGTTAAACAGTTTTTTTCCCTTGCCATGAATTGTGGTCCCGACTTACTATGGTTTTTGCAACACGGGAACCCCCCAAATTAAAAACGTCATTGTTGTGGCCTTAAAATGGAGGGAATGTCTTTTCCCCTTTCTCCCCCCGTGATGAATGAAATGGTTTACTGGCCCCACTGGAATTTTTGGGGGCCCCAAAAAACACCCGCAACCTCACACTCCAACAAAACTGTTAACCTGGAGCTTCGTGGGGTTCTGCAAGGTCCCGACAAAACCCCCCGCATTCCCATTCCCCGGCCGGCTTATTTTCTGGTTCGGCTCCCAATCCCATGGCCCAAAACACACCCGGCCTTGACTACATTGGCATTCCCAGGTCAATGCCTTTGGCCCGCCCCAAAACAAAGCCTTCTGGGCCCGCGCGCTGGTGTGGACCGTTTACCCCCCAAAATCCAATGGCATTTGCATCACACCTGAAATTTAACCCCGGGGCACAAAACCGTACAAATATGGAAAATTACAAAGCCAAATTCAGACCTTGTCATTTTAAAAGAGAGGTTCAATATTAACCCAAAGCAAAACCATTGACCCTGGCCTCGCCAGTACCTCGGTGATGGAATCCGTTTTACTCAAGGATTTACCCAGTAGTGTTAATTTGCATACACCATGCAAATTAACATGACACAAAAATCGTTACAAAATATGAAAAATTATGACAATATGCAAATTCAAACAAAATAAAAAGCAAAATTTTTAGAGAAGAGGGCTCCAATATCATGACCAAAAGGGCTGTACTGCCACAGTCTGTATGCTTGCCCTTTATGCATTACTATACCATTCATCCAATCTCCATTAAACTTGGCACATATATGTATTTTTTTACGGGGAAGCTACCTATGCTATCCATTTTGTTGTAACACGTGGTGATCGGTGCCTGCAACACATAAAGTGAAAAAAACAATAATGTTTTTCGAATGTATTGTAGTGCATCTGTCAGCCGGTCTCAGAGCATGTTTGTTATTGATGGCGTAATGGCAGGCTTACTGATGACAAATTAAGTTTTATTTAGATAAGGAAGACCGTTCTTATAGAGTGGCTCCATCAGCTGCATTACGTTAGCAGCCACGCGCGACGGGTAAGCTAGATGAAACTTGGCACATATGTATCACGTGACTGGAAAGACCCAACGGGCCAACCGAGTCGGTCTGCCATTACAGCCGTCACTTCACTACGGTTCTGTCAACGGCAGAGTTAGATCTCACATCATTTCTTCGCCATCTGTTAATTTTATAGATATTTGTATGTTTTTCATAGGCCTGTTAAGTTGTCAAGTAATTAATCTCAGTAATCCATAAATTAATGTGGCACATTATCTTCATAAGGTGCCTGAAAGGATTCGTTTTTTGATCCGATCTCCATGAAACTTGGCACATATATGTATTTTTTCACGGGGAAGGTTTCTATGCTATCCATTTTGTTGTAACTCCTCCACGTGGTGATCAGTGACTGCAAAGAGGACTCACCAATGAATTGACTTCGACACCGTTGGACATATCACCATGAAAGTTGAAACATATACGTATTTTTTTTTATAGGATACTTTCGTTTTTCGTCCGATCTCCATAAAACTTGGCACATATATCTATTTTTTCACGGGGAAGGTTTCTATGCTATCCATTTTGTTGTAACTCTTCCACGTAGTGATCGGTGCCTGCAAAGAGGACTCACCAATGAATTGACTTCGACACCGTTGGGCATATCACCATGAAAGTTGACACGTATACGTATTTTTGTACGGAGAAGTACACTCCCGCGAATGGTTCTGGCATAACAACAACACAACAAAAACACAACAACATCGCAGCAACGCGCGACGGGTCAGCTAGTAGGTTATAAACGCAGAACCCAGTCCAGGGGGTCAATTTACTAACTCGTCGTTGCTGATCGACTGTGACAACGTAAGTGACAACTTAATTCGACGTACACTAAGACAACTGAAATGTTGACGAAGCCAATAATATTTTGTTTAGAAAGTTAACGAACAACGGAACTGTTGATTATTTTGCAAAGATGGTTCGGTTCGGTCGCGGTCTGCCGAGATGACATCAAGAAATTAAACGGCGTGTGCATAGCTCATATTGCATTTTTTGTGAATTACGTGTTGCATTGGTGTACGAGTAGTGATATGATAATAATGATTTTTGTAGGATGCCCGATTTAGTGTGCACACCAGTTTTACCTGATGTGTCCCTCTTCAGATCTAGGTATATATTGCAGAAAGGTAATGGTGTAGGAAATGTACAATGGCTGTTATTATAGGACGCAATCCCAGCATTCGCCTTAGGATTGCCGGCACCGGCGGGAATCGAACCCGGGACCTCCCGAATCAGAGTTCCATGCGTAACGCATGATCCATCTCCGTTAGTTTGATATTATAGGCCTAGTGTATATGATGGTGTGTTTATTTATTTATTTATTGAATCCATGGACATGTACATGGTACACATATCGGATATACATACATATGTCTAACCGTTACATTTCACAAATAACAAATAACAGATGACAAATAACAAATAACAATTAACAGATAACAAATACAAATTCAAAAGAATACAATAACAATTATAAATTTCAATATGGTAAAACTCTAAGTGGAGGGATTTAGGAATTCGTCTAGAGAATAAAAAGATTTTTCTAGCAAATACTTCTTAAGGTCAAACTTGAATGATTTGGAATTTTTGATATCATGTGGGAGATTATTGTAGTGAATGCGTCAAAGGAACTGTGGACTACTTTTATAAAATGAATGTCCAAACGACGGGATGAAAATATTGGCTACATTTCTTGTGTTGTGACTGTGATTGGTCAAATTGGTGGGGAAAAGCTCAGGGTTGGAATGGACAAAAGTTGCAGCTGTTTGAATTAGAGTTGAAGTTAGGGTGAGAATACGTAATTTGGGAAAGTATGTCCTGCAAGATGTCCGCCTAGAGAGACCAGCGATTATTCTTGCAGCTCTTTTTTGAATGATAAATATTCGTTGAGCATGGACAGACGAGCCCCAAAAAAGTATACCATATGAGATGATTGAATGAATAAATGCATGATAAACTAAAAGAAGGGATGATTCGCTGGCGATGATTTTAAGTTTACGGAGCATGAAGCAGCCGCTTAGTAGCCTGGAAGCAATTCGGTTGATATGGGGGGTCCAATCGAGGGATTCAGAGGCCTAGGACTTTATTAGATGATGCTCTTGAAATGCTATTTCCATCAAGACGAATTAATGGGCTAGACAACGGTTCAAGGTGATTGTTATAGAAAGTGAGGTACACTGTCTTAGATGGTTGCAAGGATAAATGATTTGGCTCACAGTAATATGATATTGTAGAAGCTTTCTTTGAAGCCATTTGAATAAGAGGCAGGTTAGTTGGGTCAATAGGTTGAGTGGAAGAAAGTTTGGGCATCGTAAGTAGGTTGGTAATATCATCAGCATAAAGTGAAAGATAGCTTCTGACATAAGTTGTCATGGTATTTATGTTAATAATTTTAGGAAGATCGTTAGTGTACAGAAGAAAAAATAGAGGGCCAAGAACTGAGCCCTGTGGAACTCCAGTTTCTACTGGAAGCGGTGTGTGTAGGCCCCGCCTACAGAATAGAGAAGTAATATTGAAAAGCAATATTCGTGAGGTCTGGGGCGCAACTTCAGTCGCCGGAGGCTAGAAAAAGTTCATTTTTACTTATGTGTAAGTGGCCGGAAAACTATTTTAGAGAAATAATATTTTAATTGACAAAACCTTGAAATACAGTGATACCTAATGAAGTAATAACAACTGATTTTTTTAAATAAATAATAATATTATAACCATATTTTTTTTCGATTTCGTGGTGGTGGAAGGAGGAATCAAACACCTGATCTACGCCTCTGTTTCACGATGCAATTTCCGCTGCAAGGGGAAAGTTGATATACATTGTATCCTACTTTTAATGGAAAACACAAAAATGCTACACCAAAATATGCAATATACTTTCAAATATAAATAAATAAAAGTAAATGAAGGAATCAACTCGACTAAATAGAAGGAACAAATTAATTACTGTACACTTGCATAGTATTTGACAGTTGCCTACAGTTATAATAATTCATATTGGTTGGGGGGTGGAGACAATGACTGCCCCCCCCCCCTCGCCACCACCACTTCTAGCGTCGTCCTTGTTCTCAAGTGCGTCTGATAATTTCACGGATAACGTTTTATTATTATTATTATTATTATTATTATTATTATTATTATTATTATTATTTCTTTATTCATAATCAAAATCAAAATATACATTTCCATTCCAATTATAAAAGGGTTGAAGAATGCGAACCTTAGGCTCATTCACACTGTTGTGCGTTCTGCAACCAATAATAACACTAAGAAGTAAGAACTATAACTAAGACATAAGATTCATAACACTTAGTAAGTCACTCCTCCGCATATTAGAGTGGCTTGCACGAACCAAGAAACGATTCGAGTGGTGTCGTGTATAATGCGTATTACGTCATTTAGTGAATTGAATTGTGTCTCAATGGGTTTGATTAATCATTACGAGTTTCGAAGTGTTTCATTTTCAAGTTCAAAACGAAGTTATCCAAACAGCTGAGCGAGATGTAACATAAACAACGACGTAATTGTTTGTTTACGTTAGACTCATTAATGGAACCAAACGTATAAGAAGCCGACATGAGAACGCTGACACAGTATTCTTGAGGGTTCCGTATTTCCACAATTTTCCTTTACATTTTGTAAGACATGTTTATGTATTTAATTAGGTCTGTTAGAAATACTATTATTTGCACTTGTGGAACATATACTCTGTTGAAATATGCAATAAATATAAAAACACAAAGTTTGCGATGGACAAAAGTGCACAAAAGAAATTTCGATCTATTCCAATAACAGTCCATAGACTTTTAATGTGTCTCGGGGGCAACTGAGCAGCATATCATTGTATTTTTCGATCAACACAATCGTTTGGAGATTTTCGTAAATTAATTTTTATTGAACAACATTTTTCAGTAATTGCCAAAATAGCAGATCAAAATTTAAAAAGAATACTTGGTTATTAAAAGATATACATTAATTTCGGTATGTCACTAGGCATTACTTACGTTACATTATTTTTTGTAACTTTATGAATTTAATATGTAGATTTCAAAAATCTACTCACCGGGAATTGAGCCTTATTGGACCTTCCTGTATGAGCGGAAATCCATCTCCACGTCTTCATTGAATAGACAATATTGTTTACAATTAAATTCAATAATGTATTCAATTTTTCAATATAATATTAAAATAAATTTCTCGATCTGTCGATGCGTTTGTATATTGTGTATTTGTATTTGATATGTATTTTACAATACGCTGATTCGATAAGGTGCCGGTACGATACCAGCTGAACAAACAAAAGCCTAACAGAAGTTAATTTGTTACTCAGTCAAAACGTCGAAAATGTTTGCCGCAAATCATAAAATTACATGAATAAACTTTTGGTTTAGTTATCACATCCTACATCTAGTTTCCCAAAAAGAGACCAAGTTTCTCCTAGACAGTTTGTGTACACTTATTGTAATTAATTTCATTTAGTAAGTCTGTCTACACCTCAAGTACTAATTATTATCTGGAATTGTTTAGACCTAAACCACACTGATACCACAAACAACAGTGGTATAAATTTATGTGTATTTAGGTAACTATTGTCAAGGTTTCAGTGAAAAATAAGTAGGGTACTTACTTTTGTCGAAGAGCTTTCTTGAATGAATTTCTCCAGCCCTTGCGGCTTTTTCTGTGAGCAGTGAGGCCTTTTCTCCCTATTGAGACCTTGCTCATCACATGCCAACGTCACAACACACGACTGTCAGATTCGTAAGACTACTATCATCACACGTGCTGGAAGCGAGAGACCGCTCTCCTAGAAGAAATCCTAGATCCTACACCCACGAGGGAAGATCCGACGCACGAGGCAGTCACCAAGCGACGAGCCGGCTTGCCGCCAGATAACGATAGCTTGTGGACGAAAAACGCCGGATAATTCAGTAAAAACGGGTGCGCGCAGCGACACTGAAAAAGGTCGCACAGGCAGAATTTTGTACCGAAAATTTTCCAATTTTTAGGGAAAACAGATGAAAGCTATAAGCACGTCCCTATGCGCTAGGCTTAAATTTGAAATACTTTATGCCATTGATTAGAAACCTCAAACTTGGGGTAGTTTTGTCGAAAAGTGAGAAAGAACATACATTAACCAATAGCATGGGGACATAGACAGATCGATTTCCAAGAAGGCAAAAAAAATTCTTTTAGATATGTTGAATACTTTTCAAAATAAACCTGTTCTACTAAACATCTGCAAATACAGCCGGGAAGTGCCCCAAGATGGGGAAGTCATCATACGTCGACCTGACGGGACCAGGATTCGAGCTACACGTCATGATCATGTTAACTTTTTAAGCGAGCGAAGCGAGCGTTTCCATTTGACTCTGCCGGAAAAATTAGTCACTGGTTTTGTTTTTTTGTTTTTTGTTTTTTTTTTTTTTTTTGTTTGTTTGTATGTCTCGCCATAACGTTCGAACGGAGGCTCGGATCGAGTTGAAATTTTGACCATCCGCAAGCTTCGTTCTCGATTGAATGCCATTAGTTTTGTGGAAAAATCGTTAAAAAAGTTAAAAAGTTACATTAAAGTTAATCGAAATTTTTTTTTCAAACTAAACGGCGACAAAATCTGAGATAGCCAAATCATTCAGAATGTCCGTCCGGTCACGAATATGTTAATTTTATTTTGATCCGATAAGTAGTGTAGATGGAAATTACATTATAACAAAAGGAACGTTGCCATGGCAACGAAAAGACGCGCGAAGTTTCTAATGCACTGCCACCTAGAAGAAATCAAAATACTTTCGAGCAAGCAGTCTATTATTTGTCAACAAAGAGTTTAAATAGTTTTCCCAAGGAGTCAAGGTCCTCTAGATGGCGGTGGATTTCATCCACAAAGTAAAGGTTTACTTACACACGGGTTTACCCAAATACCTTGGCAATAATAAATAATATTGGAAACATGGCCCTGTGGACAGCGAACGTCGCAAATTTTTAAATTAAAAAAAAATGTGCAATGTGGGTCTAGCTATAGCACGTGCTCGCTTATCAACGCGTCCAACTGAGCGTTTCCTAGTAGGTACACTTCTGCACTTTCATAAATACCTGTATATATGTACTCGAAATTGCTCATTACTCTCTTACTCATCTATATAATGACGACGCACCTCATCAAATCAACACATTAATTAAGCGAGCGAAGCGAGCGTTTCCATTTGACTCTGCCGGAAAAAATAGTCACTGGTTTTGTTTTGTTTTGTTTTGTTTTTTTTTTGTTTGTTTGTTTTTTTTTTGTTTGTATGTCTCGCGATAACGTTCGAACGGAGGCTCGGATCGAGTTGAAATTTTCACCATCCGCAAGCTTTGTTCTCGATTGAATGCCATTAGTTTTGTGGCAAAATCGTTCAAAAAGTTAAAAAGTTACATTAAAGTTAATCGAAAGTTTTTTTTTCAAACTCAACGGCGACAAAATCTGAGATAGCCAAATCATTTAGAATGTCCGTCCGGTCACGAATATGTTAATTTTATTTTGATCCGATAAGTAGTGTAGATGGAAATTACATTATAACAAAAGTAACATTGCCATGGCAACGAAAAGACGCGCGAAGTTTCTAATGCACTGCCACCTAGAAGTTATCAAAATACTTTCGAGGAAGCAGTCTATTATTTGTCAACAAAGAGTTTAAATAGTTTTCCCAAGGAGTCAAGGTCCTCTAGATGGCGGTGGATTTTAAAGTAAAGATTTAAACACGGGTTTACCCAAATACCTTGGCAATAATAAATAATACTGGAAACGCAAACGTCGTAAATTTTTAAATTTAAAAAAATGTGCAATGTGGGTCTAGCTATAGCACGTGCTCGCTTATCAACGCGTCCAACTGAGCGTTTCCTAGTTTTAACTCTGAGTTCAGCTGAACTATTTTATCCACTCACTAATTTATTGTTTTTCCTCTTATTGGATGAGCGTAGCGAGCGAAGCGAGTGAAGCGAAGACTTCAATTTCACTGACCCCCCAAAAAATTTAGCTCGGGTGTTTTTTTTTTGTTTTTTTGTTTTTTTGTTTTTTTGTTTTTTTTTTGTTTGTATTTTTGTCTGTTTGTTCGCTCTCTACCGGGCAAACGGCATATGCGATCTTGATGAAAATTTGACAGGACCTTCGAAATCTCTGAACTTAGACTTGCTACGTTTTTGGGTACAATCGAAGAAATATTTCTCATGAATATCGTACTTTTACGATTTTTTTCGATTTTAGTGCGATATTTTCGTGACATTTGGGCCGATTCTGACCAAACGGGTGGGGCTACAACGTTCATATTTCACATGGACATTAAGGTAATAGTGATGTATTGCTTTTTAAAAGAAAAAGTTGAAAAAGTTAGCCAGAATCTATAGAAATAAAGCTTTTAATATAAGTTTTTTGATTTTTTGTGCGATATTTTCGTGCCATTTGGGCCAATTCTGACCAAACGGGTGGGGCTACAACGTTCATATTATACATGGACATTAAGGTTATGGTGATGTAGTACCTTTTGAAAGAAAAAGTTGAAAAAGTTGGCCAGAATCCATAGAAATAAAGCTTTTAATATAAGTTTTTTAAGGTAAATAATACCAATTGACAAGAAACAATAGAAACTTGACAACAATCACTGCAATGCGTAGGCAACAAAACAAAGCACTTGCAAAAGTAAAGATATGCCACGCAAACTAAAAACTATAAAAAGCTCATCCTTCAACGCGGCGGGACTTTAGCGTTTTCCTAGTTAGTAGGTAGTATTTCTGGTTGTAATTTGCAATGACTGAAACTATTTATTAAGCGAGCGAAGCGAGCGTTTCCATTTGACTCTGCCGGAAAAATTAGTCACTGTTTTTTTTTTTTTTTTGGTTTGTATGTCTCGCCATAACGTTCGAACGGAGGCTCGGATCGAGTTGAAATTTTCACCATCCGCAAACTTCGTTCTCGATTGAATGCCATTAGTTTTGTGGCAAAATCCTTAAAAAAGTTAAAAAGTTACATTAAAGTTAATCGAAAGTTTTTTTTTCAAACTAAACGGCGACAAAATCTGAGATAACAAAATCATTTAGAATGTCCGTCCGGTCACGAATATGTTAATTTTATTTTGATCCGATAAGTAGTGTAGATGGAAATTACATTATAACAAAGTAAGGTTACCATGGCAACGGAAAGTCGTGCAGTTTTTTTGGCTCATGATAGCGGTCGAACGGAGGCTCGGATAGAGTTGAAATTTTCACCATCCGCAAGCTTTGTTCTCGATTGAATGCCATTAGTTTTGTGGCAAAATCGTTCAAAAAGTTAAAAAGTTACATTAAAGTTAATCGAAAGTTTTTTTTTCAAACTTCACGGCGACAAAATCTGAGATGGCCAAATCATTTAGAATGTCCATCCGGTCACGAATATGTTAATTTTATTTTTATCCGATAAGTAGTGTAGATGGAAATTACATAATAACAAAAGTATCGTTACCATGGCAACGAAAATTCGCACTATTCACTGCCACCTAGAAGTAATCAAAATACTATCGAGGAAGCAGTGTATTATTTGTAACCAAAGAGTTAAAATAGTTTTCCCAATGAAACGATGTCAAGGTCTTCTAGATGGCGGTGGATGTAAAGGTTAACCCACGGGTTTACCCAAATACCTTGGCAATAATAAATAATATTGGAAACGTGGACAGCAAACGTCGCAAATTTTAAAATTTACAAAAAATGTGCAATGTGGGTGTAGCTATAGCATGTGCTCGCTTATCAACGCGTCCAACATGAGCGTTTCCTAGTTTTAAAATTTAAATAAGTTTTTAAATTTTTATTTAGCTATGTTCCATCGCCTTAAGTTGGCAACAAAATGCCACCCACGTGTAAACACGTCTCTGGCAAAGTAGCGGTTGCGTCTCCACACCCTGCTAGCGTCACTTACGCTGCAATCACCGCAACCCCTCTAGCCGCCAATACGCCCACTACAGCGGATGTAATGAGTAGTTTTGTCTCTCTCCATCCTCGAGCCTTGCAAGTGGCTCACTCTTCTGACAACGTTCTAATATTATTTATTTATTTATTTATTATTTATTTAACGTCTATCCTATTCAGTTATAAAAACTGATTTACAAAGGAGGACAACTAATTAAATCTAACTAGGAAACGCTCAGTTGGACGCGTTGATAAGCGAGCACGTGCTATAGCTAGACCCACATTGCACATTTTTTTAAATTTTAAAATTTACGACGTTCGCGTTTCCAGTATTATTTATTATTGCCAAGGTATTTGGGTAAACCCGTGTTTAAATCTTTACTTTAAAATCCACCGCCATCTAGAGGACCTTGACTCCTTGGGAAAACTTTTTAAACTCTTTGTTGACAATTAATAGACTGCTTCCTCGAAAGTATTTTGATTACTTCTAGGTGCCAGTGCATCAGAAACTTCGATCGTCTTTTCGTTGCCATGGCAACGTTACTTTTGTTATAATGTAATTTCCATCTACACTACTTATCGGATCAAAATAAAATTAACATATTCGTGACCGGACGGACATTCTAAATGATTTGGCTATCTCAGATTTTGTCGCCGTTGAGTTTGAAAAAAAAACTTTCGATTAACTTTAATGTAACTTTTAAGTTTTTGAACGATTTTGCCACAAAACTAATGGCATTCAATCGAGAACAAAGCTTGCGGATGGTGAAAATTTCAACTCGATCCGAGCCTCCGTTCGACCGCTATCATGAGCCAAAAAAGCTGCACGACTTTCCGTTGCCATGGTAACCGTACTTTGTTAAGCGAGCGAAGCGAGCGTTTCCATTTGACTCTGCCGGAAAAATTAGTCACTGGTTTTTTTTTTTTTTTTTTTGTTTGTATGTCTCGCGATAACGTTCGAACGGAGGCTCGGATCGAGTTGAAATTTTCACCATCCGCAAGCTTTGTTCTCGATTGAATGCCATTAGTTTTGTGGCAAAATCGTTCAAAAAGTTAAAAAGTTACATTAAAGTTAATCGAAAGTTTTTTTTTCAAACTAACCGGCGACAAAATCTGAGATAGCCAAATCATTTAGAATGTCCGTCCGGTCACGAATATGTTAATTTTAGTTTGATCCGATAAGTAGTGTAGATGGAAATTACATTATAACAAAAGTAACGTTGCCATGGCAACGAAAAGACGCGCGAAGTTTCTAATGCACTGCCACCTAGAAGTAATCAAAATACTTTCGAGGAAGTAGTCTATTTAAGCGAGCGAAGCGAGCGTTTCCATTTGACTCTGCCGGAAAAAATAGTCACTGGTTTTTTTTTTTTTTTTTTTTGTTTGTTTTGTTTGTTTGTTTGTTTGTTTTTGTTTTTTTTTGTTTGTATGTCTCGCGATAACGTTCGAACGGAGGCTCGGATCGAGTTGAAATTTTCACCATCCGCAAGCTTTGTTCTCGATTGAATGCCATTAGTTTTGTGGCAAAATCGTTAAAAAAGTTAAAAAGTTACATTAAAGTTAATCGAAAGTTTTTTTTTCAAACTTCACGGCGACAAAATCTGAGATGGCCAAATCATTTAGAATGTCCGTCCGGTCACGAATATGTTAATTTTATTTTGATCCGATAAGTAGTGTAGATGGAAATTACATTATAACAACGTACGGTTACCATGGCAACGGAAAGTCGTGCAGCTTTTTTGGCTCATGATAGCGGTCGAACGGAGGCTCGGATCGAGTTGAAATTTTCACCATCCGCAAGCTTTGTTCTCGATTGAATGCCATTAGTTTTGTGGCAAAATCGTTCAAAAAGTTAAAAAGTTACATTAAAGTTAATCGAAAGTTTTTTTTTCAAACTCAACGGCGACAAAATCTGAGATAGCAAAATCATTTAGAATGTCCGTCCGGTCACGAATATGTTAATTTTATTTTGATCTGATAAGTAGTGTAGATGGAAATTATATTATAACAAAAGTAACGTTGCCATGGCAACGAAAAGACGCGCGAAGATTCTAATGCACTGCCACCTAGAAGTAATCAAAATACTTTCGAGGAAGCAGTCTATTAATTGTCAACAAAGAGTTTAAAAAGTTTTCCCAAGGAGTCAAGGTACTCTAGATGGCGGTGGATTTTAAAGTAAAGATTTAAACACGGGTTTACCCAAATACCTTGGCAATAATAAATAATACTGGAAACGCGAACGTCGTAAATTTTAAAATTTAAAAAAAATGTGCAATGTGGGTCTAGCTATAGCACGTGCTCGCTTATCAACGCGTCCAACTGAGCGTTTCCTAGTATTTGTCAACAAAGAGTTTAAATAGTTTTCCCAAGGAGTCAAGATCCTCTAGATGGCGGTGGATTTTAAAGTAAAGATTTAAACACGGGTTTACCCAAATACCTTGGCAATAATAAATAATACTGGAAACGCGAACGTCGTAAATTTTTAAATTTAAAAAAATGTACAATGTGGGTCTAGCTATAGCACGTGCTCGCTTATCAACGCGTCCAACTGAGCGTTTCCTAGTTATAATGTAATTTCCATCTACACTACTTATCGGATCAAAATAAAATTAACATATTCGTGACCGGACGGACATTCTAAATGATTTGGCCATCTCAGATTTTGTCGCCGTGAAGTTTGAAAAAAAAAACTTTCGATTAACTTTAATGTAACTTTTTAACTTTTTGAACGATTTTGCCACAAAACTAATGGCATTCAATCGAGAACAAAGCTTGCGGATGGTGAAAATTTCAACTCGATCCGAGCCTCCGTTCGAACGTTATCGCGAGACATACAAACAAAAAAAAACAAAAACAAAAACAAACAAAAAAAAACAAAACCAGTGACTATTTTTTCCGGCAGAGTCAAATTGAAACGCTCGCTTCGCTCGCTTAATTACATAGATGCAGAAACAACAATAAACTAAATTTTCGTAAATATTTGAAATAGTAGCATTACAACAACAATGCATTAAACACAACAATTTTGGTAACAAATATAAAAAAATATTATATGCATTTAATGAATGAATCAAATATAAAAAAGGGTTGAGAATGAAAAGAAAAGAAAGGAAAAGAAAAAAAACAAAAAAAAGGGGAAAAAAAAGAAAAACGAAAAGAAAAAAACTGATTTATTAGACGATCCCACTCAAACGAATATGAGGTTTGCCAAAAATCAGGAACAGCAAATCAGGGAGTATAATCAAAAACTTTCGCGGAAGAAACCACTGAACGCGAAATCTTTATTCTTGTGTTCAATCTTCATTTTTGTGTTCAAATCTTGATAACATTTTAGTCCAAAAAATCTTGACTCATATATATAATTATATCAGATATATAATTATTTAAAATTGTTTATGTCAAACTGATCACAGCAATGATACAGGACACCTAACTCAAGTTGCAAGCTCCATCAGTGGGCGGCAACCAGACAATCTCGGCAGAAAAATGTAATTGAAAATACATTGTTTATATCATAAATCAAAGCAATAATGAACAAACAAAGAGAAAAGCAAAATCATTAATAAGAACTTGTGAAGGTAAATTAACATTACACGAACACACAGACAATAACCTACAAATAAATAGTAAAAATCAATTTTTTGCTCTTTGATTCATTATCATTGCTTAAATTTTACTTTTAAATTGTACAATTTCTAGATCAGTAAACTATTACTAAATACTATATAGATGGCTATTCTCTTCTTAGAACTGACAGAACCGGCAAGGGGGGTGGTGGAGTGTTAAACAAAATTGTGTCATTCACGCAACAAATATACGAACGCAAGCCGGAATACATGTTTATTGAGATATCAGTCAAAAAATTAAATGTCTAGTTTGCGTCGTGTATAAACCCTCGAAAGCGGGACATTTGTGTGAAATTGATTGAGGATCAGTTATTAAAATTATTACCTGATTATCTAAGTACTATTATAATGGGCGACTTTAACACTAACCTTCTAGATACAAATACCTTTGAGAGTATCCCAGCTAAAAATCTTTTCAGGCTTGTAATATGACTATTCTCCCACTCTCACCCATCGCACCATACTAGTACATCGCATACTTTACTTGACTACTAATCACAAATAATCCAGACAGAGTACTTAACCATAGACAAACTTCTACCCCAGGACTATCAGGACATGACGTTATATATTTATCATATAACTTAAGATGCCCTAAACCACCCGCAAAATATATAACGTCTAGACCTAAAGACATTAATAAAGACGAGTTGTTTAAAGATGCATTAAATACACCTTGGCATGAGATTTCATCGCACAATCATATCGATGACATGATTGAAAAGTTCAATTCCCTAGTCATCGGACTATATGACAGACACGCGCCAAAACGGAAAGCTAGAATCACAAAGCCCCCTGCACCTTGGATGACCGAAGACATTCACACACTCATGACGCAGCGAGATGCCACCCACAAACACTACAAACGGAACCCTATAATAATGACACTTTTTCTGACTTTAAAATTTTACGTAATAAAACAACGCAAGCCATTAGAAATATATTATATATTATTAAACATTATAACGAAGCACATAATAAATTCAGAGTTGTGCTGAATCGGTCTTGTTGATTCTGGCGTTGATTCGCGGGTGTTCGCACTGTCCATACCACTGATTGCTATATTTCCTATTAAAAATATCGATCTTTGGTTGGTTATCGCTCACTCGTTCGATTGCGTTGGGGCCTACAGGGTTTGGGCTTGTCGCTTTGATTTACTGTCCCCCACTGAAAATCATTTTATACAACTGAGGGGTAGACTCTAAAACAATTTTATTTTATTTATTTAAAACTAAGACACGCCTACGATTTAATTTAAAACCCAAACACTGCACCCTCAACAATGTGGAAATCCGTGCGTGCTTTTTGCTTATAAAAATCAAAAATAAAAGTAGTATCGTTACCCGTTGACCAACTAAATAAATACTTCACTACCGTACCTTCAACAGTAAAATAAGGAAACTAAAGGGCCATTTTATAGCCGATAATTACTGTTCCCGCCCCTGACAGAGAACATTTTTTTTTCAACGACAACACCGTCACAAGTAGTAGACGCAATAAATAAAATTAAAAGAAAGGCAAAAGGAAAACGATGACATCGGTTTTGACATGATTAAACTCATTATACACTTTTTATTACCTTCGCTATATTGTTTGTATATGTGCTTTGGGAAAGAAAAACACGACTATTTTAAAGCCAAGCCTTGCCCAGTATCCTAAAAATAAAGCATTTATGAAGTGTACGAATAAAATCAAGTGACATTGATGCCCCTAAACATTGACATCACGCCTGGCGAGGTTGGCATTATAAACAGCTGGAACTTTGGACAACCAAATTACCAACAAGGCAAAAAAACTTCGTAATCGTGATTACTTAAAATCATCATTTCGCTAAAATACTGACTCTGTGGGACGAACTACTTTATTCACAGCTTAAAAAAATGTTGATTTATGTGATAAAATATCACGAAAAACATGACCAAATACGGTAGGCCCTACCTAATGCCAGTTGTGTGAAAAATTGTCAACGTTGGCGTCCGTGCTCTCGCTTGACCTTGACGGCCGCCACCTTTATCTGAATCACAGTATATATTCCCCCGCGATATCGAAATTTACTCGAGTACATTGTGCAAAAGCAAATATCAGGTTACCTTGACGCGCATGCGCTATTCAATGTTAAGAGTGCTCGGCTCCAGCGAGCGTGCTCAAATTTTGCGGTCACTATCTGAACAACAGGAAGATGAGGCCGGTAGATGGCAAGTCTGTATTACCTTCCTACCCCCTTCCCCTTCACCGCAGCCACCTGCAGCAACCATCCGCATTTCTGTTTTGAAAGAAGGGTTGATAGTTTGAAAGGACGAGGTAACAAAAGAGTCTAAACCAAAGTGACCAGTGGTGACAGGTAGAAATATTTCTTGAATCTAGAATCGGTCTAAAATAGTTTTCTGTGTTTAGGGTAGTAGATATAAATTTTGACCTTGAACAAATTGAGAGAGAGAGAGAGAGATAGATAGATAGATAGATAAAGGTCTTTATTTTAAGGCGGGATTAAGGCTAGTGAAGCCTTATCTTCCATCCAACCTAATACTACTACTAATAATAATACAAATGATAATGAAGAGAGAGAGAGAGAGAGAGAGAGAGAGCTTGAACAGCTATTTGTGATTAGGGCTGTGGTCAGGAAGTTGACATTGGAAAATATTGAACATAATACAATACGTTTTTGTTTTGTTCATTCAATTCCAATCTTATTTGCAAGATGACGTGAATATAAATTTAGCACAACATAGTGATAATATATTATTATATATTTTATATGGTATGTAATATAACTAGGCCGCTTCGCGAACGCTTTTTTAGTAGCGTTGATGGATGAGCTTTTTAGCAAGTTTTTTTGTTTGCGTTTGGGGGCACTTACTTTTGCAAGTGCTTTTGATCGCATTGTAGGTGATTGTTGTCAAGTTTCTATTGTTACTTGTTAATTGTTATAATATAAATTACCCCAAAAAACTTATATTAAAACCTTTTTTGATATGGATTCTGGCTAACTTTTTTTAACTTTTTTTATCAAAAACCAATACTTCACCTAATGTCCATGTAAAATATGATCGTTGTAGAAAAAAACCCCCTTTTGTCAAAATCGGCTCAAAATGTCCCGAAATATCGCACTAAAAAATCGTAAAAGTACGAAAATTCTTGGAAAATATTTCTTCGATTGTACCCAAAAACGTGGCAGGTCTAAGTTCAGAGATTTCGAAGGTCCCCTCCAATTTTCATCAAGCTCGGATATGCCGTTTACCCGGTAGAGAGCGATCAAACAGAAAAAAAACAAAAAAAAAGCACGAGCTAATTTTTTCGGGGGTCAGTGAAATTGAAGTCTTCGCTTTGCTCATCCAATCATTATGTAATTACTAGGAAATCGCTAAAGTCCCGCCGCGTTGATGGATGAGCTTTTTAAAGTTTTTAGTTTGCGTGGGATATCTTTACTTTTGCAAGTGCTTTGTTTTGCTGCCTACGCATTGTAGGTGATTGTTGTCAAGTTTCTATTTTTTCTTGTCAATTGGTATTATTTACCGTAAAAACTTATATTAAAAGCTTTATATCTATGGATTCTGGCTAACTTTTCAACTTTTTCTTTCAAAAGGTACTAAATCGCCATAACCTTAATGTCCATGTATAATATGAACGTTGTAGGCCCACCCGTTTGTTCAAAAATGGCCCAAAAAAAGGCCACGAAAAATATCGGCCAAAAAAAATCAAAAAAACTATATTAAAAGCTTTATTTTTTTAGATTCTGGCTAACTTTTTCAACTTTTTCTTTCAGAAAGCAATACATCACCATTACTTTAATGTCCATGTGAAATATTAACGTTGTAGCCCCACCCGTTTGGTCAGAATCGGCCCAAATGTCACGAAAAATATCGCCACTAAAAATCGAAAAAAAAATCGTTAAAGTACGATATTCATGAGAAATATTTTTTAGATTGTACCCAAAAAAAGTAGCAAGTCTAAGTTTAGAGATTTCGAAGGTCCTGTCAAATTTTTATCAAGATCGCATATGCCGTTTGCCCGGTTTGAGAGCGAACAAACAGACAAAAAACAAACAAAAAAACATAAAAAACAAAAAAAAAAAACAAAAAAACACCCGAGCTAAATTTTTTGGGGGGTCGGTGAAATTGAAGTCTTCGCTTCGCTCATCCAATAATATGGTACTTGTTCGTTATAGGGGAACCCCCCCCCCCCTCCCCCCAAAAAAGGGAAAATGTGTTAGTGGGGTTTGGGGGGGGGGCGAAGCGCCCCGGTGGGGGTAGCATGAAGTCATTGCTGTGGTCGCTAGCCGCCCCCCCCCAACCACACTAACCCACTTTTTACTTTTCGGGGGGTACCGTAATGAACAAGTACCTTATAATATTAATAGCAAAACGCTAAAGTCCCGCCGCGTTGATGGATGAGCTTTTTACCCGTTTTTAGTTTGCGTGGGATATCTTTACTTTGGGAAGTGCTTTGTTTTGCTGCCTACGCATTGTAGGTGATTGTTGTCAAGTTTATTTTGTTTCTTGATAATAGGGAATATTCCACTTCCGCCAAATACTGTTCGAATAGATTTTTTAGAAGAAGTATTTCGTCCCGATTACAAATATGTACTTTGTTTTTCCGTGAAATAATAATCCAGTGATTTATAGCCGTTTTAAAAGCAGCACTTTTTTAAAGCGGCAAAAACGACTGTGACGTCAGAACTGTGTTGATCCAACGCCGTCTGGATAAACATACATCCAGACCAAAGATGTTGGAAAAGTATTATAGTAGGATCGAGATATACATCAAGACGGCGGGTTTTAAACAAAGCACCCGCCTAGCGTAGCCTACAGTAATGTAAACAGATGGCGGACATTTTACATTTAACGCCTACCCAGAAAACGAGAAAAGTTGACATTGCAATCAAAAAACAAAACTGAAACAGTCCTAGGTCTACGCCTAGACGTAGAAAATTATTTATAATACAACAGTCTAGGCCAATCGTTCCTGTAGGATATAGGCATTGGTATGTGAATACTACTAGGAAAACGCTAAAGTCCCGCCGCGTTGATGGATGAGCGTTTTTGTAAGTTTTTAGTTTGCGTGGGACCACTTTTCCTTTGCAAGTGCTTTGTGAATGCATTGTAGGTGACTGTTGTCAAGTTTCTATTGTTTCTTGTTAGTTGTTATTATAAACCTCAAAAAACATACTTTAAAACCTTTATTTCAATGCATTCTGGCTAACTTTGTCAACTTTTGCAAATTTTTCTTTAAAAAGGTACTACATCACCATAACCGTAATGTCTATGTGAAATATGAACGTTGTTGTCCCACCCGTTTGGTCAAAATCGGCCTAAATGTGACGAAAATATCGCACTTAAAGTGAAAAAACTCATATTAAAACCTTTATTTCTATAAATTCTAGCTAACTTTTTCAACTTTTTCTTTCAAAAGGTACTACATCACCATAACCTTAATGTCCATGTGAAATATGAACGTTGTAGCCCCACCCGTTTGGTCACAATCGGTCCAAATGCGACGAAAATATCGCACTAAAAATCGAAAACCTCATATTAAAACCTTTATTTCTATGGATTCTAGATAACTTTCTCAGCTTTTTCTTTTAAAAGAAACTTCATCACCATAACCTCAATGTCCATGTGAAATATGAACGTTGTAGCCCCACCCGTTTGGTCAGAATCGGCCCAAATGTGACGAAAATATCGAACTAAAAATCGAAAAACTCATATTAAAACCTTTATTTATATGGGTTCTAGCTAACTTTTTCAGCTTTTTGTTTCAAAAGGTACTACATCACCATAATCCTAAAGTTCATGTGAAATATAAACGTTGTAACCCCACCCGTTTGGTCAGAATCGACCCAAATGTGACGAAAATATCGCACTAAAAATCGAAAAAAATCGTAAAAGTACGATATTCATGAGAAATATTTCTTCGATTGTACCCAAAAACGTAGCAAGTCTAAGTTCAGAGAAAACGAAGGTCCCCTCAAATTTTCATCAAGATCGCTTATGCCGTTTGCCCGGTAGAGAGCGAACAAACAGACAGAAAAAAAAAAAAAAAAACAAACAAAAAAACAAACAAAAAAACATTGGAGCTAAATTTTTTGGGGGTCAGTGAAATTGAAGTCTTCGCTTCGCTCGCTACGCTCGCTACGCTCATCCAAAAATTACTCACTTGACAAGCCCTAGGCTTAACTTGCCAACCCTAGGCCTGCACATTCATGTTCTGACACACATCCCGCACAAAAACCTTACTTTTACCTACTAATTAAAGCCTATTGTAGATAAAGAATACCATGATAGTCCTAGGCTATGCAAAAACTCAAGACAAAATGCTCGTTATTCTTTATCACAATGATCTCGCGAAATCTCCTGTCACATACGAAAAAAGAAAAACAAAAGACGGTGAAAATGTACATCCCTGTGGAGTTGTTTGTGTTGAGCGGATGGGCGAGCACCGCCGTCTGTATGTAAATATGTACAAATATACGTACATTTAGTTTCCAATTGGCCTTGACTCAACACAGTTATGACGTAGTACCGTCCAAAGATGGCGCACGCTCGTTTTTGGCGCGCAAACTGGGGGACCCATTTAATTCTTGTTTAAATTACACAAAAAACATTTTTTTTAAATAAAAAAAAGTGCAGTGACTATTAAGACATGAATAAGAATTAAAATAAAATATAAAATATTAAGTGGAATATTCCCTATTAGTATTATTTACCGTAAAAAACTTATATTAAAAGCTTATTTCTATGAATTCTGGCTAGCTTTTTCAACTTTTTCTTTCAAAAGGTACTACATCACCATAACCTTAATGTCCATGTATAATATGAACGTTGTAGCCCCACCCGTTTGGTCAGAATTGGCCCAAATGGCACGAAAATATCGCACAAAAAATCAAAACTTATATTAAAAGCTTTATTTCTATGGATTCTGGCTAACTTTTTCAACTTTTTCTTTCAAAAGATTCAAAAGATTGCCACCAGGTTGACAGGTAAGCATACTAGACTTTAATTCCAAATGATTACAAAATTCCCTTATGCAATAACTTCTTATTGTTTCCGTTTATTCATTACCATGCTGCACAAGCTAAAACCATATCTAACAATCCAGTAAAATACTTAAATGCATTAAAAAAGCATAATTAAATTAAAACGCCAAATCGCCATTTTGTTTATGGCAGATTGAGTCTTCAATTTGCTACGCTCGCGCCTGTGCGGAGGTATTGGAGACTGCGTATCTAGCCTACAATAGCTGTTTAAATCAATGATTTTCCACCTTTTTCACTGCATTCCACAGTCATATAAATCAGCAGATTATCAAAAGAACACTGAAAATTTGCACCGTCTTTTGTTTTACATTTTTATTTAGTGACAGGAGAAGAATAGTATCCTTGGACAGGAGTTTTGCGTGAGATCATTAAAGGGGTATTTAACCGCTAAACTCAAAAAATATATTTCATTCAGGCTAACTAGTAATGAATTTAGCAACTAACAGAAAAATTATTGGGGTCACCATGACCTCCCAAAAAATTGTCAAACATGACATTTTTCGAGCTAGGTCCCATCGGCAAAAATCTCCCATAAGAAATAACATGGGGACGATCTTTATGCCCCGTGACCTTGGAGGATTTTGATCCAAAAAAATATTGGTCATTATTGACGTACTCGACAGCCTTTTCTGTAAATTCTCTATATTTTGTTTTGTAATTTGGGCAAGTAGTTCGGTCAAAATATGCTGATTACCAAGAAGGGGTGTGATTTTATAATGCATATTTTTGCGTGTTTGAGGGTATATTTGGACACAGTTTCAAGACACGATGTTATAAAGGGGCATTTTAGATTGGTACTATGCTCTAGTATCTATGTGGACCAAAAAAGAAGCAGGTTGAAGCCGATTTAGGAAATTTTCCAAAACACCAATTTTCGCCAATTTCTGGATAAAAAAAAATTGAAAAATTCGTGTTAAATCACAGTTACAAGATATAATTTTTTAAACGGTCATTTAAGTGTAGTATTGTGCTATAGATCACATGGTAAAAAATAATTTTTGGGGTTTTTAGCCCCTTTAAACGAAAAGAAAATGCGTATTATTTCCGTACATTTTTGTATAGCCTAGGTGGACAATCATACTATTGTTTATCTGCATTAGGCTTTTTTGTAATCAAAACTAGTTATTTGTGTGGGAAGTGTGTCAGAACAAGGTTGTGCAGGCCCTAGGGTTGGCTAGGAAAGGCCTAGGGTTTGTCAAACATGTAATGTCAGTATTAATTTAGTCCTATAGCCTAATGGAACTTTAGACCTACACTGTTGTATTATAAATAATTTTCTACATCTGGGCCTAGGCCAGGGACGGTTTCTGATTTGTTTTATGAGAGTAATGACAACTTTTCTCGTTTCATACATAGAAGCAAAATTTAACATGTCCGCCATTTGTTTACGTATTTTCTTATCCCATTGGAACCCCCCTTTAACCGGCCCCCAAAAATCCCGGGTTATAAACCCTCCCAAAAAGTGCAAGTAATGTAGGAATTGTTGATTTTATGCCCCTTTTAAAAGGGTTATTTTTAAAAAAATTTTTTTGGGAAACCTTTCCCGCAAACTTTTTTAAATTTTTCTTTTAAAAAACACTTAAAAAAATAATAATAATAATAATTTAAAAATAATTTAAAAATAATAAAAAATAATAATAGCAACCACTAGTCCCGCCTTTTAAGTGAAAAAATGTGCTCTGTTACATTGCGATTTGCGGGGGGGGGGAATAAGGGGTTGTTTTCTACAAATGTAAGAAACGTTTTTTAAAATTAATTTTAGTGTATAAAAAATGAAGTATTAGGGGTTTTGTTTTTATGTACCATGTGAAAAAATATAAACATTTTTACAAAAAGTATTTTTTAAAATTGGTCAAAAAACCTCATTTTGAAAAAAAAAAGCAGAGACAAAGTTTAAAACAAGGTATACTGAATTTTTGACAAAAAAGCTTAGTCCAAATAATCAGAAGGAGAGACGATCTGAGAAGCCTTGCATTCTTTTACGGGCCCCGGCACCAGAAACCGGTTTCTCCCCCCGTCCTTACCAAAAAACGAACGGCAGACGCAAAAAAGAACAAAATGGCCCCATGAAAAAAACGAAAATGTTTTGCGCTCCTTCTTTAGGGGAAAAGAATGTAAAGACGAGCCTTTTCCCAAAGGAGACAAGGGGGGTTTTACAGGGGGCAACTAAAACAAATTTTTTTTTGAGCTAGAAAAAAACAGAAAAAAAATTTTTTGTAGATAGACTTCATATAATTTTTAAAAAGGGAAGAAAACTCAGCAAAATGTTTAAACCCACCAAATAAGACGAGAAGGGCGGGGTGAAAAATACAGAAGAGATAATCCGAATCTGACCCACGTTTTGCACGGGCCCCTGCACAGTTGCAAAGAGGTTTAGGCAAAAGGAAAAAGACGGGGAGAACATAAATAAGGTTTGGGAAAAAAGACCCCAGAACATATAAGAATTTGCATTTTTAACAAAATTAGCAAATTTTAAAAAAAAATTCCTTTTTAAAAAGAGACCCGAATTCCAAGATTTTTCAAATAAAATATATGCATTTCAATTAAATGTCTGAATAAATATTGGAAGAAAATTTTAAAATAAATTTTGATCCAACCGATTTCATGAAAATTTATTGGCCGTATTTTTTGGAGCATCCCCCTGTAGGGAGAGAAAATTTTAACTTTCACCTTATCCAACCAAAAAATTCAAAAAAAATAGGACTAAACCAAAAAAGGGAGGGGAAAAAGGAAAAAAGGTTAAACATAGAAAACCCAAGTACTAAGAGGGATATTTGGCATCAAAGGGGGAAAATCTAGTAAAAAAAAATCGGTGTCCCGAGGAACCCCAAATTAACCCCGTGTTTTTGAGAAAGCCCGGAAAAATCCATGTGAAGAAGATTTCCGATTAAAATGTGAAGGGTATTTGGACACTATGAACAAAAATTTAAAAGCTCCTTTGCGGGAAAGCTTAAAAAGATATGGCAGGTACAGGAGCACGAAGAAAAAATTGTTTTTAAAAGTAAAGAGAAAAATGTTTTATCGGAAAAATAGGAAACAAAATTAGGTTTACAAAAGACAATATTCCTCCTCCTACTAAAAAAGCCCCTTTGGGGGAATAAAATTTGGGGCAAAAATTTGGTCAAAACCAAAAGGGCTTTAAACCCCCGAGGGCCCCAATGGCTTCCCATATAGAACAAAGAAAAGATGAAATTGAGGAAATGCCGGGTATGTAAATAAATATTTGACGACACAAATGCAATTTTAAAAAAAACTCATAATTTGGAAAAACTCCTGGAGTAGATTTGGGAAAACAGAACTTTTGGTGGGAAAAAACTAACCCCCAGTGCATTGTAAACTAAAAGGGAAATTTTTTTAACCAAGTACTTCACGAAACCCCTCATTGTTTCCCGGTTCTTTTTCTCAAGGTAAACCAATTTTGAATTCAAGGGCAAAGGGGGGACCCGATGGACCCCAAAAAATTTTAGACCCCTCACTTGCTTTCCCAACCCTTTAAAAAAATTCTTTAAAATCAATCTTTACCTTTAAAATTTAAAAGAACATTTTTTCGAACATTGGAAATTTTTAGCCCCTGGGAACAAAAAAGGATGCACAAAAATGCATATGGATGTAAAGAGCAAACCCTTTTAATTGATAGGATTGTTACAAAAACATGCAAATGACCAAAAAAAGGGGAAACTATCAGTAGCTTACAAAGAATACAAAAAAGCCCTTTTATTCCCGGTTTTCCCCCACGATTGGGTTTAAACAAAGTTCTTGATTTTTTATAAGGTAAAACCACAGTTGATAACGGTGGTTTTAAAATCTCATGAAATTTAGAGAATTAATAAATATAAAAACCAAAATTCCCGATTCTGTTTGTATTGAAAATATGGCAAAAAAGAGAGGGGTCTTCCAGGGGGGGCACCCCTTGCCCTCTATGGGTTTTTTTCTCGCCCTTAAAACCCCGTATCAGAGTACTTAATCCCCCAAACCCAAAAGCTGGATTTTTCGCCTTTCCCCGTAAAGAAAAAATGGGCAAAAGGGTAAAAAACCCCTCTGCTGTATTTTGGATGATTTTAAAAAGTTTTGGAAAAACAAAAGAAGAGCTCAAAAATTTTTAAATTTAACCAAATTAAAAATTTTCAGTTGAAGACATTCATAGGGAATTTTGGGTTAGTAAAAGTTTCCAATGCATATTTAAAAAGTGGAAATTGCAAGGAAAAATGACAATTTTCCAAAAGGGGGTTGGTCAAAAAATTCCAAAATAAACAATAGCGAAGAAAAAACAAATAGGAATTAGGCAAAACATTATTTTTAAACCCACAAAGGGAAATTAAAAAAGTATTTAAACAAAAAATATGAAACATAGAGTTTAAAAATATCTTAAAAACAAAAGTTTTTAAAAGGGAAACTATAAATCAAAGGGATTAAAATGGGTTTACCAAAACTTTACCCTTTTTATTTGGGATTTTGAAGTGGTCAGTGGGATTGGGTGGACCCCAGATCGTTTAACAAGGAAAACAAATACCCTTTTTCAGAACTCACCCCCCAAAAGCATCTTCTGAAAGGTTTTATATACCCCGGGGAAAATTTAAAAGGATTGGGAAAATTCGGTCATTGTGGGATTCGCAATTTATAAACTCAGATCATACTTTTTTAAATTTTCCCTTTCCCCTTATCACAAAAAACTTAACCCCCGAGATAAAAAATAACTCCCCTCAGGCTAAATGGACCGGGTTTTTTTCCAAACCAGAAAATATACATAGAAGATTTAAATATGAAGATGAAAGTCTGGAAAAACTAAACAATTCCCGGGAGGTACCCGAAAAAACAAACCAGCAGCCAAAATTTACATTGTTTAAATTTAATAAGATTGGGTTTACAAAGGAATTTGTTTGCTGAAAAAACCCAAGGATTTTTGTTTTGCCATCCAAGATCAGGTTATTTTAAAAACCAAAAACTATAAAAAAATTTTATCATCAAAACCCCAAAGACCCCAATGATAGTGTAGAAAATGCAAAAAGTTTTCGGGGACAATAGACCAGTTTTTAGCTGGGGGGTCCTTCAATTTTCCAAAACGGGGTATCCCCAGTAGGCATAATAGGAGCAAAGAAGTTTATCAACATCTAGGGAAAGAAAAGCACATCACTTTTCAAACCACCTCCTTATTACCCAAATATTTTTCCTGCCCCCTGTGATCGAAAAAACAGAATTTATTTAATTTTTTGGGGTAAACAGGTTATAAAAAGACAAAACCCTAACCCACAACAAACCGGGAACATTTTTTTGCCCCCCCAAAATCTAACAGAAATTTCATAATTTAAATTACATTTGCGATTTCCCCCTGAGTAAAAAAATTTGGGGAAACCGAGAACCCCTAAAGGGGGAAAAAAATTTAAAATTTTAAATCAAAAAATAACAAAAATTTGGGAAAAAGAAAAACTGTTACTGGGCGTGCCCATCGTGAAAACCTTTTTTTGGGGGGGGCCCCGGAGTTTATACCATTTCCCCCCTCTGGGGGGGGGCCTACAAAGCCCGGGTTGTCTCCAAATCTCTACATCAGCATGCCCGAAAGCAGTTCCTTCAAACGTGCCAAAAATGTCAGAAGATTTTTTCAGTTAAATTTTACTCTTATTTTTTCTCCCCTCTCTTTCCCCCCTTTTTTTCTCCCTCTCTCTCCCCCTCTCTCTCTCTCTCTCTCTTTTAAAAAATTTTTCCATACAATTGCTTTTTTAAGATAGAAACTTTTATTGATTTTGTTCAAAACTCATCCCTTTTTTTTATTTTTTTAATTTGATTTAAATTTTCTACAGTAATATGTTACTATACTTTTTGTTTTCACCCCTGTTTAATGTAAATTTTGTTGGGCCCTTGGGGCCCCACCCCGCCTTGTTTATACCAGGACGCAAATGGGGACCTGAGATTTTTTTGAACAATAAAGAAACCCCTATAATAAAATTTAAAAATAATAATAATAATTAAAAATAATATAATTAATAAAATAATGTCTTTTTTTTTCCCCTTGAAGAAAAAAGGCGAATTTAAAACCAAAATGGCTTTCTTTTTTACAATTGGCCCTAACTAAAAAAAAACTTACGGCTAAAATTTCATATTAATTTTAATAAATTTTGTTTAATTTAATTTTTAAAAAAAAACACGGCAACACAAAGTTTAGTCTTACGTTTAAACACAATTCAAAGGTTTTCCCTGGGATAATTTTGGGTGAAGATAGTCGAGGAATAATCATTTAAATAAAGTATAGTATGGCAGCTTAGGAACAGGTAATGAAAAAATAGTAATATGCACCTATAAAAACAATGGCCCTCACCGAACACGACATATTGCGAACTAAAAAAAAATGGTTTTTTTCCCCCCTTTTTAAACTTTGGTTTTTCCCTTCAATAAAAAATGTTTTTAAAATTCCGTTTTAAAATTTTGGTTGAGAAAGATTTTTTGTCAATTTTTTTGTTATTTTATTTGTGGGCCGTTGTAAAGGGAAACGTTTTTTGAAACCGCTGCCCCCAAATGAGGGAATATGGATATTTCATTTATGTTTCTAAGATTTCGAGAATGTGATGCTTTCCTGAGGGGAAGTTTTAATCTGAGATACGTAGGTAGACCCAACTTCATGATTTTTTGTGTTAGGCATGCTAGATGGAGCAACCTGCGATTTGACATTTTTAGTAGCTTCAGTTCTTTGTATTTGTATGAGATGTGATCGTATTTTCTCATGTCAAGTGTGTACCGTATGCATGCATTCTGAGCGTATTGTACGCGTTTTGTTTGTATACTATCTAGACACGGACCATACACAATATCTGCATAGTCGAATTTCGACAAAATGAGTGATTTCACTAATAGCTGTTTTACCTTTTGTAGCAATATTCTGGAAAACTTGTAAAGATGTTTCAATTTACAAAAAGTGTGTTGAATGAGTTTGCTAATGTGATTTGTGAATCTTAACTCAGAGTCCATGATCAGGCCAAGGTTTTTCGTAGTTTCAGTAGTTGGAAGAATTTCATTATTTATTTGTAAGATAGGTGGGTTGTTTTTTAAAATCTGTCGTCCGTGTTTTGTTCCAAAATGAATAACAGTCGTTTTGCTTGAATTTAATTGAAGGGCGTGCTTCTTTGACGTTTCGCTGACATACGTGAGGTCTGAATTCATTTCTAGTTCTGCGATTTTGGCAGCACGCGGGTCGTAGGATAGACATAGTTGACTGTCATCTAATAATGAGCATTATAAACTCTGAGGTCCTTCATTAGGTCTGATGTGTAAAGTGTGAACATTAAAGGACTTAAGATTGCTCCTTGTGGTACTCCTTTAACTATTGATTTAGGCCCTGAAAGTTTGGAATTTGATATGACAGTTTGTGACCTGTTCGTAAAAAAGTCTTTCAATATTGAAAGTGCTAAATTGGATATGCCAAAATATGAGAATTTTGCAAGTAAAAGTGTGTGATCGATAGTATCAAAAGCTTTGGAATAATCTAGCATCACCATTGTTGTTACCTGACCTTTGTCACTGGCTCTAATGATATCGTCTGTTATGTTGGCTAATGCTGTTGTAGTACTATGAAAAGCCCTGAACCCTGATTGTGATGCAGGTATAAGGTTATGGATTGTACAGAATTTTGTTAGTTGTTTGTTTAGTATATTTTCGAGTATCTTTGACGCATAGGGCAAGATGCTAATAGGTCTAAGATCTTTAAGCTGAGTTCGGTTACTTATTTTTGGGAGTGGTTTGATCAGTGACGTTTTCCACCCATGAGGGAAAACTCCCTTTATGAGACAGTTGTTCAAAATTTCTGTAATGATATTTACACAGAACGGAAGACAAAGTTTGAATATATGACCGGATATTCCGTCAATCCCCGTAGCATTTGATTTGATTGATTTACATATTTTTAGAATCTCGTGTGAGCTTACCCGTTCAAACGACAACTCACTTGTTATATTTTCATGTTTATGGTCCTCATACCACGCAATTAATTCTTTATCTGCCACTATGTCGCCAACGGATTGAATGTAGTGATCATTTATACTATTTGGGTCACTAAGGTGGTCTGGTATATGCATTTCATCACTTTTGTTGTGTACGCTTAATTTACTACAGATATTCCATATGGTTGCAGATTTAGATTTATCAGAGTTTCTTACCTCATATTCAAAAAAAGCTTTTTTCTCTCGTCTAATCGCGCTTGTCGTGTAGTTTCTTAAAGCACGGTAATATTCTATATCACTATAACCTTAATGACCATGTAAAATATGAACGTTGTAGCCCCACCCGTTTGGTCAGAATCGCGGGCCGATTGAAACTGGCGAATTAGACAGTCGTAGCAGTAGCAGTAGTAGCTAACATCCTTAAAGTGATTTTGAGCATGTTTCAAGCCATTTTTTCACCAAGAAGGAATGCTCGCCCTTACTTATATTTTTCTAAACCAATCGATAACCAACTAATAACCAAATAGCAACCCAGAAGACATAACCTTTCAATAACCATTTGTAAACCAACTGATAACATTTGTTTCAAAAAGTTATCAAATGGTTATCATAGATAACCATTTGTAAACCTCTTCTTTTGTTGATTTGGAAGACATATGATAACCAACTAATAACCATTTATAAACCAATTGTAAACCAAATAACAACCAATACATAACCATGGTTATCAGAGGTAAGGAACACCAGCGCGATCTCGTAGTCACTCAAATAACCAAAAACAAATCAGATTACGGAATCAAATATTCTAAAAATAAGTACTTTCAATGACGTTAGGAATCCAATTCACATATGTACATACGAAGGAACAAATACACACTGGATGGAAGAAGAATTAGACAATTAAATTTTATTGGTGACTGTCGGTCTCGATCCCGGGATCCCTTCCTCCATAGCTCGACGCTCTCTCCAACTGGCCACGGAACCTGTGCCAGGAATAGCGCGCAGGCTTGCTTATAACGTTGGGCCGCGCGCTTGTATCGTGTGTTGCAGAATGCAACGTCTTTACTACTCAATATTGTAATTTTATAATTTCGTTCCTATAAAACATATGATTTAACATTATCTGGAATTCTTTTAAATAACTAAAATATACTTAAAAAGTAGTATTGCAACGTTCCAAACTCATATCCACGAAATGAGAATTCTTCCGATTATCCCTGACATCAACTGTGCATATCTTTGCGCCTGGGCTGATAATTTTCTACATGAATATCAAACAGTCATCAATATAATAAACGGTTTATCTATACAATAACTTTGTATAAATATACATAGTAAACACTTCGCTCCGAATGAAGAAAAAAAGGGAACTTCAGGGAAATTTTATGCTTTTGGATGTACCTATATTAATGATTTAGATTTAACTTATCATTTGATTTAAATCAAATACATATAGTTGTTTATCAATTAAACCCATAGTTGCCATTTAAGTTATTATTATTATTATATTATTATTATTATTATTATTATTATTATTATTATTATTATTATTATTATTATTATTATTATTATTATTATTATTATTATTATTATTATTATTATTATTATTATATTATAGGTACTACGAGTGAGCTCCGCGCAGTGCAAGTCTTTGAGTCATGTCGCCAATAGGAACGTGTAGTCAGTGTTCTAAAAACCTACCGCAGGACGGTGAATTTGTGCATTGTGCAGGGTGTGATTCTCATGTTCATTACGAGTGCTCAGGTTCCAAAAAATCGACACACAAGGGAAAATCGCAGGTATTGAAGTTGCAGTGGCGTTGCCCTAAGTGTAGGGCGGACGGAAGCTTGCTGATAGTGGCCCCCCCACGCCCACTGGATCGGACGTTGTTGGTGCCCTAGGAGGTGGAGAATCTAGTGAGACGACACAGGCATCAATCGAGAAGGTACTTAGTGTGGTGTACGAGCTTCGTGACGAGCTTAGAATAGTGAAGAAAGAGCTGGAGTCATTGCAGGTGATAAAAGACGAACTAAATGAAAGTAGGAAAGTAAACGCAGCCCTTACGCAGAGAATATCAAACAGGATGAAATAATTGAAGAGTTAACTGACCATCTTCACGAGCTAGACCAGTACGGCAGAAATAAAAACATTGAAATATCGAATGTGTTAGAAGAAGACGGTGAAAACCTAGAAGAGATCGTGGTCAAGCTAAGTGAGATTGTAGGTGTTAATATTACGTCACGCGATATCGATGTGGTCCACCGTGTAAAATCAAACAGTAAGTACCCGCCAAAAGTAATTGTTCAGTTCGCTTCTAGAAAGAAGAGGGACGAAATCCTCGCCTGTCGTCGCAAGGTGTCGGTGAGGAATAAAGACCTGTTTCAGGAAGAAGAGGAGGGACGGAAAACCTAACCATATATATAAACAAACATTTATCACCTCACAATAAGCATTTATTCTGGCAAGTGAAAGCAAAAGCAAAGGTGACAGGTTTTAAATTTGTCTGGTTAATCGCGGGTCTATCTGCGTCCGAAAGGACGAAAAATCTAAAGAAGTACTTAAGGTAAAAACCAACGTGATATTGATAAATTAAATTAGGTATATAGGATAAATGGATTTGTGGAGTCCACCGTCTCCTGAAACGGAAGTGATTGATAGTATTGACAACTGGATTCAGGTGTGTCAAGGGCTAACAATAGTTCATTTAAATATAAGATCGATTAAAAAACATTGGGATGAACTGAGAGTACTTCTGGAGAAACAGTTAGATAAAATTCATGTGTTAGCACTAAGTGAGGTTAATGTGAAAGAAATATGTAGTCAATTTGAGTTGGTCGGGTATGAAATGTTTTTTAATTTAAGAAACGAAAGACGAGGTGGTGGTTTAATTCTGTACGTTAAGAACTCGATTGTATTTGAGAGGAGTAATGTGTTATTTAGTTATTTTGAAGGCATAGCAGGTAACATAATAGTTAACAATAATGTCGTGTCACTATTGTTTGTTTACCGACCTCCCAGTAATAACACAAAGAAAGAATTCATTCAGGAGATTGATAAATATTGGAAAGAGGTTAAAGACACAACAGCAATATTCATTGGTGATGTCAACATTGATATACTAAGCGACTGTGATTCATTTGTACAACATTATGAAAACAAGTCTAGCCGCTAACGGATTTACTAGGTATATCTCTGGGGCAACACGTGAGGAGATGGTACAGGGCAGACTCAGAAGGTCGTGCATAGATCACGTTTATGTACGAGCGGTTAATATTCAGATTAGGTCAGCTATCTTTACCTCAAAGGTATCGGATCATTATATAATAATGACATCATTGAATTTATCTCAACATGAAACTAAATCTGAGGGTAAGAATTATGCCACAATTATGAATGAAAGTAAACTTCTTCATATTCTTAAAAGTATAAATTGGGATATCTTGCTTTCTGCTAACAGCTGTGAAACATTGTATAATTCGTTGTATTTAAATTTCAAAAGGGCGTATGAACGGGCTACGTGTATTAAAGAGCAACGTTATAACAAAAGGGGTAATAAATCATGGATGACATCAGAGTTATTGGATATGATATCAAAAAGAGACCGTTTTTTCCATCAATGGAAAAAGTGTAAAAATATAAACCTTGCGAAAGGGGTTTACAGGGCTGAGTACAACAACATTCGTAATATATTGAATAAGAAGATAAAAATAGCAAAACAGAATTACTACCGTAAGCTTTTGGAAAAAAATAAAGGAAATATAAAAGATACTTGGCAAACTATAAATACAATTATAGGAAAGAAAAATAAAGAGTCTGTAGATGCAGTTATTAAAAAGTATTTAGGCAAAAATGAGAGTCCCATTAATATAGTAAACAAATTTGCAAATGTTTTTGTAGAAGAGGTTGAGCATATCATTCATAATTGTGACGTGACTTGTGTTAAAGATGATACAGAGAGAAAATAGTTTAATTAACCAGCAGAAGCAATCGGTATACATTCCTCCTATTGATGCGGCAACAGTGCAAGAAATCATCGTAGCAATGAATCCGGAAAAAAAGTGCCGGTTATGATGGAATAAGGGTTAAAGACTTGCAAAATATAAAGAATCAGATCAGTCCAGTAATTGCTTTGTTAATAAATTTATCAATTAAAGAGGGTGTGGTGCCAGATATGCTCAAGATATCAATTGTAAGGCCTGTCTATAAAAAAGGAAGCCATTATGATTATTCCAATTATCGCCCAATTGCCTTGTTGTCTGTGATCAATAAGATTATGGAAAAATATGTGTCTGGCTGTATAAGTGATTACTTTATGAAATTTAATATTATTAACAAAAACCAATTTGGTTTTCAGAAGGGCAAAAGTACATCTGACCTCTTATTAAAATTTTCAAATCTAGTAAATTCTAAATTAAGTGATAATTTGCATGTGGTATGCATGTTTATTGATTTCACGAAAGCGTTTGACACGCTCAACCACAAGAAATTATTATTGGCATTAGAAAATGTCGGTGTGAGGGGTCCAATTTTGCGATGGTTTCAGAATTATCTAGAAAATAGAAAAAATAGTTGTAAAAATAGGTGAAGTGTTCAGCACGCTAAAATAATAAAATCAGGGGTGCCGCAAGGGTCAATCCTAGGGCCATTGTTATACTTGGTATATGTTAATGCGATTACGCGATTCTTAAAGAAGTGTTTTGCATATTTTTTTGCCGATGACTCAGCATTAGTTGCGATTCATAGGAGGATTTCAATTGCTGAAATGTATTTGCAAGAGGATTTTAATAATTTACTGAGATGGACTCATGATGACGGTTGATTGTTAATGCTAAAAAAAACAAAAATAGTTCACATTTCTACTCCTTTAAATCTTGAACACAATGTTGCTGTTAAAGTCATATCACACTCGGTACAGTGTTTGCATAATAACGTTAATCAAAACTCACGTGACATAAATTGCAAACTGTGATCAAGTGATTGAGTCGGTGTACAGTCACGTGTATTTGGGAATCGAAGTTGATCAGTGCTTTTCTTGGGACAAACATATTAGTAGATTATGCAACAGGATTCGACCGTGCGCAGCACAACTGTACCATTTAAAAAATATTCTCCCATATAGTTTACTTCGTATGTTTATATCGCAATGGTTGAGTAAATCATCTCGTATGCACTGTTGGCCTGGGGAAATGACTCTCATATGTATATTAATCAAATAGAAAGTTTACAGAAATATATATTAAAAACAATTCTACCCAATCATTATAACAGATCATTGTTCGTCAAACGAGTTATTCAAAATATCTGATTTGCTTCCCGTAAATGTTATGTATATATATAAGTTAATAACTAAATTTTTATTATAATGATGAAACAACAAAATTAAAATTGACCATACCATATATACAAGAGCGCAAGCCGCAAATGACTACAGAGTTCCTTTGACAGCAAATAAATATGGTGAGCGATCTCTGCAGGTTAGTGTGCCGCAGAGTTTTAATCTCTTGCCGCCGAAATTAAAAGAATTGGATAGGTTGAGCCAAGTCAAGATAAGAGTTAAAGAGGTTTTTTTGTCCAATTTAATGTAGAATTTGTTAATTTTTTTTCCTTTTTTTCCAGAGCTCTTTTGTATGAGTAACTGTTCATTTTTTTTTTTGTGTTTTGTTATTCAAATTTGAATTGTTTAATAAGTTTTTAAAATTTTTATATTGTTAAACATTATGTAGGAATTAGCCATGGAATTCTGCATTCCGTATCAGCATGTAACTTAATAGTATGTAATAATTATTTTCAAAAGGGAATAAACCCACAGACAAGCTTATCAAACTTTGGGGGCAATCGAATAAAATTGTAATTATTAATTCTGTAAGAAAACTTTATGCTAATAAAAAAAATAAAAAAAAAAAAATAAAAAAAAAAAGTTATTATTATTTTTAAATTATTATTATTATTATTATTATTATTATTATTATTTATTATTATATTATTATTATTATTATTATTATTATTATTATTTTTATTTTATTATTATTATTACTATTATTATTATTATTTATTGGATGAGCGTAGCGAGCGAAGCGAAGATTTCAATTTCACTGACCCCCCAAAAAAATAGCTCGGGTGTTTTTTTTTCTTTTTTTTTGTCTGTTTGTTCGCACGATTCCGGGCAAACGGCATATGCGATCTTGATAAAAATTGAAGGGGACCTTCGAAATCACTGAAACTTAGACGTGCCACGTTTTGGGTACAATCGAAGAAATATTTCTCATGAATATCGTACTTTAAACGATTTTTTTTCGATTTTTAGTGCAATATTTTCGTGACATTTGGTCCGATTCTGACCAAACGGGTAGTAGCCATATTTCACATGGACATTATGGTTATGGGGATGTAGTACCTTTTAAAATAAAAAGTTGAAAAGTAAGCCAGAATCAATAGAAATAAAGGTTTTAATAAGTTTTTCAAAAATTTTAGTGCGATATTTTTGTCACATTTGGGGGCCCATTTGACCAAAGGGTTTGGGGGTACAACGTTCAGATTTCACATGTACAATTGAGGTTATGGTGATGTAGTACCTTTGAAAGAAAAAGGGTTGAAAAGTTAGCCAGAATCCATGAAATAAAGGTTTTAATATGAGTTTTTTTGAGGTTTTTTAATAACAATTAACAAGTAACAATAGAAACTTGACAACAATCACCTACATTGGGATTCAAAAAGCACTTGCAAAATTTAAAAAATTACTAAAAAGCTCATCCATCAACGCAGGGGGGACTAAAGCGTTTTCCTAGTTTATTATCATCAAAATACAAATAGACATGTCCATTCTAAATTCTAACAATAAATTAATTGTAGAAAGCGAACCTGATGAGGCTTATTCACACTGTTGCGCGTTCTGCAATCAAAATAACACTAAAAGGTAGATCTAAAACATAAAATTCTTATCAGAAACTGGGTCATAGAACTTAGATGAGAACATTAAGATACGATCAAAGGGTGAAGGGAAAACAGGGGGATGTATGGCAGTTTTACAATTAGATAATAATGACTTTTTAAAAAGGGCGTAATGCAGAAAATTTGGATGATTTGAACGAAGACTTCAATTTCACTGACCCCCAAACAATTTAGCTAGGGTGTTTTTTTTGGTTCTTTTGGTTTGTTTTTCTGTCTGTTTGTTCGCACGATTCCGGGCAACGGCATATGCGATCTTGATGAAAATTGAGGGGACCTTCGTTTTTCTCTGCCCTTAGACTTCCCCACGTTTTTGGGTAAAAATCGATGAAATATTTCTCATGAAATATCGTACTTTCACGATTTTTTTCGTTTTTTAGTGCGATATTTTCGTAACATTTGGGCCGATTCTGACCAAACGAGTAGGGCTACAACGTTCATATTTCACATGGACAATAAGGTTATGGGATGTAGTTACCTTTTGCAAGAAAAAGTTGAAAAAAATTAGCCAGAATCCATAGAAAAAAGGTTTAAATGTGAGTTTTTTGAGGTTTATAATAAAAATATTATCAAATAAGAAAAGAAACTTGACAACAATCAACTACAATGCATTCAAAAAGCACTTGTAAAGGAAAAGTGGTCCTACGCAAACTAAAAACTTACAAAAAAGCTCATCCATCAACGCGGCAGGAATTAAGCGTTTTCCTAGAAATCTATAATCAAGTCCATTTGAAGCAGGGTGTTACAGTGGCGTGGTTGTCATATGGCTATTTAAAGGTTTTTAATAACCAAATATAAACCATCATTTGGTTATTACTTGAGATTTACAGTTAATTGGCAATTGGTTGTGAGAAGGTTCATAATAACCAAGGTTGTCAATTGGTTATGTATTGGTTATTATACGATTCTCAGAAAAAGTAGTAAACCAACTAATAACCATGGTAGTCAGTTGGTTGTTACTTGAGGTTTACAGTTGGTTGTCAATGGGTTATTAGAAGGTTTATAGCAACCACGGTTGTCAATTGGTTTGCAATAAGTTATCAAATGGTTATCAATTGGTTATCAATAGGTTTACATTTAGTTTAAATTCATTTTCAGGACTTTCAGCTGGTTACTAGTGGTTATCGAATGGTTATCAATTGGTTATCATGGTTTACAGGAAGTTATCAGTTGGTTATCGATTGGTTTACAAAAATTTTAGTAAGGGCGTATCCCAACCAAATTTGACATGTGTTGTCAGGTACCTAAATCCCCTCGATTTTGATAATTGTCACGTCCACATCACGTTTCATGACGGCTGGGAAACACCTCGAAATCATCCCAACTCTGCTTGAGTGTGTAGCGCACCGCGGCTTGGCTGCTGCGCCATAACGGGCACCTAGATTTTTAATCATTAAAATGCTCCTATTATTGATCATTATTCTTTTATTTTATTGGACATTTGTAAGATTTAAGAACATTTAGTGTTAAGTAATAATTAGTCTAGTGTATAAACTGGGTTCAAATAGTGTTTGAAGGTGGCATTCTTTTGTTTTTTCTCATCATTAACTATTACATGTATATCATAACTATTTTATTGATCATGTTAAAACGTTAGAGAAGTGAAATCCTTGACTCATAGATGTATAGTTTAAGTTTGTGTAGAATGTATTTTGTTAAAAATTGTCTAGTGTATTTATTTTTATGTTTAATAAAACTTGAATCAATCAATCAATCTCTCTCTTCAAAGCTTTGCATTTAATCTGGGAAAAACAAACATTAATATGGTTAAGTGACAATTGGGTAACAATAGTTTCATCTCTCACCAACGGCTGCCTATATATGTCTGTGAAAAGTCATGTTTAGTTGCAATCGGAACATTGGTCTTGTTGGCATTAAATCTGAAATAAACCATGGTAGTTTTTTTTCAGTGGGTAATGTTCACTCTCGCTCCAAGGCAAACCTGAAACAATGTTGTTTTATTTAAGAGTGGTGACAATGAATAAGGTAATAATATTTCTCCTAAGGGCTCGTTTGCATTCAATCTGAAATAAACAATAGTATTGTATATTCACGGGTAACAATGGTTCTTCATTAAATTGAAATTAACAATTATATAACTACTCAGTGGGCAAAGTTCACTCTCATCACCAAGGCTCCATGCAATCTTCTTTTAGTGACAACGGGTTACAAATATAATGTTCAGTTGTTCTCAGTCATCATCAGTTGTTTTCATTCAATCTGAAATATCATTATATTATATATTTACATCATGATATATATTATATTATATTTTATTATTATATGGGTCATTATATTATAAATGGAATATTCATGTCCCTTTAGGTTTTTCTATATCAAATTTTAAAATTAAAATCTGCCAATTTTTTCTAAAATTTATGACATAATTCCACACGTTTTTAAATAAGTTTCAATAATTTTCACTTCAATTTACCCTTTCAACTAGGGTGTAATACTTGGTAATACCTATCAAATGTCATTCCCATGGCGGGTCGGGGTCACGGGGTAGAAAAACCGTAGGGTATAAGCGCCATTCAACATAAAATCTATGGCTTCAATTTCTATGTTTATAAAAACTCATTTTTATATCGAATGACCCGTACTGGAGGGGTCATTCAGTATAAATCCGTGCTTTCGGTGGTATGACCCTGTTGGGACGGGCCGCTCAACCTACATTTTAGGTCGAATGACCCTTATGTCGAATGGCGCATTTTGCACATTTTTTTATGTCGAATGACCCATGACGTCTTTATGTTGAATGGCGCTTATACCCTACGGTTTTTCTACCCCGTGACCCCGACCCTCCCATGGCATGTCCCTCATTACATTTCTATGTACATATGTGTGTATAAGACTGTACCCTCTATCACTAACAAACTGCATTTTGGCTCTATCTGTTAAGCAATATGATAACTATTATTGGAATTGTTGTTGTTGTAGCATATGAATTTACCCTAAGACACCACCCCTTCTAAAAGTCGTGTCCCTTAGTTTTTGTCATTAACATGGCAATTACTGTTTGTGTTTTTTTCACCCCCTTGTTGCAGAACTTTTTTTTGGCAATGATAAGTAAAATGTAAAGGATAAAAAGTTAATTAGAGCTATGCCTAAGGGTAGGTTTCTTGTTTCATTATTACACTACAAAATATAATAAAACGTCGATTTGTAGGTAAGTCTATTTATACTATGTCATTCCCATGGCACAAGTAATTAGGCTTAATAATGAAAAAAATAAATATATATATATATATATATATATATTTCTGTAGTTTCAGGGTAGTTTTTTTAGTCTAATTTGCTAGGGAGTGCAGTACTTTTTCATTTGTACCATATGAATAGGGGTGAATAACCTCAATTTTGTCATTCCCATGGACAAACAATTATGTCATTCCCATGGACATGGAAAAAACATGGTAATGCTAATCTTACAGGGAAATGATAAAAAAATTGTGCAAAACAAAATTTCAAAAAACGATCTCTGCTCGATTCATTAATGTGTTCAGTATCCTTTCCTTATGCACCCATTTTTTTTTTTTAATTTTGACAACATTAAATTTAAAAAATAACATAATGATAATATTCCATTTATAATATAATGACCCATATATTATCAGTTTGCAAAGTTCGCTATTTCACTCACCAAGGCTTCTAGAATGAATCCGAAAGTGTTTTGTTTAAGATTAGTAGTCCGGATGTTAAGGGATATATTTGGGACATACCTTGCATTTTTTGATACAAGCAAGGCACTTGGCACACGTGTTCTAGGGACCATACCCTACTAATTTTGACTTGGAGCCATCGTGATATCCCGTGCAGGCACCCGTTATTGCATGTTGCCTACCCCTGCTGGTTTGAAGGGTTGATTAGCAAAACAGTTCGGTGTTTGGTGATAGAAATTTGAAATTTTTACCAAATAGGGGTAACATTAGGCTTAACATACTGGCAACGGGGAATTGCGGATTTCTTCATAGTTAAGGGATGATTGCGGTTATAATTTTGGGGGTTGAACATTTCGATTTAAATTTTTATTGATGACACCCTAGGTTTAATGTTGGATTTATACGTTAAAGTACTTCCCAAAATCTTCAAACAAAATGATGGTGCTAAAAATATGACTAGCGACCCCTAATTTGGTCATAGTTACCTGTTGACATAATGACCTGAGTAATGACCTATTTGATAAATGGTTAAACATAGTCGTGTGACCACTCTATTTAAAGCTTAGATGAAGTAGAATAATAAGAAATAATTTTCAACATGCCACGTCGACCTGTGACCTTTATCGTCCTTTATTTGACCTTGATAACTGTTTCGGCAGGACTGCATAATGAATACTTATAGCACATCCAAATGCATGTGATATATTAACACGTTTATTTATTAAATGCGCTCAACATGTAAGTATATATCAATATGATATTAGGCTGCATTGCGAACGCTTTTTACTGTCGCGTTGATGGATCAGCAGTTTTAAACAATTGAACCATCTCATATACTTTTACTTTGTGTCGTTTTTAACGTGTTTATACATAGATTATATCATTTAAAAAGGAGTACCAAGCTCCTGGTTGATCGCTATGGTAATACACTTTTTAGATTAACATTCATTAGGAAAGTAACAATTCAACCATTCTTGATTATCAAGATGCCCGTTAGGGCGCCGCAGCCAAGCCGCGGTGCGCTACACACTCGGGCACCTTATACAGCAAGCAAAGTTGGGGTGATTTCGAGGTGTTACCCAGCCGTCATGAAACGTGATGTGAACTTAAAAACTATCAAAATCGAGGGGATTTAGGTACCCGACAACACATGCCAAATTTGGTTGGGGTACGAGCATTCCTTCTTGGTGAAAAAATGACTTGAAACATGCTCAAAATCACTTAAGGATGTTAGTTACTACTTACTACTACTACATGCTACTGGCTACTTCTGTATTATTCGTCAGTTTAAATTGCCCAGCGATTCTGACCAAACGGGTAGGGCTACAACTTTCATATTTTACATGGACATTAAGATAATAGGCCCTAGTGATGTAGTTCCTTTAGAAAAGAAAAAGTTGAAAAAGTTTGCTGGAAGGCTTCCAAATAAAGGTTTTAATATAAGCCTTATACAGGCATACATCAAGTAACTTATAGTTACTTGACAAAGATCGCCTACATTGTTTACAAAAAGTATGTCTTTGGGTCACTAGATATTTTACATTCTATTGTTAATTGTTAATTTCATAGCAATTAAATCGACTTTGATAAAATTATTATATTTTAACAAATAATTTTGACAGTCATTTTCGGAACACAGCTGATTGCAAGGACTAGCACATCAGTAGCAATATACGCGTGAAGCCCTGAGTAACAGCAGCGAGCACCATTATGCACGTGTCTCCCTGCTTGTGATTACATTTGTGCCAACCCGCCTGTGAGATCCTGTATATAGTGGTAGCATTGAGTATGGTGGTATAGTAACTAAGAGGGTATCAAGTGTGCTAATGACTTCTTTGCATTCCTCATTTGTCATTGATATATGCCGGAGGCTAACAGCCTAAACAACTTCTTTATTTCTCGATTTGGTTAGTCGGGAAACACTCCCGTAGGTGCAATTTTTATTATTTACTACAATTCAGAAATTAAAAATGTCCGCCCCAACCGGGAATCGAACCACGGATCTCCCGCATGGTCTAGTGGTTAAGACGCGGGAGATCCGTGGTTCGATTCCCGGTTGGGGCAGACTTGTTTAATTTCTGAATTGTAGTAAATAATTACTTCTTTATTGCCTGAATCACGTAGAAAATTTGGCCACCCTTTGGGAATTTTTGTAGTTGGAGTTACGCGTCTCCTAAATGTTTGCCCCCGTGACATATTTAAAGACTTATTGGGTAGTACTTATCCCAGATGATGTCTAAGCGTAGCACAGACGCTAGTTCGTTCTTGAGGAAGGGAGGAAAGACTCTGTCTACATAATCTTGGAATGTAATTGAGTGGCCCGGGGGGTGGGAGGGCGGTGGGGTGGCAAAACCCATCACGTATTTTTGCATCTACAGGTGGTGCATTTAATACAGAACTTTTTTGAATGGTATTCAAAAGGCATTTCACTAGATCCAATTTGGTACAAGATCTCAAACGCCCCCAATACAGTCAAGGACGATGAGGTTGGTTGATTTTCATGAACAAAGAATGCAGCCAGATAATTTACTGAAGAGAATCGCTCTTGAGGCTGGTCATTTTGGCCTTATATTTATGAACAAGAGGTCGACTGGCTGTGCTAAAGAGCAGAAATTTGTTTTTTTATGTGGTCCATTCAATATTTAGCAAATGTACTCACTGCCGCGCCACCAGAGAGTGAGAAAGTGTGCGCTCTCGGAAAATGGTCCGAAAAAGTGCGCGATTTAAAAATATGTTTTTTGTTGATTTGTATTATTTATGCTATTGTCTAAATTAACGTCATACTACACACTTCTAGCTATAGTCACATTTTGGTTCAATCATAAGAAAGAACGTTCATTTCACCTCAATAAAAGCGGACCTGAACAAATTCCTTGTTAAATTTTACTTCATTGATGAGCAAATAGTGATCAGTTAGCCACTGATTGGCAACGATTTACTATTGGAATAGGACAACATCAACAACGCAATTACTATTATTTATTTTTATGGTTTATTAAGATAAGGATCTACCAGAAACTTGGTACTCACTTTTTAAATGGTATATTCTATATAAACACGTTGAAAAACAAACGAAGAAAAAGTATAGTAAAAGAGGGTTTTATGGTACAAAATTGCTCATCCATCAACGCGACAGTAAAAAGCATTTGCAATGCAGCCTAATATCATTGTGATATACTTACATGTTAAGTACATTTATTAAATCAACTTGTTATATCACATGAATTTGGATGTGCTATAAGTATTCATTATGCAGTCCTGCTGAAACAGTTATCAAGGTCAAATAAAGGACGATAAAGGTCACAGGTTGACGTGGCATGTTGAAAATTATTTCTTATTATTCTACTTCATCTAAGCTTTAAATAGAGTGGTCACACGACTATGTTTAACCATTTATCAAATAGGTCATTACTCAGGTCATTATGTCAACAGGTAACTATGACCAAATTAGGGGTCGCTAGTCATATTTTTAGCACCAACATTTTGTTTTGAAGATTTGGGAAGTACTTTAACGTAGAAATCCAACATTAAACCTAGGGTGTCATCAATAAAAATTTAAATCGAAATGTTCAACCCCCAAAAATTATAACCGCAATCATCCCTTAACTATGAAGAAATCCGCAATTCCCCGTTGCCAGTATGTTAAGCCTAACGTTACCCCTATTTGGTTAAAAATTTCAAATTTATATCACCAAACACCGAACTGTTTTGCGAATCAACCCTTCAAACCAGCAGGGGTAGGCAACATGCAATAACGGGTGCCTGCACGGGATATCACGATGGCTCCAAGTCAAAATTAGTAGGGTATGGTCCCTAGAACACATGTGCCAAGTGCCTTGCTTGTATCAAAAAATGCAAGGTCAAGTCTCTTAACATCCGGACTATAGTCATACAATCAGATAACAATGATTGGCTCTCTTCAATTGCTTGTTTGCATTCAATCTAAAACAATCATATTAATATTCGGTTGGCAATGCTACACTCTCACTCATCAAGACTCCTTCAATGAATCTGAAACTGTTTAGTGTTTTGTTTAAGATTAGTCTCTATCAGATAACAGTGGTTTGCTGTTGCTCTCCTCAAGGCAGGTTTGAATTCAATCTGAAAAAATAATTATTAATCAGTTGACAATGTTTGCTCTCTCGCTCACCAAAGTTTCTAGATTGAATCTGAAACAGCTGTTTTGTTTTAGATTAATGTCAATCAGAATAACAGTGGTTGCTCTCCTCACGGTGTGTTTTCATTCAATCTGGAACAAACAAGTGGCTTATTTTTATAAACAATCCCGTACAATGTTCCTGTTTGTTGGAAATAAACCTGAAACAGACAATGTAGTCAGGCGGCATACCTGGAGATATCCACGGAATACTTCAATTTTAGTATAAAAGCATGAAATTTGGCATAATGATCGGACATACCCTACTGATGATTTAAGGAATTGGAGCCAATCGAAAATTTACCCAGGAACCACTCAAATCAAAGATGGCGTCCAAACATGGCCGAACTTTTAAAAATTATGGTCCTATGTTATTCATTTTCAATTTACGCACGTACTTTCACGTACTGAATATAAATTTGAGGTGCAAATTAACTTTTTTTAAATCAGAAACCTCTCAAAATTAAAGATGGCGGCCAAAAAATCAGTTCGTCATTTTTTAACGGATTTGATTGAATTTCGGTTTCTTCACATATATTGAGCTGCTGAGTATCATTTTGAGGTAAACAATATGTTTTGTGACATTTATTGGTCACATAACTTAGAAAAAGTTTGAAAAAGGACGAAACAAGATTTTGTAATGTGATTATTTACTTATCACTGGGAGCCAAACCTGATAAAAACACACTAGTACGTATTTAACATTAATTAGTGTTTGCTAAATACGTACTAGTGTGTTTTTATCATTTTGGCTACCAGTGATAAGAAAATAATCACATTACAAAATCTTGTTTTGTCCTTTTTCAAACTTTGTCTAGGTTATGTGACCAATAAATGTCACAAAACACATTTTTTACCTCAAAATGATACTCAGCAGCTCAATATACGTGTAGAAACCGAAATTCAATCAAATCCGTTAAAAACCGCCATCTTTAATTTTGAGAGGTTTCTGATTAAAAAAAGTTAATTTGGAACTCAAATTTATATGTAGTACTTGAAAGTACGTGCGTTAAGTGAAAATGAATAACACGGGACCATAATTTTTAAAAGTTCGGCCATGTTTGGACGCCATCTTTGATTTGAGTGGTTCCTGGGTAAATTTTCGATTGGCTCCAATTCCTTAAATCATCAGTAGGGTATGTGCAATCATCATGCCAAATTTCATGCTTTTATACTAAAATTGAAGTATTCTCCAGGTAATCCTGTCAAATAAGAATTTTTGGAGGAAAAAATTGCGATGTCGCTGAATTTTGCAGAGACCATCCTTAAAGGATACTTAACAACATATTAAAACTGCCCTACAATCAGACTGGAGCTTCGGCCGCCATATTGGAAAATGGCGGCCAAAAAGTGTTTGTTATCGAATATCTCCAAATTTGTTTGAGATTGACAAAATTTCTCAATGGCAAAAATATTCCTCATTTAATTCCCTACAAAACAGGTGTCTTCTATAGTTTTGGTAGGGGCAAAGGTTACGTCCACAAAATCGTGGTTTATATGTTGCTTATTGGAGTACCAGCTAATTTCCAAATTTCTACGCCCAGCATCAAACAATGCCCGGTAAATCAGTAAGAAATCGATTTAAATACAAAAGGATTTTTGTACGGGTTCATGAATGCTTCCATTAGTATTTAAAAAAATCAGTTCGCGAATCGGATTTTGCATTACCCGGAATTTGGGTTTTTCCATTGTTGGCATTTCCTAAAAAAATGCATATTTTACTGTCCATTTAAGCACTAAATAGCATTGAGGAAAAATTCTTTCTACGCACATTGAAATGTCTAAATAATGATCCGATTACAACCAAAGTTTTAAATCCAATATGGCTGCTAATTCCTAATATCCACAAAATCAAAGTGAATGATGTAACAAAAAAAAATGTAAAAACAGCACAAAAAACAGTATTCATATTGTGAATATTAGGAATTAGCAGCCATATTGGATTTAAACTTTGGTTGTAATCGGATCACTATTTAAGTCAATTCAATGTGCGTAGAAAGAATTTTTCCTCCAATGCTATTAGTGCTAAATATGGACACAGTAAAATATGGCATTTTTGAGGAAATGCCAACAATGGAAAAACCCAAATTCCGGGTAAATGCAAAATTCGATTTCGCAGACCTGTTTTTAAAAAATACTAATGGAAGCTTTCATGAACCTCGTACAAAAGTCCTTTTGTATTTAAATCGATTTCTTACGGATTTACTGGGCATTGTTTGATGCTGGGCGTGAAAATTTGGAAATAAGCTGGAAACTCCAATGAGCAACATATAAACCACGATGTTGTGACGTTACTTTTGTCCCTACCGAAACTATAAAAGACACCTGTATTGTAGGAATTAAATGGGGAATATTTTGCCACTGAGATATTTTGTCTACCTCAAACCAATTTGGAGATATTCAATAAACGAACACCTTTTTGCCGCCATTTTCCAATATGGCGGCAAAAAGCTCTCAGTCCGATTGTAGGGAAGTTTTAGTATGTTAATAAGTACTTTATAAGGAAGGTCTCTGCAAAAATTCAGCGACATCGCAATTTTTCCTCCAAACGTCAATATACGATCTTATTTGACAGGATTAAGGTATGCCGCCTGACTAATGAGGAGAAACAATCAAGGGAACTGTGAATAGTTAGGGGGTTAGGGATTCAACCTTGCATTTCATTCTAGAAGCAATCCACTTGGCACAGTTACTTATAGACCTTATTGATTGATTGAATCGATGGTGCCAAGATGAAATTGCCATATTGCACCACTGTCACAGTGGCGGACTGGGAACCGCCCAGTGACACGTTGTATGTGCGTTTTTATATGTTCGATCAGTCGATCAAGCTGAGAGGGGACTCAAATCTTTCGTAAATTTCTCCTTATTTCTATGAAGGTAACGTGGAAATCGTTATTGGCAGAATTTACCTTTTGGAGATAAAAAACGGCAATAAAGGCACATTTCAAAGCAAAGAGTTATTGATTGATATCGTTAGATATTGTGACAGGCCGATAAAGCACAAAGGATTAACTAGTATAATACCAAAGACACACTAAAATCAATTGCTTTTCGCTGTGAGATTACATAAACGGCAAAAAAGACTACATTTATTAAATCAAAACCAGCATACTTCAGCCCTGGGAGAGATGGCGATAAGTCTGATATTTAATGAACAAAACACAAAATATAATATTGTGAACACATTAAAATTGGAAGCTTTAGTTTTAAGATTTAAAAAAAATGGTAAAAAAAAACGGCACAATAATTATTCAATTTTAGAACCAATTTGGCCTACATGTGTGGAAAGGTGGCAACAATTGGAAAATGTAGCGCACCAAACCAAATATATTGCGGAGGCGCAAGAATTTGAAGTTTCTGGTTTTGAGATTAAAATTCGATAAGAATGGCACCAATAATTCCAATAATAATCGAATTACCTATTGCCCTGAGAAAGGTTACAATAAATCTTGTATATAAAAGTCGCAACACAAAGAAAAAACTATTAACAAAACACAACAAAACACACACACACACAACAAAACATCTTTGAGACTAGATTCAAATTATGTATACATTTATTTGCACTTTTCCTCCCACTCAACACCTTCAACTCCTTCCATAATCTGCTTGTCTGCTCGTTGACAAATGACAGTAGTATCAATACTTGACTGCACTGCTGCAGGATTTCCATTGCTTCCACAGTGTCACCATGCACGGGAAAGAACCAGGAAGGTAGTCGTCGCCCGCCAAGTGACATGCGCAGCAATGGATTTTTACCTTTTCTAGAGCCAAAAGACACCCAAAGCTACGGCTCTCCAACTAGATTCTGAACAGCAGAAAAAGCAAGTACAATGGCATCCGTGTCGACAGTTCGAACCATTATGGACTTCAAACCTCTCCAGTGGTCACAGGGTCAAAGACTGAGCATTGACTCCCTGTTGAATAAAATCAGGACATCTGTATCCAGGGTGGAGTAGAACTCTTGCCCACTCTGTGCAATGCACAATGAACATTGTGAACCAATGGTTCCACCATCACCTTTGATGTATGCATTTAGCTGTTCATGCGCTAGATCTAGTGCCATCATGGAGAAGCGTCTTGAGACTCGTGGACGACGAACGATCCAGAGCAGAATTCTTGTTTCATAGTGGGATGTACTTGTTCTAGCGCCATGTACCTTAGATGGAACGAAAGCCATCTGGCGTAATTGACTGGATCCAAAGAACTGTGATAAAAGCATTTGCATAGACTGAAAATACATTTCAACGTTTGACTGCCTAATTGATCGGATAAACTGCTGAATTGCCAATTCCAGCTGAAGAGCGAGATCCCAAAATTTAAACGTAATTACAGGAGTGTCAAGAGCACAATGTCCTCTGTTTAATCTAAATACAGTTCATGTGCCTGTTTGTACCAGCTAGTATGCCTGCAATATTATGTATATATTGTTTTTTAAATATCAAGAATATTATTGCCAACTCTCCCAACGATCAGTCAAATAGTCTTCGATTTGAAATGTTCTTTTATTGCCGTTTTTTGACTCCAAAGGTAAAATATTGCCGAGTTCGATTAACACGTTGGGAAACATTTAGGGGAACATTACAAATGATTTGAGTCCCCTCTCAGGTTGTTCGATAATCGAATATTCAAAACGAATATCCAACGTTTCACATAGGCTACATACAAACTGCAAAATTTGGGCCTTTTTGTTATTCTTATTCCCACAGCCAAAAGCTCCTAAATTTACCGACAACGAAACATATATCTTTATATTTTGTGCGTCACATAACAGTCATTGCAACCTCTCCCAAGGCTGAGGGGCAGTTGATGTTTGCTTTCACAAACGTCGTCTTTTTTGCCATTTTTTTATGTTCACAACTAAAAGCTACGATTTTTAGTGTCCTGCTTTATTAGAACTTATCTCTTGTGTTTAATTATAAAAAAATTGTGTCATATCATCTCCCAGCGACATCAGCAGTCAATAACTCTTCAATTCAAATTGAAATGTGCCTTTATTGCCGTTTTTTGCTTCCAAAAGGTAAATTCTGCCAAATACGATTTCCACGATACCTTCATAAAAATGAGGGGAACATTACGAATGATGTGAGTCCCCTCTCAGCTTGTTCGACTGATCCAACATACAAAAACGCATATCGAACGTGTCACTGGGCGGCCCCCAGTCCGCCACTCTGCCAGTGGTGCAATATGGCACTTTTATTTTGGCACCATCGATTCAATCAATAATTAAGGTCTAATAAGTGATTCGAGTACCCTCTCAGCTTGTTTGACTGATCAAACATACAAAAACGCATATCCAACGTGTCACTGGGCGGCCCCCAGTCCGCCACTGTACCAGTGGTGCCATATGGCAATTTCATCTTGGCACCATTGATTCAATCAGTCAATAAGGTCTTATACGTGTTTTGAGTCCCCTCTCAGCTTGTTTGACTGATCGAACATACAAAAACGTACCTACAACGTGTCACTGGGCGGCCCCCAGTCCGCCACTGTGCCAGTGGTGCAATATGGTAATTTCATCTAGGCACCATCGATTCAATCAATCAATAAGGTCTAATAAGTAACTGTGCCAAGTGGCTTGCTTCTAGAATGAAATGCAAGGTTCACCCTATCTGTGTCCCTTAACCCCCTAACTAGATAGGCTATTTAAAAAAAAATCAATAAGAAATAACATAATTTAACAAATCTTGGAAGATTGCTGTGGTCTCACACAAGCCTGTCCTGCTTGTCTCGTCGAATGCAACTTTGCAACTGACTGCTATCTCACTGACAGACCACGGAATGCCGTCGCCATGCAGACAGCTGATCAGGTGGCCAGCGACTCAGGAATTCGAATTGTATAGCCTCCATACAAGAATGGACAAGAATACACTAAATGAGACGAGTAACAAGATTAGAGCAGATCCAACATGACAAGAACCTAGAAAGAACACACAAGATAACACAAGTACTTGTCAATAACAAAAATAGAAGAATCGATAAGATTACACAAGATCACACAAGATCGTATACTTAAGAGAATTTTAATGAGAACTCTATCATAAAACCTTTTGTAAACGCATTGGGGCACATTCTCTAGCCGAGCGTGTAATTTATTCAACTCGGACAGTCCTCTTTTCTAGTTCTGTTGAACATGAGTTGTAGCCAAGATATTTTGAATATTCTGATGGCTGTGTTTCGTAAATCTATATTATTTCAGTCCGCATTTGAAGACACAAATCCCAATCCTAGTATCAAGGAATTTGTAAATTCAAATTATTATAAAATTAACTGACAGTTGTTGCTCAAGTAGTAAGCGCGATACTCTGTTCGAATCCCGCCAACTGACTTAACTCATTCAGTGGAATCGTCCACTGTAATGGACACCAACTTTCAAAATTTATATCAGGGTAAAGGATTTTTAAATTTGACCTTTATTTTTTTATTTTTTTCCGTGCATTAAAAATAGATACATTTTTTCCCCATCCCGATTGGTCAAAAAGTGCTTTTTTTGGAGCAAATTGAAAATACACAATTGTGCAAAAATGGCTAAAAATGAAAAAAAATATGGTTTGTCCCGAAAAAGTAATTTATTTGTAGTATTGCTACTATTTGAGTTACAAAAATGTAAAATATGCAAAAAATTCAGAAAAAAATCTTGTTTTAGGAATGTACATCAAATTTACATCTTAACCTTAAATAAAGCTGTAATTCAAAATCCAAAATCTCCCAAAATTCCTTAAAAAACACGAATAAAAATATTTGAAAAACAGTAAAAATCTTAGTAAAAAATTAGCATTTTGAAATTGTTGCTTAAAATAACTTAATTTTGGACAATTTAATTCTCCACTGAATGGGTTAAGCTTTCTGCGTGACTCCAAAATACCTAGCAACCCGAAAAAGGTTTACCCGGGGTATGTTTCACAAAACTAGGCCGCTTTTTTTAGTCGCGTTTTTTGTAAGTTTTTTGTTTGCGTGGGATCTATTTACTTTTGCAAGTGCTTTTTGAACGCATTGTAGGTGATAGTTGTCAAGTTTCTATTGTTACTTGTTAATTGTTATTTTATACATAAAAAAACTTACATTAAAACCTTTATTTCTATGTATTCTGGCAAACTTTTTCAACTTTTCTTTCAAAAGTTACTACATCACCATAACCTTAATGTCCATGTAAAATATGAACGTTTTAGCCCCACCCGTTTGGTCAGAATCTGCCCAAATGTCACGAAAATATTGCACTCAAATTCGTAAAAGTATGATATTCATGAGAAATATTTCTTCAATTGTACCTACAAATGTGGCAGGTCTAAGTTCAGAGATTTCGAAGGTCCCCTCCAATTTTCATCAAGTTCGCATATGCCGTTTGCCCTGTAGAGAGCAAACAAATAGACAAAAATACAAAAAAAACGAGCTAATTTTTTGATGGTCAGTGAAATTGAAGTCTTCGCTTCGCTCATCCAATAAATTTGTAAAAACCCTTTGAATATAATAACTACAGTCGATAAATCAAACGTAAAACACTTTTATAATAGCAAGTCAGTTTATTTGCTATTTCAAACCAGACATCTTGGGAGTTACCAACGACAACCAAATACACGTCCAAAACATAACAACAATCAAGGTTTATCAAACAAAGTAGGTATCCCTACCAAAGTACAAGGTTTATCAAATGTTTATAACATTGGAATCACCTCCTTGCAACATACTCCCACCTTTGTGTCCTTGACGCAAACAACAATACAGAATAGTTTTGAAGTTAAGTTTCCAAGATATATAATCTTCGAATTGGACGAATCAGTTCACTGGTCGCTGTTTTAAATAGAGCCACTCTGCAACTTCCATCTTGACCCTTGAATTCTTCCAATACTCGTGCTATAGGCCAATCAATGCGCTTCGTTACATTATCCCCTATTATAACAACATCACCAACAGAGATTGCATGATCGGTTGTTTTTCGTTCTTGTCTTCTCTCAACATCCTAAGATATTCTCGACAAAAACGTTCTCGAAGATTGTCCCCGAGTCGTTGACAGAAGTATAATCTTCCTCTCAAATCTTTTCCGATCCAATTAAATAAACTTCGGGTTTAACATAACGTTATCAAACTCTTGACGAAACATGACAAGTTTCAACGGAATCACGTCTCGACCATCTTCTGTGATGTACATTATGGGTCTTGAAATTGATTACTGCTTCGCAATCACATAAAATTGTTAACATTTCTTCATATTATTCTAACGAGGTACGCCCCAATACTCATCGCAAAAGGTCTTTCACCATACGAATACGTCTCTCCCACCAGCCGAACAGTCGACACCGTACACCTGTATCAAACTGTATTATCAGTTGCGACTGCCAGACAGTCCACCGTACACCTCTATCGAACAGTATTATCAGTTGTAGCAGCCAGACAGTCCACCGTACACCTCTATCAAACAGTATTAGGCCAGTAGAGCAAGACAGTCCACCGTACACCTCTATCAAACAGTATTATCGGTTGTAGCAGCAAGACAGTCCACCGTACACCTCTATCAAACAGTATTAGGCCAGTAGCAGCAAGACAGTCCACCGTACACCTCTATCAAACAGTATTAGGCATGTCTCAACCTCAAACTTCAACTCGAGGTATTTATCTCGGCGTGCCTCCACATCTTCAAATTCCTTTTCAAAGTCGTCACTTGATGCTTCATCATCTTGAAGAAGATCTAATATCTGCACGTCCATTGCTTTAAGGGACAAAACTTTGTCTTCCAACAGATACAGAAGCTTACCCAAAGTAAAATGGTTACGTCCACCTTGCAGCTCGGCTTCAAGATCGCGTCACACTGCATAACGAACTGGCACTCGTAAACGTATCAATTTATCCATCTTGTTATATTCACGGGTCCTGTCACGGTCGCCAAAATTGTAAAAACCCTTTGAATATAATAACTACAGTCGATAAATCAAACGTAAAACACTTTTATAATAGCAAAGTCAGTTTATTTGCTATTTCAAGCCAGACATCTTGGGGTTACCAACGACAACCAAATACACATCCAAAACATAACAACAATCAAGGTTTATCAAACAAAGTAGGTATCCCTACCAAAGTACAAGGTTTATCAAATGATTATAACATTGGATTCACCTCCTTGCAACATAGTTTATTCTAATTTGGTTACAATTTTTTTTACAAACATCCATGATACGAAAGATGTCTCATAGATGAAGAAAGAAGAGTTACCGTCTCGGTGGTCTAGTTGGCTAAGGCGTCCACCCGGAAAGTGGGAGACTCGAGTTCGAACCCCGATCGGGATGGATTTTTTTATTTCTGGATTGTATTAAATATTAAGAAGAAGTTTGATGAATCACATCTGTACGAACATCATTTTAACTCTACTTCTACACACATATTTTATATTTACATCTAGTTGGAATTACGCCAAGCTCAGTTTAATTACTTATAAAATAATTACTACATAAATACATAAATACCAATTGAGGGGTTGATTTCAAAAACAGCCTATGTCCTAAAAGCACATTTTGCAGGAGATCAATTAAACTTCATACCATCCGTAAAAGTTGTATTAAATTTCTAATTTTTGGTTTTAACTGTGTATCTTGATAATAGTTTTTATTTCTGCTATGACATTTTGCCATAGTACTTCCCAGAAAGACAAAAAAAAAAAAAAACATTTGGACATTGGTTGTTTTTGTAGAATATTTTTAAAATGTATACATTTTTGTTGAGGTTATTTTCCAGAAAGTTCAATACGATATTATATATGATATATCTATAGTTCCAACATAACAGCTGGATAGCTGTCACCTACTTAAACCACCTTTAATGCTGAAAAAAAATTAAAAAATAATGGACATTGGTTGTTTTTGTGAGAAATCTGTTGTTTTTCAAGCTTAAACGTGTGACATAGGTTCTTTTTGCCAGAACTTTTATTTTAGTATTATTCCCAGTGAAAATACGAATTTTTTGATGGTATGGGCTCGAAATCGGTATTTTTGGACATTGGCTGTTTTTGCAAACAACCCCTCAATTAGTATTACTACCTTTCAAGTTATAAATACTTATTTGTTGTTAGGTGCGATCCTCTTAAGGTTGTTATTGGATGAGCGTAGCGAAGATTCCATTTCACTACACTGGAGAAAAAAATCCGGAATGTTTTTTTTTTTCTTTTTGTATTTTTGTGTGTCTGTTAACACGATTCCGGCTAAACCGATACTCCGATTGAGATGAAATTTTATGGAGGCCTTCGAAATCTCTGAACTTAGAACTGCCACGTTTTTGAGCGCAAACGGGAAAGTTTTTCTCATAAAAAACGCAATTTTACGATTTTTTTCGATTTTTAAAAAATGTCTTCGACTTATAACACCTACATGCTTTATCCGATTGTAATGATTTTTTCACAGAAGCTAAATTTTATGAATTTAGATATTCGTGTGAAATTTGAGCGTAATCGAAAAATTATTTCTCATGAAAATCAAAATTTGACGGGGTTTTTCTTTTTTAAAACAATTCTTTGACTTGTAACACCTACATGCTTTATCCTATTGTAATAATTTTTTCACAGAACCTTAATTTCATGAATTAATATATTCGTGTAAAATTTGAGCGCAATCGAATAATTATTTCTTATGAAAATTGCAATTTTACGATTTTTTTCTTTTTTAAAAATTACGATTAATTAAAAAAATTCAGTTTATTTTTAATTTAATTTAATTTAATTAAAAAAAATCTTCTACTAAGTAATGATTTTTTTTACAGAACAACAGAAAATCCGCGTAACACATGGCAGCTCAATGCACCTATTACGCTCATCCAACAACGCGGCGGGACTTAAGCGTTTTCCTAGTTATAGTTCATATACTAAATTCATATTTAAAATAAAGATAGATTGATGGTGATTGAAACGGACTCTACCTCATGATGTCCGCACAAATATTTCACAACACTCCACACGACTCCATCTCACATATTTTAGTGATTTCAGTATTCAGTATTTATTGGCATTATACATATTAATGTTAATTACAATGCGTTGTTATTGTAATTCGTAACCCTCATGTCACTTCTGGGAATTATTTATCACACGAGTACTGAGAATGAACTACAATTTACATGATGAAATACAAATGACAAGCGTCACCTCGTCTTGACTTGATCAGCCATTAGAACCACACACGATCTCAAGATGCCGGAAGTAGTAATACCAAAAAAAAAATACAAATACTTAATAATCAAAATAACAACTTACAATTATTTCTTGTCTTACTACGCACATCACAAATTAATGTTACAAAACAAATACAAACAATAATACTAACACGCCCCCTTTTGTGACATTATTAATCAGTAAATACAAATCGTTTCTCCATCATTTCAATCATCTCAATCCAAGTACTTTATTTAGTTTCTTTGTCTTCACACAAGATAAATTCTTAGTAAATAAATCAGCGATATTATCTTCCGAACATACGTAATCAAATAAAATAACACATTTTTAACTAACTCTTTACACACGTGAAACATAATGTCAATATGCTTTGACCTTTCGGTGATGGCTTTATTACTGCTTAATTTTATTGCAGCAGCATTGTCACCAAATATTGCTCATGGAATTGTAACTAGGAAAACGCTAAAGTCCCGCCGCGTTGTTGGATGAGCGTAATTGGTGCATTGAGCTGCCATGTGTTGTGCGGATTTTCTGTTGTTCTGTGAAAATATCATAACTAAGTTGAATTTTTTTTTAAATTAAATTAAATTAAATAAAAAAATGTGAAAAAATAATAAAAATCGGATAAAGCATGTAGGTGTTACAAGCTGAAGAATTTTTTTTAAATCGAAAAAAATCTTAAAATTGCGATTTTAACTAGAAATAATTTTCCGATTGCGCTCAAAAACGTGGCAGTTGTATATCTTCTTACAGATTTCGAAGGCCTCCATAAAATTTCATCTCAATTGGAGTATCGGTTTAGCCGGAAACGTGTTAACAAACACACAAAAATACAGAAAGAAAAAAAAGAAAAGAAAACAAACATTCCGGATTTTTTTCTCCAGTGTAGTGAAATGTAATCATCGCTTCGCTCATCCAATTAGTTTGTTTTGTTTTAACTCGTATCAAATATATTTTAACCAAAGTACCTCTCAGGTAACTTCTGCCATAGCCATGTATTCAGCTTCCATAGTTGATTTCGCCACACAACCCTGTCTTTTACTATACCATGATCGCTCCCCCTGCTAGTAAAGTTACATAACCTGTTGTAGATTTTCCTGGTCTTCAGGTCTGCTCCCCAATCCGCATCACAATATACGTTTATAATGCTCTCGTTCCTTTCAAATTTAAGCTTCAAATTCTTTGTACCTTTTACTTATCTTATTATGTGTTTTACTTCTTTCCAATCATTGAATTTTGGTTCTTGTCATTTTCTACTAACATAACTTACTGCAAATGCTGAGTCTGGTCTTGTATTGTTTGATATACAAATCTAACAGACTTCCGATAGCTCTCCTATAGGTTGTAGAATCAAAGTCTTACTCATCATCATTTGCTTCTACATATCCACTAGTTAAAACTGTCTGACATGGTTTACAATTTTGCATTGAAAAATCCTCCAATATCCCATCAATGAATCTACTTTGACATAAGACAATACCATCGTCAGATTGTTCGATTTAAATTGACAGCAAATTAGTGGCATTTCCCAAATCCTTTGCATCTGGCCCCGACATTGCTTCTGATATTGTTTCCGGTTCTGACTTACAAACATTACCCATGTCAACTGATTTGTTGCAACAACCGCAAACGTTTGCTTTCCTCTCTCTACCTGATCTACGCAAATCTTCTTGCACTAATTGTTCAACATCAGGTGTTTCAACTGAGTCTATATCTACTCTCTCCCTATTTCTTCATTTTCTAGTTCTTATTCTTCTGGTTCTCCCTCTGATGTTTCCATATCTATTTCTTCAACTATTAATACCATCGTCCGATTGTTCGATTTAAATTGACAGCAAATTAGTGGCATTTCCCAAATCCTTTGCATCTGGCCCCGACATTGCTTCTGCTATTGTTTCCGGTTCTAACTTACAAACATTACCCATGTCAACTGATTTGTTGCAACAACCGCAAACTTTTGCTTTCCTCTCTCTACCTGATCTACGCAAATATTCTTGCACTAATTGTTCAACATTAGGTGTTTCAACTGAGTCTATATCTACTCTCTCCCTATTTCTTCATTTTCTAGTTCTAATTCTGGTTCTCCCTCTGATGTTTCCATATCTATTTCTTCAACTATTATTTCATTGGATAACTCGATTGCATCATAAAACTCAAGTTCCTCTCCTGTTTCTATGATTTTACTACATTTAAATGGAAAAACATTTTTCTTAAATATAACACTCCTGTCAATCATTATATTTCTTTCTAAGCTCCATTATCTGTAACCATCTTTAGTTCCTGGCTCGTAACCCATCATTACACATTCTTCTGCTCTAGATTCGAGTTTACCAGCATTTTCTCTATTCGCCCATGCCAATTAAAACCAAACACTTTGATTTTCCCAACTGCCTCTTCATCAAGTATCTTTGCTTACCACAATTCATAAGGTATTTGAAAACCTATCGCTGCTGATGGCACTCTATTTCTCACATACACAGCTGTCATTACAGCTTCTCCCCAAAATTCATTCGGAACACCCGATTGAAACATCATACATCTCACAGTATCAAATATTGTACGATTTTTTCTCTCTGCTTATCCATTCTGTTGAGGGCAGTATGGAACCGACCTTCTGTGCTCAATACCCGATTTCTGCAATTGTCCCTGAAGATTTTTATTCATATACTCCGTTCCATTATCGGATTGAAAAACCTTGATTTCCCTTTCATGCAATTTTTCAGCATTTGCCTGAAATTTGTTGAATGTTGCTGGCACTTCAGCTTAATGAATGTAACAGCATATTGAAATCCTCCCTTTGATGTTGGACTTATTTTCCCTATTACACATATTGAGCAATCGATCATTCTATCATCTCGATTCAACTTAAGTATAGGAATTTTAAACAATGCTTCCCGATGTACATGTCCTAATCTCTCATGCTATACTTTTACAGCATTAGCACATTTTAAAGCTATACCATTTACTGTACATTTTTCTCCCTTTACTTCTAAATTACACTCAACGTCATTTACTTTGACCATGTTTTCAGTTTGAATTATATACACATCATTACTACCTCTTATAGCAGTAAATACTATTTCATCTATTTTTGTGTCCCATACATTTGCCTTGTCTTTTGAAAATCCTAACATGAATCCCCTGCTAATTAGTTTTTCCTACTGAAAACAAGTTTGTTCCCAAATTAGTCACATACAAAACATTTTGAAAACGAATTTCCCATCCCATCCCATTTCCATTTTCACTACTACAGTTCCTATCCCTTTGATTTCCTAGCTTACTATTGTCACCAATCTCGTCATTACCATCTATTTTCTCATTTATTTCAACAAATAACTCTCTATATGATGTCATGTGATGAGATGCACATGAATCAAGGTACCAGTTACCTTTCTTAGTGCGTCCTATACTTGCTTTCATGCATATCACTTTTTCCTTTATATCTGCCACTTCTGCCATTGAAGCCCTGGCATTATTGTTCCCCGCGTTATTATCTCGATGCTGAATGTCTTTTGTAGTTGCATTGCAGTCCCTAGCTAGATGTCCCCATCTTCCACAATTGTTACATTTTATCCAATTTCTACAGTACTTTGACACATGTCCCGCTTGACCACAATTGTAGCACTTGTATGTTTTCTCTTCATTTGGTTTCACTTGTTTTTTGCTGAAATGTCTATTCTTGATGTCTCGATTATCTGAAGTTCTTTCCCATCTCTTCTGCGTCTCTTGTCTTGTGTCTCGATTGAACTGCTTTCTTGCTACAAAATTAGCTTGTACTTCATCTTCTTTCTTTATTCCTTCAACTCTTTTATTCCTTCTTTCTTCAGTCAGCAACTTACTTTTTACTTCAACTGTGTTTACATCTTGATTGTCCTCTAAACTGCGAACCACTCCATCGTGTTCATCAAACGGTAACCCGGCTAGCATTATCATTGCTAAACAAATGTCTGTAAAGTTTATGCCTCCTCTTATAAGCTTCCTGTTTAAGTTTTGAATTTTAGACAAGTATTCATTCATAGGTAGATCCGGAGTTTTCTTTATACTTAGCATTTCTTTCAAAGTTATCACACAGTGTATAACCGTAAAAGTGTTGTATAAATTCCCCAATGTCATCCAAATCTCACTGGCTAGTGAAATGTCACCAATGTCTTCAAGAATTGAGTCTTTCACCACGGGAAAAATAAAAGCACGAGCTTTTCTGTTGATGCGCGCTTGCTCATCATTCAATTGTCCCACTTGTAAATCTTCAAAACCTGGCTCCACCGCGTTCCAGCAGTTCCTGTTGACTAATTCAGCTTCTGTCATTATGGACCATGAATGGTAATTATCCTCTCCTCTTAACATCACTATTCTTCTTATTTCAGAATCTTCCGCCATTTTGTCTCTTTTGTTTACGAATATTTATAATTAGCGAAATTTAGTGTTTTTAAATTGAGTTGGCACTTCCAAAAATACAAATGTAGCGATTTTTATTTCTGTAGAATAAATGTTGGTATGCCTGAATGTTACATTGCGTCCGCCATTTTTGCTTCTCACTTTAAATAAATAAAATAAATTGTATTTAGAGTCAACCCACTCAGTTATATAACTGATTTTCAGTAGGGGACAACATGAGAAGACTTCGTGCATTTTTGTTCTTGGACTTGGTTCATATTAATAATAATTTTCTGTGTTTTACTTATTTAAATAAATCATAAATGCTATTATTTATATTCAGTGTTTGTCATTAGTTATTTGAATTTGTGTACTTATGTTAAACCAACTCTTACTTACGGTACGGGTTTATTAAAATTAGGCGATGGCAGGGGCGCCGGATTTTGAAAATTCCGAGGGGTGCTCAACTTCGTGGAGAAGGGATCAAGTACGGGGTATTTGGGGGCGGAGCCCCCCAACATTAGCGCCGCAGGCGAAAATTTTTAAAATCACGTTTTTAGAGTGCATTTAGTGCGTTCTAGACAAAAATAGGGGGCTGGATGCAATACCGAAATACTGTAGTTTTTGTACCGCGAAAACTAGAAAACTACCAACAAGAGAATTGGAACACTAACGAGATAGATCATCATGCTACCAAAATAATGCAATTTTTTACAGTAAAAACTAGAAAACCGTAAAAAAATATGGAAGTGCGAGATAGACCATGTTACAACCATCGAATATGCATATCATTACGTTAGCGATCGCGTCCAACAAAACTCAAGTGTGTGACAGATCATGCAACATGTCACTGGATGGAATGTGTCCTGAGAGGCCGGATGTGTGTGACGATCCTTGGGTGGCCCAGAGGGTGCAAGCTCGAGGGGGAGAGTTGGCGCCAACACATGTGTGTAGAGCACGCCAGTCTTTTGCGAGCAGCCTCCAGGTTACGACCTGTAGTGCTTCCATAGTCCTATTATTATTTGTATTGTGTAGTGAGACTTTGTAGTCTAATAAATTCATATTATCTCCGGATAATTGAGTCTAGTAATTATATTAACCCTTCTTATCCCCCGCCAGGCGTGCGAGAGGGTATATTTGGCGCCCAACGTGGGGCCCAAATATACCCTCTCACACGCCTGGCGGGGGATAAGAAGGGTTAATATAATTACTAGACTCAATTATCCGGAGATAATATGAATTTATTAGACTACAAAGTCTCACTACACAATACAAATAATAATAGGACTATGGAAGCACTACAGGTCGTAACCTGGAGGCTGCTCGCAAAAGACTGGCGTGCCCTACACACATGTGTTGGCGCCAACTTTCCCCCTCGAGCTTGCACCCTCTGGGCCACCCAAGGATCGTCACACACATCCGGCCTCTCAGGACACATTCCATCCAGTGACATGTTGCATGATCTGTCACAAGTGAGTTTGACGTTTGACTAACTCTAGCATACAGCATAAATAAATAAATAATAAATAAATTTTATTTAGAGTCTACCCACTCAGTTATATAACTGATTTTCAGTGGGGGACTTTAAATCAAAGCGACCAAGCCAACCCTGCAGGCCCCGATGTAATCGACGAGTGAGCGATAACCAACCAAAGATCGATATTTTTAATAGGAAATATAGCAATATCAGTAGTATGGACAGTGCGAACACCCGCGAATCAACGCCAGAATCAACAAGGCCGATTCATCACTTCTCAGCGCGAGCACTGTCGATTGTCGAGCATGGCCACTCTTTTGGTGGGGATTCCGGTTCGAGCATATGGAAGTGGAGAAGGGCATGTGTCCTCATAAGAACAATTAACAATCACAATGCGATAAAAAGACCCCCCGCCCCCTCACGTGTTGTAGCTGACTGCAAGAAACAGTGGATATTGTTTCGTTACTTCAATTGTGATTACGATTAAAGCTGCAAAAATATTTCAAAATGCAAAAACATTGTTTTAATCACTTTGGTTGCTTCCAAGTGAAAAATAGAAACATTTTTTTTTAATACCTCAAAACTTAGATAGTTATAGGCCTAACTTTTATTTTATTTTTATTATTTTTTATTGTTTGGAGGGGTGCTGCGCATCCCTCCAAACAATCTGAGGGGTGCTTCAGCCCCTGAGCACCCACATAATCGGCGCCCCTGGGCGATGGTGGTGATCTAGGCTATAGGCCTAGTTGGAAGATGATGCTAGGAGACAAGTTTCAAGCGACGATAACACGGTTTTAAATTAACAGAATTTAATTATGAAATAGAAAATACAATACAGTAAATAATATTTACAAGTTAAAAGTTTACTTGCAGTGGTAAACTCAACCTTGTATTGAGCTAACGGTTTTCTCTCGGTTAACACGGTGCTGACCCGGTGGCGGTCGTGTATGAATTATACACAGGTTCTTCACGATAAATCTTCTAATTTTTCCTAATGTCCCGTATCTTCTTGTGTCCTTAGTGTCTCTGATGTCTCTACTTGCATATTTAGTGTCCCTTGTGTCTCTGTTATCCCTGCTTACGTATTTCACATCATTTCGAACGCACGGCTAGACTCGTAGTATTCGTACGTGTTGGATTACATGCTACGAACGCCTGCGCGACGGGCAACCCGCCGTACGGCCGAGTCGCCAACTACAAGTCACCGCCTCCTTGCAGTGCTTAGACTCCCGACTTAGTATGATCTACAGGGCTGAGTATAAACCACGTTTCGTCGGCCCGCTCAGACACCTTAGAAGTGACGAAACTAGTGAACTTATAACAGGTTATGGGCCTAGTTCATTGTTAAATCTGTAGGTAAAGTGTATAAGTCATTCACCCAGCACAGTTCGGCGAAAACTCTGCTAATCCCGCAGCAGAGTCGGCGCCTAAGCAGGTGAGCGACCAACCTAACCTATAGCCTAGCCTAGGCCTAGCCCCAAGGCCTAGCCATGTCGTCCGCGGACGGGAAAGTCTCCATACAAAAACTCAACAACAAAAATTACCAGCTGTGGAAGTTCAAAATAGAAATGCTGTTGAGCAAGGACGACCTCTGGGACACAGTTGAGGAAGATACGCCATCGCAGCCTAATTCAGCATGGAAAAAGAAAGACCAACGTGCCAGGGCCACAATTTGCCTACTTCTCGAGGACGACCAGCTGATCCACGTGCGGAATGAAACGTCCGCCCGATCAGTGTGGTTGGCCCTGAGAAAGGTGCACGAAAGGTCTAACTTAACCTCAAAGTTGTATCTCCTCAGGAAACTGTACAGCCTCAGGCTCAAAAACGAGCAAAGTATGGATGAGCACATCAACAGAACACTTGAGCTAGTTAATGAGCTCAGGGGACTGGGCGAAGAGCTCAAGGAAAACCACGTCGCAGCCCTCCTGTTGTGTAGCCTGCCAGAGAACTATGGCATGCTAATCACAGCACTTGAGGCTAGACCCGAGGGTGACATAACACTCGAATTCGTTATCGGCAAGCTCAAGGACGAGTTTAACCGAAGAACGGAAACAGAATTGGGGGTCGAATACAATGAAGCTGTATTAAAAACCGGACCTCAATACGGGACAGTGGAAAGAATGAAGTGCTTCCACTGAAAACAAACCCGGTCACCTAAAGAAGGACTGCCGGACCCTCAAGAGAGAAACAAAGTTCAACAGGGAAAAAGTCAAGAGCGCCATAAGAAGCGAGGCCGGATCAAGCGACGATGAAGAACCACGCTACGTATGTTTCAAGGCGGAGGAAGTCAAGAAAACACCACATGGTTCATTGACTCGGGAGCAACATGCCACATGACTAATGACAGGGCATTTTTTTCAAGACTCGACGAGAAGTCGTGCACCGTCTCACTCGCAAACGGGAGCTCCATGCAGTCCGAGGGAGTGGGGAGGGCTTCCTGAAATGCAAGGTGGGTCCGTCACCCAGGAGACCCGTGAACGTGCTGCTCAAAAGCGTGCTGTACATCCCCAGCCTCGACGGCAGCCTGATATCGGTGCCCACACTAACCAAGCTTGGGCTCTCAGTAAAATTCGACCGGCAATCAGTGCACGGTCTAAAAAAACCGGAGAAACCCTAGCCATAGGCCCCCGGGAAAAAAGCAACTCTTCGAAGTCTGGCTAGACAGTGACGAAACGAGGCAACGCGCAAAGTCTGCTATCCAAGAGGAAAATCATGAGAACTGCATCCACCTATGGCACAGACGCATGGGACACCGAAACCCCGACGCCGTCAGAAGACTGAAGAAAGAAAATCTAGCAACTGGTATGACACTCGGTGACTGCGACATGCGGGAAAAGTGCATTACATGCGTGAAGGGTAAGCTAACCAAAAAGCCTTTCCCGAAGAAAAGCGAGGAACGGGCAGATAAACCTCTTGGATTGGTCCATTCTGACCTGTGCGGACCGATGAATACCCAAACCCCTGGCGGGAAAGAGGTACATCATGACACTGACTGACGACTACTCCAGATACTGCACGGTCTACCTACTGAGAACTAAAGACGAAGTTTTGGACAAGCTGAAAGTTTACTCGGCAAGAGTCAACAACATCTTTAACACCAAAATTAAGAAGATTAGGTGCGACAACGGGAGAGAATACAAAAATGCAGCCGTCAAATCATTCCTGGACGAGGAAGGCATCGAACTGCAACTCTCTGTACCGTACTCTCCCCAACAAAACGGAGTAGCCGAAAGGAAGAACCGCTCCCTTACAGAAATGGCAAGATGCATGCTACTCGACGCGTCCCTCCCAACAAAGTACTGGGGAGAAGCAGTAGTCACCGCCAACTACCTACAAAACCGCTTGCCCAGCAAATCGGTTGAGAAAACTCCGTATGAACTATGGTTCGGCAGTAAACCGAACGTCTCCCACATCCGAGTTTTTGGAAGCAAAGTCTACAGCCATATCCCCAAGGAGAAGAGGACGAAACTAGACCCCCGAGCCGAAGAAGGAACTCTCGTTGGATACAGCGAAGAAGCCAAGGGATACCGCATACTAAACACAGCTACCGGGAAAATCATCGTCAGCAGAACCGTCACATTCACAGAAACCAGGATGAAAGACAGCTTCGAAGTTATCAGCAAAAGACCAATGGAAGAAGCAGCGAACGTAGACTCGGGTAACCTCAATCTCACAAAGAACCAGGAAGCCGCCGTCGAACACGCAGATAACCCCAGCGACAATGATCAAGAGACAGCCGAACCGGCTTCCGAAGACACCAGAAAATCCTCAAGACCTAGCAAAGGGATTCCTCCCAAGAGACTATCGTACCTAGCCAGAGAAGAGGTCGTCGAACCAGGAAGTTGGAGAGAAAAAGACCCAAATGAAGGGAGACCTGAAGGAAGAGTGGACAAAAGCGGCAAACGAGGAATATGAATCTCTCATGGCCAACGCCACTTGGTCATTGACTACCCTGCCCGAAAACAAGAAGGCAATCGGAAGCAAGTGGACCTTCAAGGCCAAAGAAAATGCAAGCGGAAACATAGAACGCTTCAAAGCCAGGTTAGTCGCGAAAGGATTCTCTCAGAAGTACGGAGAAGACTACGACGAGACATTCGCCCCAGTGGCCAAATACGCCACCATCAGAACCCTACTCGCAATAGCCACTGTTAAAGACCTAAAAATAAGGCACATGGATGTGTCGACTGCATTCCTCAACGGCAACCTATCCGAGGAAGTGTACATGAAGCAGCCGGAAGGGTTCGTCATTCCAGGACAAGAAGACATGTTGTGCAAGCTCAATAAAAGCTTGTACGGCCTAAAGCAATCGGCCAGGACCTGGAATTCCAAAGCCCACGATACAATAACCAAGTTGGGGTTCTCACAAAGCAAAGCTGATGCTTGTTTGTACGTGAAAAGGAGCGGACAAACGTACACCTACGTCACCATTTACGTAGATGACCTGCTAGTATGCGCAACCACGGAAGAGGAGCTCGACCAACTTCATGTAGACCTGAATAGCTCTTTCGCCACAAAAGACCTAGGCGAGGCAAACAACTACCTAGGGATTGAAATAGACAGAGATGCAAACGGGGACATGCTGCTACACCAACGCGGGAAAGATACTTACCATGATAGACGGCTCGGAATGGCAAGTGCCAAGTGTAGCACAACACCTATGGACGCCAGCTACCTGAGCCAAACCGGAGAGGAAAACCTACTACCCGATAACAAAGAGTACCGACAAGCAGTGGGGGCACTCCTGTACCTTGCAAACGTCACACGCCCAGACATCGCCACCGCCATAAGCATCCTGAGTAGGAGACTCGAAAATCCCAGGGCCATGGACTGGACGGCGGTAAAGAGAGTGATACGCTACCTAAAAGGCACCGCCGCTCTTCCACTAAGGATCAGCGCTTCAGGGGGCACTGTTCTCTCAGGATTCACCGACGCAGACTGGGGAGGTGACCAAATGGACAGAAAATCGAGGAGCGGTTACATATTTCAACTAGGAAGCAATACAATATCCTGGTTGAGCAGAAAACAAAACTGCGTAGCCCTCTCCTCAACCGAAGCAGAGTATGTGGCCACCACTCTAGCTTGCCAAGAGGCTACATGGCTCCGACAGCTCCTAAGCGACCTAGGACACGCCCAGGAAGACCCAACGGTACTGCACGAGGACAACCAGGGGTGCATTAACCTAGCCACGTCTGAGAAAATAGGCAACCGAGTGAAACATATAGATCTCAGGTACCACTATATCCGAGACGTCGTAGACCAAGGCACCGTCCGCCTGGAATACTGCCCCACGGAAGACATGCGTGCGGACCATACTAACGAAGCCGCTGCCGGGTCCCAGGTTTGCAGCACTGCGGGAGAAGATAGGGCTTGCAGCCAGCGACCCGCGCGAAGGACGTCCGTCGAGTGGGGGTGTTGGATTACATGCTACGAACGCCTGCGCGACGGGCAACCCGCCGTACGGCCGAGTCGCCAACTACAAGTCACCGCCTCCTTGCAGTGCTTAGACTCCCGACTTAGTATGATCTACAGGGCTGAGTATAAACCACGTTTCGTCGGCCCGCTCAGACACCTTAGAAGTGACGAAACTAGTGAACTTATAACAGTACGATTTGGCTTGGCTTATACCACGCCATTTTTACTCCGTTCATTTCGCGTAGGCCTACTATTCCCGTTTCTCGCATTGGTGGCTGGTGCTTCTTCACGTTCTGGGCACATGACCTATTGTAATTCGTGTCCCTCATGTCACTTCTGGGAATTATTTATCACACGAGTACTGAGAATGAACTTTTTATTAATACTACAATTACATGATGAAATACAAATGACAAGCGTCACCTCGTCTTGACTTGATAAGCCATTAGAACCCACTGATCTCTATATACTTACGTGGAGGGCGCATGCTATACTGTAACCTTGAAGCCTACATGGGCCTAAAGCAATGGGTCTACAAGGCCTAGCCCGATGGGCCTATTATCGACGTCCCTCGATTATATTGCGATTGCATTGCGATTGCACCGCCGTCTAGATGTAAATCTTAACGTCAAGATGGCGGTTTGTGGCTAGCTAATTTTGAGGTTATTTTGACTAGTAGACCTACATTACAAAAGGGACACTCAGGATGCCTAGGAATAGTGTTTAGGGCTACTGCAGTGTTACACTAAATTAACTGATAAACACAGGCCAGTGACACAGGTGAACGAATCTATTATGTTTAGTTCTTTTGAATCTGCCGCTGATTAGGGACCTAAGAAAATGGCGGACGGCAAACTTCCGCCAACTTCACATCTCAATGTTTGCCCGGTAAAGGCCTATATCAGATCTCCACGTTAGTATATAGAGCTCAGTGTTAGAACCACACACGATCTCAAGATGCCGGAAGTAGTAATACCAACAAAAATTCATAATAACTATATAATATATAATATATACAATCATAATAACAACTTACAATTATTTGCTGTCTTACTACGCACATCATCAATTAATGTTACAAAACAAATACAAACAATAAAATTAACAGTTGTAGGCCCTACATATCACGATATAACAATGAATTGCATATAAATTAGGTTTTAAACGTATCGCATGATCCTTAAGTTTATTCATTTTGGTAATAACTAAGTCTACCATATTCTTTTCATTGACAAGAACTTGTGTTATCTCGCGTGTTCTTCTTGGTTCTCGGCATAGTCTAAAGTAGTCTACTTCTAACAAGAAACAAACAAACAAAAAATTACAAAATCTTCTAAATATTCAACAGCAGAAAACTGTATATTTTAATTTCTACATTTGCCTTTCAATCCCCTCCTCTAGTCCAGCTCATTGCCCGCTCTATGGTCAAGTACAATTTTTAGAGATTGACAATGACTGAATCGTCTAGACTGGGTTTCCACATTGATAAGGATTTTCGTAAAATAAGAAGTGGTTGTTACCTTTTACGTAGATATGAAACTAATCATAAGCCGCACAACACTCAATTTAATTGTATTTTGCTCACATCCATTCACCATCTTCACATGCCATTGTCTTTTTTGGTGGTGCATCCCCAAATGCCTGGTGCCAGTAGAGTATATTCCGCTTCAAAACGAGCCATCAGGGTTATGGTGGGTCCTCCTGGCAAACAGCATTTGCAGAAAATTTTTTGCCGAGGCATTAAAATACTCACTCTACACTCTTACCAACTGTCTTATACAATCATGTGCCACTGTTTGTACCGAACAACGCCAAATCTTTTTCGCACGCAACTCTGCAACAGAACACTCGTATCCTCCTCGTTCCACTCATAGCATCTCCCTACTCACAAAACATCATGCTTCTCACATCTATCCCACCACCTTTCTTTGTATCACTATTTATAATAAAACTACATTTGGATATAAAAAATGCCCATACATTGAGCATTTTCCTAATTTGATTGTGATAAGAATTGAATTTCTTATACCAATTTTTTTGAATATTATCAGTACCTTGTGCTTGTCCCAGCTATGTGTATCACTGATTGGTCAACTTAAATTCCATCAATACCTTCGATCTCATCTCATTAAGATCGCTCATCCAAACTATTTCGTCTAAATTTATTGTGCATTCTGGTTGTGTGCTACGGGTCACCCCATATTCCTGTCCAAAACTGTTCTAATCTTCTGTCTTAGTTTGGGTGTTTCCATTTCCTATTATTTCTTCGGTACTAAGATATTTTTTGGTATAACTGTTTTTTCCTTTGTCTTTAAAACATTCGGTTTGTTTTTTTCTAATACTACCATTTTTTATATCTTTTGAATCTCTTAGCTAGAGCACCTTACTTTTTTGTTTAAAGTGTATCCAAATATTCATGAATGAATTCGTTAAGTGTTTTCCATGCTTTGTGTGAACCTTGAATCTTTCCCAAATATATTTTGGCAGTATCTTATCACATTTTTAGATCGATTACACCATTCGGGTATTTGTTCCGAGTCGATCGATATATCTGTCCTAAACTCAACGATTTCTCCACAACTAGTCGCTGTCCCATTTCGTACTTTTCTTCTCCTGTTTTGTCTTTGAAGATGTTGCAGATTTTACCTTTACGCGAAGAAACACAAAGGTCTTGCCATGTCTGCTTTTAAGAGATTGTTTTGTTAATTTGCTCTGCTTGTTTGCGCTCTTTATCTCTATGTTCTTATGTTTTATAAGTTCTGTGTTTATTATCACTGTTTGTTGTGTAGAGGCTGCGACACCTTGTGCTTAGGGGCATACTGCCTTGTTCTGCCAACCTTCCTACTAGCCTATTATGGAAAATAAATAAGAATAATTATAATAAATCTAACCTACTGCTACAGCGGCACAATAAAATGCCGCATGAGACGTCTGGCAAATGATAGTTCTCTTTTGGGTGTAATCTGATAAAATAGTGTTTTCATTTATGTTTTAACATGTCTTCATTTCCTTTGAATGCGTGGGTTTAGGGTATGTAGGGTCTCTGTTTGTTGTATGTGGGCAGGCAACTCTGACATGGCTGTTGTAGATGCTAAGCTAGGATGTGTCTTTAGATTGATCATGTAGTGGTATTTTCTTTGCGTATTCACTGCATATCTACTCTCTTGTGTTTGATCGTCTAGTTGTTCTGGTTCTATCTTCTATGTTGGTGGCATTTCTAGTGGTTCTGGACGTTCTGGTAGGCCTGGACGTTCTGGTAGGTCTGGATGTTCCTGGTAGGCGCTGGACGTTCTGGTAGATCTGGATGTTCTGTTGGTCTAGAAAGTTCTGATAAGGTCTTGAGTCTGGTTGGTCTCTGAAGTTCTGGTGTGTCTTGTAGATTTTAAAGTTCTAGCATGGTATAGGCATACCGGTATTTCACAAATGGTAGTTCTAGTAGCTCTGGTATGAAATTGTCTTCTGCTTCGCTGTCGCTTGGGGCTGATGTATTCCGTTAATCATCTTGATGCGCCTTGTTAGTTCGTCTTCACTTTGTGTTTAATCTATTTAATATGTTTACTGGTGGAACATTTTTTTTTAAAGCGATAATTCTTCCTTGGGTCCTGCTTTCTCTGTTCACTTTCTTTACTTCTAAAAATGGATATTCACGAACAAACTCTCTATGAGCTCTTGTCGATAACCTATAAAACATCCTCTAATACGTTACCCTATAATAGCTACGCATCACACAAATGTTCATATCTCGTCCTACTTTGATGCGCGTCTCATTTTTCCACCTTTTGGTGGTCTGTATTGAAGTCACTACTAAACAATCCATCGTCTGTTATTCCTGATTTCCTTGTTCTAGGATAAATTATTCTACTAGCTGTCAAAGTCACTGCTTATTTGTTAGTTATTTATAAAGTCCAATGCACTTAAAAAGAATTAAAACACTTTCTCAATGATATCATCAATTTCAGGGCGGTGATGAGGGTCTTTTGTTCTCAGCTTCCTTGCCTTTTCGTTTTGTAAATCTTCTCCTATTTGACGAATTTAGAAGACTTCAATCTTCTCGTTTCTGCAAAATAACTAACGGTGCTTACGTAAATGCTGAATATTAGACCATTCTAAATATATTACCTGCTAGTTACAAATAATGCCTCTAATGATATATGCCTACAACTTACTGTCAAAAATTAACAAAATTCAACTGTTACAGATGCAATTTAGAGCCTATATCTATTCAAATCAGATGTAAACTACAAAATAATGGTATAAATATAAAACATACTTCCTCAATGTGAACTGGTGTAGTATTCACTAGTAGATCAAGGATGCAGTCACAATTTGGACAGAATGCTTGTATTTCAACGAAATAAAAATTTTAACCAGCACTTACAATATCTCGAGCTTGGAATACTTGTAACCCCAACAATGTTGGGGGGGTTTTATTATTATTATTATTATTATTATATTATTATTAGTTATTATTATTATTATTGAATTCATAGCCGTTGCCGAAAAAGTTTCTCCCGACTGGGGTTTCGAACCCAGAAACCTCGGCTTAACGTGCCACTAGCTCTACCAATTGAGCTACGGTACAAACAAACACTTTACTAAACTGCTAAATGTGTTTGTGATTGTTGACCTCCTAGACATACATCCAACAAAGGACTGCAATGTAGCTGTCAAATCTGGAAAGATCACATTGATAAATCCAAACACATCTCATCTCCCATGAGTTGGGTAGTATGACTATAAAGATTTTTAAGCATAAGCCCGCTTAAGGACATAGTTTTGTTTCATAGAACCCCATGGGGGCAAACTTTTTCGACAAGCTTGAATCAATAACTTGTCCTTAAAGCGGGCTTATGCTTAAAAATCTTATTTTCATTTTATTATTATTTATTATTTATTATTATTTTATCTATTATTATTATTATTATCATTAATTAAAATTTAATTATTATTTATTAATATTATTTTATTTTATTTTTTTTTTTATTGGATGTATTTATCAACTCGGTTAAAACCGGAGCTAACATTTTACGGATTTACGTCAAGTATTCCGGTACCTATTACATACTTTTATTACTTTTGTTTTAAAATCAACTAAAAAATCTTTTATAAATTGTAATATTTTTTGTAGATGATTTTTTTTCTGCTGTGTACGGTCGTGGCCGATTTCTCGTCGCCACCCAGTTTTGCTCTTCAACAAAATGGAAACCACAAAAACCATGTCAGGATGGAAGCGTCTAAAATCTCGAAGTATCATTCTTATTTTAGAAATTTACAAAACTATTCTACAGTGTTGAATTACCCCTTTTGAGTCTCGATGTATACATTGGTTTTAAGATTGTTTTTTAATGCTTTCATGTAGCTTCTTCGGTATGATGCCTTGGCTGATATAATGAATGGGGTTGTATTTACCTTTTTTTTGTTTCCAATCTCTTGATCCAAATTTAAATTCACTATACTTGTCAATTTTTTTTTCCACGGGGCCGCGTTATGCACATTGGGATAGCAACGTCGAAAGGGGAGTTTTTTTTTTCTTTTTGTCAAATTAAATTTTTAAAAAGGTCTGTTTAGTATCGTTTGGTCTGTTTTTAACTGTCGGTCGTAAAATAATTTGTAAAACTTTTTTGAACTAAAACGGCCTCTCTTGAGTGGACTTAGGTCTTTTGGCAAAAGGTCATTTGAAAATGGATTTTTATCTTGAAGTCGATGCCGTTTGGGGGCAGGAAAGGGGAGCTGGGGTATTTTCCCTGAAAAAAACTGGGGGTTTTTTCCGGGGGGGGGGGCTAATACTGAGGCAACTGGTTTTAAAAGTGGAAACCAGGGATAAAAATAATTTAAAATAATAAAAACAGAAAGGGGGGGTTTTTATTTAAACAGAAAATAAAAAAAAATTTATTTAAATTTTATAAAAAGAATCATGTGATTCCCCTTAAGTTTAACAATTTTCATATAAAATCTATGTTTAAAACATTTTATTAAATTCTAAAAATGCCAAGATCTAATTTTTATTTATTTTCGCATGTAGCGTCACCCGGACATTTTTTTAGACCTTTGTTCCCGTTTTTAAAGACGCTGTGTGATGGGCTTTTGATTTGGGGGTATAAAAGCTACGATCGTATTTTTTATTGTTTGAAAGCGGCGTCGTCGGGGAGGGGTGTCGTGAGGGTTTTAGCGTGAATTTGGAAAAACGGGGCGTGTGCTTTGGGGGATTTTAGACGTTTTCGTAAAAAATTAGAGGAAAATGAACTAGGAAAGAAAAACTTTGGATATAGGGAAAAGGTGTAAAAAAACCGCGAAAGTGATAAACGAAAACGAACCCGGCCCTTTTGCCAAGGGAAAAAAATATAAGAAATCAACGAGAAAGATAACCAATCGAGGGGACATTTTTAAGGGTAGCCCCGCCCGGGAAAGGATAAAAAATTTTTTCATGCTTTAAGAGCAAAATTAATAAAACCCCCGGACTTTTATAAAAAAACAGCATCCCCATAAACCCGAAAAGGGGTTTGGAAAACCCTTCGATATCGGACCGAGAGTTTTGTTGGGGGTTTTAAAAGGAAAACCCGGGAAAAATTTTATTCGCGTAAATTTTGGAGTTTAAAGGGAAAGCGATAAAAGCCCAAACAAGGGTTTGGGGGTCGTATTACAACGAAATACCGATTGGGAAATTTTTATAAAAAAAAAGGGAAAACGGTGAGGATAAATTGTTTTCCTAAAGAATCCAAATATGGAACATATAAGGGAAAAGTTTAAATTTCCATTCGATTCTGGGGGCCAAAGGGTTAGTTTTTTTTGTAAAATTGGGTTTTTAAATCCGTAAAAAGCCCGATTAGTTTAAGAAAAAATGGCGAATTTTTTTGCCCAAAGGAAACTTAGAGATAACACAACAAAAAGAACTCGGAATATTCGTGATGCCGAACCAGCAACGTGAACGAAGTGCTTTGGGAATAAAGACGGGTAAAAACAAACTGAGCCGATAAAGGGAGGCGTGTTTACATTTTTGAAGTTTTGACCCCGGGTTTCCCCTGTGGGGACCCCGGAAAAAAAAATTTTGGTTTTTTGGACTTGGGAAAGCTGTATTTGGCCCAAATGTGAAAAAATTAAAAACGTACGTCGGAGTTGGTTTTCGCCGAAAAAAATCGTATTTTTTCACCCCTCAAAAAATTTTCAAGGGGGAAAATTTTGAAAAAGAGTAATACACAGCCGGGATAGAAATCAAAACAGGATCTTCAATACCAGACTACGAAACGTCTACAAACCCGCAAGTTAAGGAATTACACGTCGGGCTCTTTGACGTCATAAGGGTTTTGATGGGAGTATGATTTATTTGTGATGATATTTTAAAATTTAAATTTTTTAAAAAATTTTAAATTTTCCCTAAATTTTTGGGGAAAATTTTCTGTTGTCCATCAGACCAAAAAGATATCCTTAAATGGATTTCCCTTTTTGCTTTTTTGACAACCCGTACTGAAAGGAGGGGGTTTTAAAAAGTATTTTTTTGTCAAAGAAGGAAAATTTTTTGTTTTCATGCCCAAAATTGCCCCTTCTGGTTTAACTTAGAACCCTTTATTTTCTTTGTAAAGTCACCCCAATTAGTATTTAAAATTTTAATTTATTTCAGAGATGTTTTTTCTTCGTGTTTTACGTTTTCCAATTTTTTGGGTCTTGGGGGAGTTATAGGAGTGTGTTATGAACTGGTTAGGGAAATTTAGACCTTGAGTACCGGGTTTCACGCCTAGGTAGAGTAATCATTCAAGTTTGAGTGATTTTAGTCTTGATCAGTTTTTTTTTTAATTAATTAATTTACTTCCAAAGTGAGATCAGAAATCGTGATTTCACTTTAATTAGACGACCCATCTCCGAGTATGTTTTTGTTTATTAAATTTTTTTTTTTCGAAGTTTAACTATTTAGTGAAGTATCCAACGAGAGCTTATCGATTACCTGAGGGGTCGTGCGATGGGTCCGCCTAATTAAAGTGAAACACGATTTCTGAGCTCATGGAAATAAAAAATTAATTGATTTTAAAAAAAACAACTGATCAAGACTAAATCACTCACCTTGAATTTATAACTCACGCATTACCCTTTCCGATGGATTTGGACTGCGGATGTCTTATGACGAGTGAATAGTGGTAATCTGTTTGACATAGTGACTTGCACCGGATATGATGTGTTCGATTGTTTCACCCTTTGCACTACATTTTTACATTGATCGTTTACTGTCGCATCTTGTATTATGTATTTTTATAATTGTTCGTCGCAATCACTCTGTCTTAAATTTAGCCATCATAAAACCTCTGTTTCCCCCAAATAGTTTCCCCGTTGTTTAACCACCTATTTGATGCTTAATATCTACGTGACCTTTGTGTAGTTCATCATAATGTCTCTTGTGTAGGGTCTTTCTGAGAGACGTAAACTCTTTTGAAGCGTCAGTTATGAGTTTCCCTTGTAGATCGAAAATTTTCGTTTGCTAGATTGAGTGGAGTTAATGATTTGTCAGCTACCCACCACAGCCCTTTATGCAGTGTGGAAATTGGTTGCTCTTTGTAAAAAAGTATTTCTTAAAAATGATCTATTGGTTCTTTATAATATAAGTTGTCAGATCAATTAGGCCCCGTCCTCCTTTTTCTCTTGGAAGTGTCCAATCTCTCTATTGCTGATTCTTAGGATGATGTATTCTGTGTTTGGTAAGTGTAGTAATGCGAGTTAAATATTCCAACCTGGATGTCCTGTCTGCGTCCATTTTATGTTCCGAATGAATATTCTTTACTTGGTTACAGCATATTAGTATTTATTGCTGTGATCTTGTTTTTCCCATTTGTTGCTCTTGAGGATAGCTTTTAGCCCGTTTCTTGTATGTATTATTCAATTTTGCTTTCATAACTTTATGTTCAATTCTGGCAGCTTGTGAGAACCCTAAATATTGTATACATCGTTATCGTCCATTATTCCAATCCTATTTCCATCATCTAGCTGGAACTCTTCTGCTTGTGTAACCTCCCCTTTTCGATATGTAGCGTTTTTACATTTGTCTTACTCCCAAACCCCCATGCAGATATCTTGACTAAATTCTAATGTTGTATTGACTAGACTGTTTAGTTGAGCAAAATTTGATGCATACAACTTTAGGTCATCCATGTAGAATAGGTGGGAAATTGTGTGCATACCACATTATTGTCCTTAATTTTAAATCCGTATGTCGATTCGTTAAGCATATGTGACAGTGGGTTTAATTTTAATGACAGACAAAACCATAATGCCCCTTAATGGGGTCACCTTGGAAAATGCCCCGTTTTAAATTTTTATTGGATCTGTAGTTATCTGTGGTTTTTCCCTATTTAGTTTTAGTGTTGTTCTCCATGTCTCCATTACTGTCCCTTTAAAAAGTTAACAATTATGGGTTGATTTTTATATTTTTAAAATCTGAATAAACCATGTTGTGGGGGTTGAGTCAAAGGCTTTCTTGTAGTCAATGTAGTTTACGTGAATATTCCTTTTCTTATTGTGTGCCCGATTCATTACAGTAGAGTCAATAATAAGTTGTTCTTACATCCCTGTGAGTTCTTACAGCATCCTTTTTTTTCCCCGGCCATGATATTGTGTTCTTGCAATGGGTTATATACTTTATTTGTTATGCATGAAGTCAATATTTTATATATAGTTGGTAGACATGTTTAAATTGGCCGATATTTACTTGGGTTCTTCGTGTCATTGTCCTTTGGTTTGAGAAAGGTTACTCCTTCAGTAAAGAATTCAGGTATTTCTTTAACTCCATTTATAAACTCGTTGTGACATTTTCTAATTGGGTTGTGAGTAGTATTGAATTTCTTATACCCAAAAAATTTTGAATATTACATTACCTGGTGCTTTCCAGCTATGTGTAGCACTGATTGTCGACTTAATTCATCAATAGTTATACCTTCGAATCTCATCTCATTAAATCGCTCATCCTAGCTTTTCATCCCTTTAATCCATTGTGCATCCTGGTTGTGTGCTACCGGGTTACCCCATATTCCCGTCCAAAACTCTTCTATCTCTGTCTTAGTTGGTGTTCCATTTCCTATTATTTCTTCGGTACTAGATAGTTGTTGGTAAAACTGTTTTTCCTTTTCTTTTTAAAAATTCGGTTTTTGTTTTTTCTAATACTACATTTTTTATATCTTTTTTAATCTCTTAGCTAGAGCAACTTACTTTTGTTTAAGGGGGTATCCAAATATTCGTGAATGAATTCGTTAAGTGTTTCATGCTTTGCGTGAACCCTTTAATCTTTCAAATATATTTGGCAGTATCTTATCACATTTTTAGATCGATTACCATTCGGTATTGTTCCAGTCGACCGATATCTCTCCTAAGCTCAACGATTCTCCCAACTAGTCGCTTTTTCCATTTCGTACTTTTCTTCTCCTGTTTTGTCTTTGAAGATGTTGCAGTTTTACCTTTAAGCCCAAAAATCTAAACCACTGCTACATTATTTATTATTATTTTAATTATTTTTATTATTTTATTATTATTATTATTACTTTTATTATTATTATTATTATTATATTATTATTATTTTATTTTATTTGAAATTGTATCTATTAATGAAAATTAAAGTGCACAACTCTATAAAGTTAGAAAAGGGAAATGAGGTTGTTTTCGTATACAAACAACCGGCATTTTAATACCCATTGTAGACAGGTATTGTTAAGTAAATATAATTAATAAGTCTTATATTAAAACTTTGATTTTGATGCCCATTTCAGTTATTAACTTTTTTTCAAAAAGGGGTTTTATTACTCCCTTACAACCATTATCACTATTTATCAAGGCCCTATTCAAAAATATTGTTGACCCACATTAAAATCTGTAAATCTGTAAATTAAAAAACTTTTCCCACTTTGAATGGCCCGGGGCTCAAAACTACTGTCAAGGGGTTTTTGTGAAAAAGCGAAAAATTTCCGATGGTTTTTCGTAAATTTCTTTATACAATTTCGTACCTTTCTTCTGGTTATTACAAACTTTGATAATTAATTGGCTTCAACTTCACTATTCTATTAATCTATCAGTACAATATTTTCGCTTAGGCACATAACATTTCGAAATTATTGGCATGATGTTAATAAAGGGGGAAAACATCTTAGGCCAATCGGTAGAACATTTAGGAATACATAATTACACATAGGATTTAAAGAGGGTACGCTGAGCTTGGCCCAACTCAAATGTGCGCAAACAGGTGTTGATGATTTCTGCTGAACGGTTGGTAATATCATTACCAAATTTTGAATGGATTAATAAAGTACTTCTATATTGATACTAGTAATTGGTTGCACAAAGAACGCCTTAAAGACCCATTGCGAGACAGAAGTCCAAAACGTTAAAAAATAAGAAATCCAAACATGGTTTTAAACTCGTCTCCGTTCTAGCCTCAGCATCCTCTGAAAAAGATTTTTTTTAAATGTTATTAATTGGGAAATTAATCAATTAGTTAATCAAATACTTTTTCGGATATTTATTCTTGTTCAATGGGCTTTTATTTGATACCAAGTCGACAGTGTAGTCTCTAATTCAATGTATGTTTTGGTTAATTTATTAATTTCAATTCATTAATCCAATTAATAAGAAAGTACAGGATCGCAAACTTGGGGCCATCTATTTTTTTTATCAATTCGTATGCTTTCTTCTCGTTTTTGCGCGATTGTTAGGCTTAAAGCCCCCTCTATCCTTGGAACAATGGTTCCAATTGGCCAAACAATGAAAAATTTTTGCGAGATAATCATACAATACTATCATAGTTAAACCATTTTAAAAAGTTAAAATATATAAATAATAACATGACATGTTATTTATTACAAAACAAGTAAAGATGTGTCATCAAATATCAATTTTAAGTTATTTTCTATTATTTGTACACTTTTGAGTTGTTTTTTTTCGCTTTCCGGGGCAAACGACTGCTACAAATGGATGAAATTTTCAGAGAACCTTGAAAATCTCAATATTAGACTTTCATAGAATTTAAGTGCAACCAAATAAATTTACCCCGTGAAAAGAGCACTTTTCCACTTTTTCCCCTTTTGAAACCTGAAAATCCTGTAAAATTAACTATTATGAAAAATATCTTCAAAATTTATTTTTAGTATCATTAAAGTTTACCATTTTCTTGTATTGTTGGTGAAATTTCTTTCAAAATATAATCCCATGCTAACAATGACGAAATGAAGTTGGATTAAAACCTAGTTAAAAAGCGCTCAATCCACTGAAAATGTCATCCTTCAGCGGTATCTTCTAAAAAATCCAAAAAATCTATACATTTTATTAGTTTAAATTTATGAATATATTTTTTAAAAAAAATAATCAAGTACAAAAACATCTGCTAGCAACCAAAAAAATGTGTCGAAAACTATGCTTGAATCACATTTCAGTGAAATTATTACACTATTTTGCCGTGTCTGCACTTTTTAACAAAGTAATCATATGTTTATTAAAAAATTGATTTTTATATAATAGAGAAAGAATACAGTTACCTACAAACGGTGTTTTAAAAAATAAAAAACGGGTAAAATGAATCCCGAGTTATGTACTTTTTAAGACAGTAGAGAGTAAGCGTTTCAATGATTGACATTCAAAAACAAAATGGCCTCTAAAAAAAACGTATACCACAATTCGAAGTGACGAACTACCTGGGCTTTTTCATAAGGTGCTTACTAACACGTGGTCAAGTCAGATTTGAGAGTTAAGTGGGGGGGAACCAATTTCGTTAATATCGCTCCTACAGGAAAATTTGCTCCTGGTCTATAAAGAGTGGTTTGGGCTGTAGGCCCTAGTTTTTTTATACTGCTCGTATTATGTTTTTTTGAGCTAACACCTTTTCCTTTTAACTTACATTAAAATTAATCCCAAATAGGCCTACCATTAATCATTTTCCCTTCCCACACAAACTCATCCTATCTCATCCACCTTCCCCCCCCCCCCCCCCATTCCGATCTATTCCCCCACATGTTGCATTTAATGTTGGTTTTAACTTTTAACTTTTAAGGATGTTCAACAAATCAAACTTTTGTTTGTTTAAGAAGTGCATGTATGTGTTTACTGTTTAGGTGTGCGAGAGTCTTACCCCGGACACAACGCATCCAGACTTCAGACTGTGGCTTACCTCATACCCGTGCGACCACTTCCCTGTCCTGGTTCTACAGAACGGTGTCAAGATGACAAATGAACCCCCCAAAGGTTTGTGTACTTGCATTCATTCCTTTCACATTTCCATTTCTTGGTGCAACGGCAAGGACACTCGTCCCTTCAAATGCCAATCTTGTGCTACCGGAGACCCATGTCATTGCCCAAGCTCAGCTAGAGAATGTTCTCATTGTTTGGGTGTTTTGCTAGTAGGCCTAGTTGTCTTTCAAGTTGATCCATTCATTATGTGGTTGTTGTAATTAATTAGCATCTTTGCATTTAGAAACAACATTTATTTGATGAAGTACTATTATTCATAAATATAATTGTGTTGGTTTGTAAGAAACAATGTCCAATTCAACATCGCATGCCATACTGTACTAGCCACGGCTCTACAGCATTAAGAAAGTTATTAATGAATACTACATAACATAGGAAACCACTCTGTTATGTAAGAAATATAGCAATCTGGGAATCTTCTAATGTAACTTTGATGAATTCAAATTGTGTAGGTATAATATACAAAATAATTTAATGAAGATATAAAACGCCGTCTGAAGCCGGTTATCAATTAACATAATATGTACTAGTTTATTATATTTCAAGAATAAAGATCTATATTCATTGTTTTGTATACTATGTTCAAATAGGGTATGTCATAATGAATACTTTTGGGTTTCCGCATAATAAATAGTTTATTTACCAGTGTTTTGGACAGATCTCCCTGTCCATTATCAAGGTATAATAAACACATAAATAAAAAACAAATAGTAAACAAGCAACACTACCTAACAAAATACATCCAGAGGGTAAAAGAGGTCGTAAAGACCCTGGTTTTACCCTCGCCCTGGTCTGCCGACTGTGCCCCGTCCCGCGTCCACCTGGTCTCGGATATATAAACCGGGTCCTGGTGGGCGTGGGGTAACAGTTGTGCACCAACTCTGGTGGGGGTAAGACCCATCTGGTTGAACAATCATGGCCAGAATGTACGAGCAACACGAGGAAAATCTTTTGGAGAATAGTCTGGCAGATCAGTGTTGTTTACATTTAGTTTTCTTTTGTCTGTCGCCACATTTATACAGCTTAAGTATCTTGAATAATAAATAAATACAACAATGAATTGAATGTAACAGAGCAACCCAAGGTAGAGGTGGCTCAGATTGCTCTGCTCTGCTCTGCGTTTGAAGAACATGACTGAACAACCCATTTGCTCCAGATCTGGTGCACAGGACAAAACATGTCGCTGGAACTAGACAGCATTAGGCCTACATTATGGATCTTTGAGATGGCCTCAGAAGGCATATAGCAAGTGTAGCTCAAGTGCCTTCTTTCTTCTATCCACCCTAGCCGGAGGAAGAATTGTATTTTGTCTTACAACTCGGGCTATCGGAACCACATGCATATCACGTATATCGCCAGTTTCCAGGTGGCTTCCAATCTGGTACTATGTGATAGGTATGTGGTTCCAATACTACCCAGTTGTAAGGGAAAATGCAATTCTTCTCTGCTAGAGTGGATAGAGAAATAAGCCACCTGCCAAACATCGTCTCATCTCAAAGATCTCTAATGTAATGTTGTCCAGTTGCAGTTGACTTGGTTTGTCTTTTATATTTTTTGTTCTTTTTTTTAAGTTTTTTTATTTATGTGTTACTTTCACCTGGTAATGGACAAGGAGATCTGTCCAAAATGTTGGTAAATAAACTACTTTTCATTAATCATTCGTTACACAGAAATACCCCCAAAAAGTGCCTATCCGGTGGCGGTACTTTCTAAATTTATGCTTATAATACCATCATAACAGCGTCTTAGGGCCGAATGCACAATAGTCACTTACAAACCACTGCTACTAAGAGTCCAGTAAGTGCCACAGACCCATGTTAGTTTCCATAAGCAAGAAAAAATGTTCAATAAAGTAGGTGGCAGTATGCGTTGAGTGACTGTTGTGCATCTGGCCCTTAGTCACCCACTGTAAGACCATGGTTAAAACTTAAGTAGGGCCTACATATTATTTATTCTATAGTTTGGTAATCGTTTATTTTAGTTCAACATTTGTTATAATAGCTGAAGTTTATAAATTTTTTGATTGTAAGGCTCATTTTTTAAAATTTGTAACACATACTTTAGTCTACAAACTGACATACTTGGACATATTTTCTCTTTAATATCTTGCATGGCACAATTTTTCTTCCGCCGGTACAAATACTAACTTTGTTGTTAGTTGGTACTAGGTAGACAAGAGTATGTGTTACAAATAAAAACAAAAGTGAGCCTTACAACCCAAAAATTAAGAGCAAAAATATGTCCGGGGTATACACCATTAATTTAATTTCACTATTAACTGTCTCTATGAGCGTACTGTTTAATCCAAAATAAAAATAGTTTTGGCAATGACAGTTGATCATAATTGATAAACTATGTCCATTGTTGTTACAATTAGTTTGGAAAAGGAGAAAAAGAATAGCCGACAGATCCACCTAATGGAAGAGGACTATCTTCCCTCTACCTGTGGCCATTGAATAAATCTTGTTGATAACTATCCTGCTATTAGGTCTGCGAGCCAACATCCTCCGCTCGTATCTCTCCGACCCTATTTCCGACCCAGAGTTCTTTGAAAGCTGCAAACAAAGTGAGAACTTTAAGAAGCTCCTCTACGGCCTGTGTTTCTTCCACGCTCTTACGCAAGAGCGGCGCAAGTTTGGTCCGCTCGGATGGAACATTCCCTACGAGTTCAATGAGACCGACTTGCGCATTTCAGTGATGCAATTACACATGTTCCTCGACGAGTATGAGGTAGGCCGCGTAGGCGTGATGCCGTTATGTAGCGGGTAGTAAATCAGGTAGCTAGATTGCTTCTACATGGTAAACACTTGTCTTGACATTGTAGAATATCTAGGTAGAAGCCATCTGGGTATTCCACCCTTAATATGATAATCTACTGACATACTTGGTTGTGACTTGCGATGTTTTTGGAAGTACCGATATCAGCAGCGATGTTGTGGGTTGCCTGTCCCATAGCTGGCTGGATAGTATGACCAGTGTAGAGTTATGGACAGGCCATACCTTCTTACTCTTTCATACTCTCTCTAAAGAGGTATGAGAATGTACAACCCTACACTGGCCAACCTAAATACACCTCAATAAAGCAAAGTATCTCTGCTAGAATTGGTACTTGCAAAAAATGGCATGGTGGTTTGTCAGTGGCTGGTAATATTAAAAATAGAATACCCAGCTGACTCTATTTATTTGCTGGAATGATGTAGTAGTTGCAAGCATAGGGTGACCGTATTTTAAAACTAAAACCGGGACACCTCGACATTATACTACCATGGACTTGCGTGGGCTTCGGGTTCTGGGGCAAAGCCCCAACTGCCAGGACGATTTTTTTTTGGGGGGTATTACTGTCCCCCAGAAGTTTAGAGCAATCCAGCAAGGGAAAGGCACAAAAACTTATTTTAAATTTTTAAAAAATGTAAGGAAACTTTTTAGTTATTTCCTAAATGTATTTTTATTTTTTAGACTTGGAACTGAAAAAAGGTTTTTTTTGACATAACGTATTTTTTTTTCATGATGGTGTTATTTTAATAATTTAAATTTTCTCATTTAGATTTTTTAAGCACATACAGTATTTTCAATTGAAAATGATGACAAAAAAAGGGTATTGGTTTAGCAGGACCAGTTTTCACAAAATTTTTTTTGGGTGACACTCACGACAAGTGCCGCCGGGAGCAACGAGGGTGCATCGGGGTTTGGGGGCGGCCTGCATGTTTGGGTTGGGCTGCGGCGTGAGCCAAAAAGGAGCCACACTTAGGCAAGAGTCATGTTCCAGGAAATAAAAGGCAAAGTGACGCATTGTATTACTACATACATATTTACTTTAGTATTACAAAATAAAACATGAGATAAGATAAGATAGTATTCTAAATCCGAAAAATTACGATAAAATTAATAAAACCGTCCTATGTGGGAAAACCGAGACAATTACCCGTACCGGGTGGTGTCTCTCGGGACAGGTACCTTATCTAGGATTGTCCTGGGAAAACCGGGACGTCTGGTCACCCTATGCACGCATTGTTATTTGTGAATGGCTGAGCTTGTTAGTAGTTGCTAGTAGGGATGCACAACGATAAGATATACATTATCGATAATCAAAAAGGTGACTGCATTATCGATCGATAATATCTTATGATAATGTTGGTAAAAATAATATAAATTTGTACAAATCATGCCTTATCAAGACTGGATGTCTAAAAAAGTCAACACCAGATGTTTTCAGTCAGAATTATCAAATATTGTGAAATCTTTTCTGTGATTGGGAAATGTCAAATTATTACTTTATTTTATTATCATTCACAGAGGACACGAATACACGAATAAAGTCAGCACTACACGTTTTTAGTTAAATCCTCTGTGATTGCAAATTGTCAAGTCATTACTTTATTATTGTCATTCACAAAGGACACGAATACGATTGCAGTGGAATAGATGTCCGCATAAGGCTAAAAATTTATGATAAAACTCACTTGGATAATTTATTCCAGAAAACACACAATTCGATAATCATCATCATTATCTGTTGCCACGTCCAACTCTGCGTTGGGTCAACATTGAAGACAGGCCTCTCTATCTTCTTCTGTCCTGCCACCACTCCTCTCCTTCCACCACATTCCAGTCTGGCCTCCTCACTGTTCTACAACCTTTCTTAATATATTTATTAATTATTATCGATTATTAAAATTATTGTGAATATCAATTATCGTGTGCATCCCTAGTATAGCTAGTAATATTGAGGCTATATAAGGCTTATATTTGGTCAACACTCAACATCATGTCTAGAACTGTGTAGTATAGTTGTTTTACACAATTGATTGATTGGTAGTGTGTAAGCTTTAGATTGTAACTTCTAAGTTAAGCCAAGATATTATAAAATGTCCTTGATTTCTACTTTACTGTTCTTCCGCATCCATTACTCGGAACGTTTCCGCTCACATCATGTAGGCTTGGAAACCACGGCAAATGTTCGAGTATATTTGTACTTACCTGTATGAAACGAGCGCTACCGAGTCTGACTAGCCAGTCTAGAACAAAAATTATGCTATTTTTTTAATGCTATCTTTTTTAGGATTGCTGCCCATGTGAGTGAAGTGCATATAGAACGATAACTTACGAAATATCCCACACTTGAGGCCAACATTTTTTACAACGTTGGAAGTGTGCATCATAGATATTAAACACCTAGTAGGCTAGATCTGCAGTCATTAATCCACTTCCGTGACAATTTGAAGCCATCTTGAAAGACCTGTTTGCATGTTAAGTAAATGGGAGCGATTTGTAGCCCAAATAGTTTTCAAGATTGCCGCCATGGTTGACAGGTGAGCATACTAGAACTTCAAATGTTTACTAAATTCCCTTATGCTATAACTTCTTATTGTTTCTGTTTGTACATTCCCATGCTGCACAAGCTAAAACCATATCAAAAATCCAGTAAAAACGTTATTGCATTAAAAAAGCTTAATTAAAACACCAAATCGCCATCTTGAATATGGCAGATTGACTCTTCAATTTGCTATGCTCGCGTCTGTGGGGAGGTATTGGAGACTGCTTATCTAGCCTACTATAGGTGTTTAATATCTATGATATGCATACACAAATTGTGTTAAAAATTATTTTAAGTTTGTGGACAATATTAGGTCTATCTTTTAAAATCCACCCACAAAAAAGTGCCAAAAAGTAAAAAAATATGCATGCAATTGTAATATGCACCCCAGTTTTATGCCTTTCAATTTTCAATTCTATGTGTACCTATATAATCGAGCAAGTCAACTCTGTGACTGAAGAATTGCTCTGCTAATACTTGAGCAGCCGACTGATATTGGTGATGTCAGAATAGAAAGTGGTTGAGGAAGGCTCTGGCAACTGATATATCTTCTAAAGTAAATGAGAGATTAAAATGTCCATATTTATTTATTTATTTATTTATTTAGCATTTCATTTAAATTCATGTGGGCTTCCGAATATGGAAAATTTGTCAAATTGTTAAGACTGGGGCTGAGAATATGTACAATACTAATGCCTTTGCTCTACAATGTTAGTTCACTGGTGTCGTAGAATGCTTCATTTAGGAGACACTTGTGGAGTTTCTGTTTGTAGATCTCTTGGTTCGTGTCCTTTGATGAAGATTTTGTCAGCAGATCTAGTGTTGTGGTTGTGAACTTGAGCACCTGTGATTGTTAGCGCATGAATAGTGCCAAGGCTTTTATATGGGTTGCGGGTAGGGTTAGAATTCCTAGCGTTTTGAAAGCTTCTCTGCAAGAACTCAAGGCTGCCATGTACCTCACTGCCCTGTTTTGGAGGCGGAACACTCTTCACACACACAGTCCATCCAGTTCTAGCTCCATATATCCTACTGTAACTAAATGTTGACATTATGATCAAAATAATAAATCAAATTTTTTCTTCCAATGTAATTATTAGGAGTGTGCAATGTAGTGATTTCAAGGTTCACGAACCAACTATCGAATAGTTGATGATTGAAAGATTGAATATCAAACTTGAATTTTGTGTTTTTAAACCAAATAGTTACGATTACCTTATTTACTCGATTGTAGGTTGACAGACATGAAACTGGAGTACGAATCACAATCCCAAGCAACATTTTTTAAACTCTGCTCTCATTGATTTAGGATTTTAAATAGATACACGTAATAGTGTTCCTAAACTAGGTTTGTTCACCCGTGACCTCCAAAAATGTATGAAATGCTGTAGAATTTCACAGTCATGGCTAGATTGCAACAGGTGAAGAAACAATTGCCAAACTCTGGGCAGCGGCACCACCACCATGGATTGACCATGGATTTACAAGGCGCATGGATAGCATCTCTTGGTTAATTGGTGTACTGTGAAACTAGCCCCGAAAAACAAAAACTTGTCAAACAATATCGCCATTTTTGCCTGTTTACACAATTTATTACATTATGAAGTGCAAAAATGGCCGCCAATTTTATTGTTGCTATAAGTTTAGGCTTAAACAGGAAACGAGAATCTCAGACACACCGTCCCATAATGTTGCAGGTCCAGGAATGCCAGCTACTATTATAAGTCCATGGATTGACAAACTGTTTGCGAATATTATTAGAATTTAAAATATTTTGCATCCCCCTCCCCCATTGTTTCTAATTGGATGAGCGAAGCAAAGACTTCAATTTCACCGACCCCTCAAAAAATTTAGCTCCAATGTTTTTTTTTTTTTTTTCTGTTTGTTTCCTCTCTACCGAGCAAACGGCATGTGCGATCTTGATGAAAATTGGAGGGGACCTTTGAAATCTCTGAACTTAGACCTGCCACGTTTTTGGGTACATTCGAAGAAATATTTCTCATGAATATCGTACTTTTACGATTTTTTTTACGATTTTTAGTGCGATATTTTCGTGACATTTGGGCCGATTCTGACCAAACGGGTGGGGATACAACATTCATATTTTACATGGTCATTAAGGTAATGGTGATATATTGTTTTTTGAAAGGAAAAGTTGAAAAAGTTAGCTAGAATCCATAGAATAAAGGTGCGTTTACTTTTCGGCGTTGCTCGCGAAGCGAAGGCGTGTTGACCAATCAGCGTGTGTTTTCAATCGAACGCGCGAGGCCTCGCAAGAAACATAAACTAAGTTTATCTTTTTTGCTTTTGCGACAAGGAAATAAATTGCTCTGCCAATGCCCCGACTCCACATTATATTATTTATCTGACAATAATATTCGTAATGACGATTAGCCATGTTTTTCTTTTAATAAGACGTCCTAAAATTAATCTGTGAATATAACAAGTTTTGCTGACTTGCGGCAAACTTGCCTTTCTCTTTGCCAACTTTTCCCCTTCGCTTCGCGAGCAACGCCGAAAAACGCACCTTTAAGGTTTTAATATGAGTTTTTTGAGGTTTATAATAACAATTAACAAGTAACAATAGAAACTTGACAACAATCACTTACAATGCATTCAAAAAGCACTTGCAAAGGAAAAGTGGTCCTACGCAAACTAAAAACTTACAAAAAAGCTCATCCATCAACGCGGCGGGACTTAAGCGTTTCCTAGTATTATAAATGTAGGGTCCCCAGCAGGGTGCTGAAAGTGCAATGCTAAATCGTGTGGCAGTGTTCCTTCATTTGTTCTGAGTTTCAGTAGTTAAAAGTCCACCCTGCATAGTGTCACCGTCGCCTTTTTGCGCGAAGTTTCCGAGAGAGTGTCTTAGCCGCGTTCGACTGATCAATTAGTCATGAAGTATTGGTCGATACAGCAGTGGTTTACTTCAAAATATTGATAAAACAATATTCTTAGAAACGCACGTGAAAGTCACATGGCGAGCACAATTTCATTTGAAAGTAAAATAGAGTTTCGAGGCATAATATTTGGTTTAAAATGTTGTAATGTACTGCCCAATCAATATAGAAAGTGATTATTATTGACACTCAAAGGTGATAAAGGGCAAGGATGAGTAATTGCTAGGCATGCCTAGGCAAGATCATTGAAGATGGCTGGGAGAAGATTCACAATAAACTTTGCAACACTCGAGGGCACCTCAGAAAAAAAAAAACGGATGGAGACTCTTCAATCAGATGTTAAAAAGGCTGGCAGCTGCACTGCATCTAGTAGCTACATCTACAAAGCTCAAGATGATGGAAGGCCCCTCCCCACTACAAGTTAACAAGCACTTGCGGGAGGCGCCTATATATTAAGAATGTTTTAGAACTTCCCATGAAACAATTGCACACAGCCCCAGAAATTGTTTGCTTTTTAACATTCCAAATAATGTCATTTTACTTGTTTTTAGCGTGCTTTTGGGGACAATTTATTGTTATCAAATTTTAAAGATCCACATAGGCCCTATTGTCAGTTGACCAAATCTTGTCACTTTGAAGTAGCTAACCTTTTCTTTTCATTCACAAGAAGATTGGGTATACTGTATACAGAAGGAATTTTTCCAACTCGTACATCACATTTTTGTAAATAGTACAGCGTGTTACAACATTGTATTGACTTTACATTTTGAAAAATAGGTGGACGCGTCTGCGCGCCCAAATTAACCACTGCTTCTACTCCGAACAAAGTCAGGTGGATGTATTTCGTTGTTTTGTTACTTATCTATTTATTGATTTTTCTTTAATCATCTAACGGCTGCAAAACGCTTGAAAGGTAAGCTCTGTTTTCTCATCAATCATTCCCCACCAAATAATGTTTTTAGCATGCTATTTGTGTGAAGAAAAAAACAACATTTCTACTGCCAGTAGATTGTAGGGCCTGGGTACAAGCTTTCTTGCATGCATTAAACTAGGTCGCTTCGCTAACGCTTTTTCCAGTCACGTTGGATGGTTGATTAACGGCCCAAATATCACGAAAATATCATATTGAAAATCGGGGGAAAATCGTGAAAGTAGGATTTCTATCTGAAATATTTCTTCAAATGTCTCTCAAATCATAGCATATCATTTCAGTGATTTTCAGTTCCTATGAAGTTTCATCAAGATCGGAGTAGCCGTTTGCCCGGGTCCCGAGCCAAATATCACAAAAATATTTCATTAAAAATTGAAAAAAAATCGTAAAAGTACGATAATCATAAAAACTATTTGATCGATTGTACCCAAAAATGTGGCAAGTCTAAGTTCAGAGATTTCGAAGGACCCCTCAAATTTTCATCAAGATCGCTTACGCCGTTGGCCCGGTAAAGCGCAAATAAACAGACAAAAATACAAAAAAAAACCCGAGCTAATATTTTGGGGGGGGGTCAGTGAAATTGAAGTCTTTGCTTTGCCCATCCAATAAAGAAGGCAATTAAACTACGAATCAGGAATCAGGAATGAAGGTAGTTAAAACAATTCTGCAATAAGTGGGATCCCGTATAAGCTCTGATCTAAGGTTTATTGGGATCCTCAGAGGCTTAATAAACATATAGCAGGCGTCTCAACATGAAGACATTTGATTCTTTGTCGATTTATATCAATTGTAACGTTTGAAGGCCCTACCCTATATGCCTATTTGGTAACTACTGCATTGTTATTCTATAAGTATAACATGAATGTCACTTTTGCCTGCAAGCTTGTCAGAAACTTGAAATATTTGTTTATTCGGCACTTCTACCATTAGATATATGAACACAGGAATGTGCGTGGTATAATAACAGTTATCTTCACACCGCATTGTGGGTAGGTACTGTACTCCTGTTCCCGTGCTTGCTTTTAGTAGTACCGGTAGCACAGAGCAATTGATGAATATGAAATACGCATTTCTTATTGCCCCTAGTAGGCTACTAGTTTGCAGGTAGCAGCTGGAAGCCTGTACGAAAAAATGGTTTGCTTGGATGTAGATTATTGGGACAGAGATCCCCAAGAAGGCCTTAAAACACAAAAAAACATTCATAACTGAAGCTAGAAATGTAGTGGGAAAGTTAATGGGGGAAGTGATAACTGAAAACAGACAAGAAATAGGAAAACCAAACATTCATATGTCATCATTGGAAGTAAACCATCAACTAAATATTGAAGGAATACAAGAGAAAAAGAAGAACTATCAAGAGGAGCATATGAGAAGTCTGGCACTAAGATTTATTCACAAAGAATACCCAGAGAAGGAGTGGCTGCATATATACACGGATGGATCAGCAACACCAGGAGAAGGGAATGCAGGTGCAGGAATACACAGTAGAGAGTTTGAGGAATCATTCCCAGCAGGATCAAATGGGAGTAACTTTGATGGGGAGATGAGAGCAATAAGCAAAGCGTTGGAGAAGATTGAATACTTTAGAGAAAGGAAGGTGGTGATACTAACAGACTCAAGAGCATATATCCAGGCTATAGTGAGTAGAGAAGAAACAGAAGCAGAAATAAGAAACTGCAAGATAAGAATCCTGAGGTTGATGAATGCAGGTAACACAGTAATGCTACAGTGGATACCGGCACACTGCGGCATAAACGGAAACGAGAAGGCTGATTTCCTCGCTAAAATGGGAAGTAAAACCAAGCAATTCATAAACAACATTTCATACAGATCAGCTAAATCACATCTGAAATCAGCCAGAACTCGGAGGTAAAGAAAGCATGGAAGGAGAAAGGCAAGAATAAAATGTGGAGTGAGGTACTGTATTTATGCGAGTATAGGCCTCAGGTATATTTGAAATTGTCAAGCTGAAAAAATGGGGTCCGGCCATTATGTGAAGCCATTTATCAATAGTATTTATATCCAAATCTCTAAAATCTGAGCATTCAAAATAAGGGTGCGGCCTTTACTCGAGGGCGGCCTATAAGCGAGTAAATACGGTAGTTAACACAAGGAAAGGAAGAAATGATAGGACAAACCATTATAGGAGAAGAACTACAACAGCACAGTTTAGACTAGATATCGGCCATGACTTGCTAGCAAAGCACTTACATAGAATAGGTGTGATGGAGAGCAGCATGTGTAAACTCTGTGGTGATGGAACACAGGACAGACAACATCTATTTAGATGCACTACATTGAAAGGACACTATGGGGAAATGCCAGGGGGTATGGACAGGAGGGAACAGGAGTCCTATCTTTACTGGTTGTCAAGACACATGATGACATAGATATGTCAATGTGGGCATAAGAGAAGAAGAAGAAGAGTTTGCAGGTAATAGCATAGGCCTATAAGGACCGGGTATATCTCGGGTAGGGATATCTAACTTTGTTTTTGCACTTCTCATGGGAAACAATGCCACCTAGGTAGGGTCTACATAAAAAAATTCCACAATTTAATTTTTGCTTTAGCTGGGCTTACTATTTTCTTGCTTATTTAATATTATCTTCAATTTTTTTCATTTTGTAAAATTAAAAAAAAAGTGCCTCCCCCCCCCCCCCCCCCCCACACACACACAAAACAAACAAACAAAAAACAATACATTTCTGTACCGTCATGCCTGATTGCCTGATTGCTAGGTGCCCATCTCATTAATTCTACATCCATGTAGATGAAATTAATCTTGCTTTGACTATGCTTCAGGATGTCCAGTATGACGCTCTCCGCTACTTGACCGGTGAATGTAATTACGGTGGCCGAGTAACTGATGACTGGGACAGACGAACCCTGAACACCATCTTGCTCAAGTTCTATTGTCAAGGCTTGGTTGAAGATGAAAATTATTGCTTTGATCCATCAGGTAAAGGACTGATTATTAGCATAATGTCAACCCTGTACAAACAAACCTAATATCAGGGTATATAATACCCCCCCCCCCCCAGTACAAAAATTTGTAAAAAAAAAAATGGCAGCCAAGCTCTCCTTAAAAATGTCTGCGGCTGCTAATGTTTGTGAGATATAGAATTTGAGCCAATCTTTTCATTCTTCCTCCCTAGTTTCGCATTGAAAAGAAGTAAGATCATTTCGCCTGTTGACGAGCGCCAAGCCAACCATTTTCGTAGTAAAAAAGTAAACATTTTAAACTCAAAATCACCCAAAAAATTGCTTGGTCTTTGAATTTGGTTCATTACAAGAACTCTAAAGTCAATGGCCAAATAATTTTTTTTGTGATTTTGAGTTTTAAAATTTTACTTTTTTACCACGAAAATGGTTGGCTTGGCGCTCGTCAATAGGCGAAATGATCTTACTTCTTTTTAATGCGAAACTAGGGAGGAAGAATTAAAAGATTGGCTCAAATTCTATATCTCACAACATTCACAGCCGAAGACTTTTGAAGGAGAGCTTGGCTGCCGTTTTTTTTTTTTTTTTTTTACAAATTTTTGTATTTGGGGGGGGGGGGGGGAGGATATCACATTTTTTGCTGTTTGTTTCATATCAAGGCGTGAAATACTTGTGAACGATAATTCGAATTGTTCGGAGTACGGCTTAGACGGAGTTTGATTCACTTTCTAAATACGTAAGTATGTAGATATCAATACATTTCGGGTGAAGCAAATAAAGAAACGATTTCTTACCAAAATTAAATTAAATAGTTTATTATACTCATTTTATGTAAGAATTAAATTGGTGGCTGCATAGTTCAGTTGGTAAGAGCATAGCCCGGACGGCTAAAGTCACAGGTTCGATCCCCCGTGTAGTCACTTTTTAAATAGAGAGAGAGGAGAGAGGAAGAGATTTACTGTTCGTCATCATAACCTTTATGCATACCTTATGACTATGAGTATGACTATGGTCCCACTCTTGAAACATAGTGCAACATATCATCGTTTGTTTTATATTAACATCAACAAATACAACAATGCAAGGTCATGGCCCAGGTGTTTTGGTTAATGGTTAAGATCATGTTTAATTTCAAGTTTACAAAATTTTGGTTTTCTCTGGTCCCTGTTACCCAATTTTGGTTTTGAAAGCTTGTGCGACCTACAATCGAGAAAATACAGTAGATTTGATGTTGGTTTAATTTGTAACGGGTACCTACCTTGGTTTTGAATTAAACTACTATATAGACACTATTAGTGGTGACGTCACGCAACTGGTTGCCCTTAGCAACAAAGAAAATATTTAAAATATGCAAACATAACCTACAAACTAGGTCTACATTTTGGTCAAAATAAAGCATGCAAACATTCATGAAAACAAGTCATTATATTTTTCCCTTGTTGTCATAGTGTCGAACTTATCGGGAAAAAATACGCCATCGATAAAAGTGTAAAGATACCTTTGAGAGACTTCGTCAAAAATACCTCCCATTGGTTTCTTATAAGAATGAAACTGTTATGGGCGGCGATGATGGAATGACGTCACACTAATAAAAGTGTCTATTATGTTCTAGGCAAGTACTTTGTTCCCAAAGAAAAGGAATACGATGCATTCATGAACTACACGCGGTTGTTGCCACTCATAACCCACCCTGAAGTGTTCGGAATGAACGAGAATGCTGACATCTTGAAGGATCAGCAGGAAACAAACCTACTCTTTACCAGTATGTTGTTGACACAGGTATGGCAAGCTACGAAATATTGTGTTTGCTATTGCTATGTTTAATTTTGGTTATTCTTATAAATGGGTGTGTTTCTGCTTGAAGAAACTGGTCTACTAACTGTAATTAAAATCCTAAATCCTCCTAAATCATGTGACAGGAGATTTCGCGAGATCATTGTGATAAAGAAATACGAGCATTTTTGTCTTGAATTTTTGCACAGCCTACGACTATCATGCTATTCTTTATCTACATTAGGCTTTAATTAGTCATCAAAGTAAGGTTTTTGTGCGGGATGTGTGTCAGAACACGGACGTGCAGGCCTACGGTTGGCAGGCTAAGCCTACGGCTTGTCAACTGAGTAATTTTAGTATTCACATACCAAGGCCTATATCCTACAGGAACGATTGGCCTAGACTGTTGTATTATAAATAATTTTCTATGCCTAGTCCTAGACCTAGGACTGTTTCAGTTTTGTTTTTTGAGAGCAATGTCAACTTTTCTCGTTTTCCGGCTAGGCGCTAAATGTAAAATGTCTGCCATATGTTTACATTACTGCAGGCTACGCTAGGCGCTGCTTTGTTTAAAACACCGCCGTCTGGATGTATGTATGTATGTGTATCTAGACGGCATTGGTATTGACCATAGAGATTAATAATCTCTATGGTTTGACACAGTTCTGACGTCATAGTCGTTTTTGCCGCTCTTAGAATATTTAAAAAAATGCTGTTTTTAAAACGGCTATAAATCATTGGATTATTATTTCACGGAAGAGCAAAGTACATATTTGTAATCGGGATGAAATACATCTTCTTAAAAATTTATTTGTACAGTATTTGACGGAAGTGAAATATTCCCTTTTCTTTTTTCGCAATATTGTTTTCTGCAGTTTGAAGTTTTGATGGCATCTAGGCCCAAGTCAGTGGCATCTAGTACTGTACAGGAAAGAGAAGTTCAGGTGTGGAAGGATTTTGGTTTTGTTGACTAAGAAGAATGGAAAGATCACGAGTAAAAAACATAGTGGCGTATCCAGGGGGAAGCTTGGGATGCTTGGCGCTCCCCAAACTAAATTCCAGATTAAATTATAATAATTCTGCAAATCATCTAAGTTTACTTAAAAATTAATCAATTTCTAGAATTGCTAAGTCAGGAAATACTTCTGTAACATATTATTCTAAAACACTTAAAACCACGTCAAAAACACGCATTTTTTTAAATATCGCCTGCGGCGCTGTTGGTGGGGGCATTCTCCCCAACCCCCATTCTTTGTTTGTCCAGTCCCTTTTCCCTTTGGGTTGTTTGTCCCGGATTTTCTGATTTGAAATATGGTCACCTCAATTATAAAGTAGTGTATAATAATAACTGATAGTGATTGTTGATTAATTCTGTTATTTGTTACCATCTGCTGCATAGGATCGGATTGTAAGTAGCAATTAATGTACATAAGGTTAATAAAACTGATAACTGAACAAAACACGGTTAAAAATTAATGCACAGCACTCACCCGCTGCGTAATATTTCGGTGACATCCATCACCTTCCTCGGACGCGAGGATACTGTTGTTGTTGTATTGTTGTATACTTTAGTTTCTTCTTATGGAATTATAACTATTTAAACAACATTGTTTTTCATTGTTTTTCTCCTGTCAAGGATCTTAAAGAACTTCAAGTAAGTGAACTAAATGAATAAATTTCTTAAAAGAATAGATACCTACTTTATTTGAGTAAGACAGTGTTTTTAACCAATAATTATTTTTTTTTAATCTGCATAGGACCTGAAAGTAAGTATAAGTACAGTTCTTACAAGTACTTAGATAGTTTATTTGGTAAAGCCTTGTTTTGTTTGTGGCCTTCACAGCAGCTTGCTGTTTTGGCTTATAAAGATGGAAACAATGCAATGATGAAACTGGTGGTTGTCATTGTTCAAATCTTGTCTTTCTCTTGACCAGCTTACTGTTCAATGCATGACCAGGTCAGGAAACAATTAACTATTTCACCCCCTTAACATGTTAACCAGTGACATTAAAATGGAAAGTATTCCAACAGGATACAATGTCATCTGGAGGAGAGGAAAAGTCTCCAGATGAAGTGGTAATAGATGTTTCCACAGACATTCTAAATAAGCTGCCCAAGAATTACGATCTTGACGCAGCGCTGAACAAGTATCCGACTTCTTACAACCAGTCGATGAACACTGTGCTGGTGCAAGAGATGGGTCGCTTCAATACGCTGCTCACAATCATCCGTAATAGCCTCCGTAATGTCCAGAAGGCAATCAAAGGTAAGATGCATGTACATATAACCGCTGTCTTCTCATGTCCTTTCTGGTAGTGACAGCTGTAAACGTGCTGCAGAGGATAAAACTGCCAGTTTGGCAGTTTACAATATTTCATATAAAAAACTATGCTTGACTTGGAGTTTGGAACATTTTAAAGATTTTTTACTATTATATTATTATTATTATTATTATTATTATTGCATTGAAGTGGTATGCAACTATGATGCAAGAAAGCTCAACCAGGACAAAAAAGCATTAGGTATAGGCCTACCTAATTGGAGATGTGTCGGGTACAACAGCAAATAATTTTTGTGTTGGAGTGGAGTACAGGGCTAGGGTTTACCCAGGTATCAGGATAAATGAACTTAAAAAGAAGGTAGAAGAGTACAAATCAGATGGAAATATAGAAGTGGCGGTTATATGTGCAGGGAACAGAGAGAAGTGGGCTGGAGAGGAAAAGGCAGTCATGCTAGGGAATCTACAAGGCTTACTTGTATTGGTGAAGAGAAAGTTTTATAATGCCAAGATAGGCATGTGTGGGCTAAGCACCTGGAGAGGTTTAAGCTTAGGTGTCAATAATGATATAAAAGAAATATGCAAGAGGATTGAAGTAGAATATATAGACATGAATGGGGTGGAAGGAATAGAAGAGAAATGGAACAGAGCAAGAGAAGTGGGAATAAGAGCAAAACGCTTCGTAATGAGCAACGGGGGAAAAATGGCTAAGCCTAGATGTGAATGTAAGAAAAAAGGAAAAGAATCTGAAACAATGTGGCAGAAGGATTTTCACACAAGGTGGTTGTGAGAAAAAGAAGTTAGGCATAGACTGTGGACAAAGGAGAAAACTAACAAAATAGGGAGAACATCAGCACAGAGGAAAGAAGGAAAAGTTATAAATGTGGGCACAATAAATATAGTGTCACTTAATGGTAAAATCGAAGAGATCATTGATGTCATGAAAGAACAGAAACTGTGTGTAATGGGACTCAGTGAGACAAAGTGGAAAGGGTGTGGAAACAAGAATCTCAGAGAAGGATACAAGCTGTGGTGGTCTGGAGGAGTGGAGGGAAGAAATGGGGTAGCATTTGTGGTAACCCCTGAATGGAAAGACAGTATCGTAAATGTGAAAGCCATAGTGATAGAATGATACAGATGTACATCTTGTGCGATGACAGCATGACAATCGAATTCATTCAGGTGTATGCGCCTCAAACAGGAAGACCAGTGGTTGAGAAGGATGAGTTTGTGGCAAAATTAGAAAGCAATTATGACATCGAATACTATTGTAGTAATGGGGGATTTTAATGCAAGAATAGGAAAAGATAGAAAAGGATTTGAAGAGGTTATGGGCAGACATGGGATAGATGCAAGAAACAGAGATGGAGAAAAATTTGTTAGAAATGTGTGCCAGAAACTCGTTAGTTATAGGAAATAGTTGGTTCAAGAAACGTAGAACCCAACAAATAACGAGATATGGCTATGGTGAAGACAGATCAGAGACAGTAATTGACTATCTATGTATAGGAAAAGAAGTAATGAGAAATCTTGAGGATGTGAGGGTAATGCCATCAATATCATTGGATGGAGACCACAGGCTGGTGTTGGGGAAGTTTAGAATGATGGTACAGACCCAAAAGAGAATAAAGAACCGGCACAAAAGACTAAAAGTGTGGAAACTGCAATCTCCGATAGTGCAAGAAGAGTTTATGACAAGAATTAGTGACCAAACACCTACAAATGAAGTGGGAGAAATAGAAGAAGAATGGCAAAACTTTAAGAAGGTTTTTGTGTCAAGTGCAGAAGAGCTGTGTGGAAGAGTCAGTGGAAGGAGGAAAGAGAAAGAAACGCGATGGTGGAACGAGAGGGTACGAGATGCAGTTCGGGAGAAGAAAACTAGATTGGAAAAAGAATGAAAAGTGCAAAACTAAAGAAAATGAGTACGAGTACCGTAGGCGAAATACAGATGTGAAACAAATTGTGAAGGAGGAGAAAGACAAAGCAATGGAAGAATTTGCTGGTAAATTAGAAGATGACTTCCAGGGAAATAAGAAAATTATGTACGGACTAGTAAAGACAAAAAGACAAGAAGGAAGAACAAAAGCTCATGGTAAATGAAAATGGCCAAGTTACGAACAACCCACAGGAAATACAAGAAATGTGGAGGAAATATTTCAAAGATCTGCTAAATGTACAGGTTAGTGAAAATTTAAATGCAGAGAAAGAGAAAGAGGCAAGTGGAGAAGATGAAGAAGACGAGGTAACAGAACAAGAGGTGGCTCGGGCGTTAGGAGCCATGAAGAATGGTAGAGCTCCGGGAGTGGATGACATTTCTGTGGAAATGATCAAGCATCAGGTGCGGAAGGAAGAAGATGGTTATTTCGAGTAAAAAGTGCTGCGTGGAAACAAAAGAAGTACCGGAAGATTGGAAAAGAGGTATAATTGTACCGCTGTTTAAGAAAGGTGACCGTAAGAAATGTGAAAATTATAGAGGGGTGACATTAATGTGTCAGTGTGCAAAAATTTATGAGAAAGTTATAGAACTAAGACTGAAGGAGGTATATGACACAGATCTAAGAGAAGAACAAAATGGGTGCAGAAGTGGACGGGCTACGATTGATCCCATATTTGCTATAAGACAGACAATGGAGGGGAGATGGCAAAATGGGAAAGAAATGCACATTGTGTTTTTGGATCTGGAGAAGGCATACGATCGCCTGCCTAGAGAGAAAGTATGGGAGTGTCTAGAGATAAAAGGAGTTGGAAGAGGTTTAATAGACAGGATACAAAGTACATATCAAAGGAGTGAAAGTTGTGTACAGACAGATATGGGTAGGTCAGAATGGTTTCAAGTGAATGAGGGCTTGCGACAAGGTAGTGTGTTATCTCCAACACTCTTTACTGTTGTAATGGATGAAATTATAAGAAGAGTGGAACCAAATACAGATGGAAGGGACACAAGAACATTAGTGTTTGCGGACGATGTGTTGATTTGGGGTGAGAGTGCCAGAGAAGTGCAGGGGAAGGTGGACAGATGGAACGAAGTTACTACAGAGTTTGGTCTAAAATCAATCAGAAAAAGAGTGAATGTTTGCGTATGCAAAAGAAGACAAAGGGCAGGCCTAGAGACATAGAAAATATTGTACTACGTGGGGAAGTCTTAGAAGAAAAAGAAGAATTTAAATATTTGGGAAGTATATTGACAAAAGATGCAAAAGTGTGTAGGGAAGTGTCATCTAGAGTGCAAAAAGCAGATGGGTTTTATCAATTGGTGAGAAAGTTATTATGGAATGAGTTGTTCCCACAAAAATGTAAAATTTTGCTGTATAAGGCATATTTTGTACCTATATTAACATATGGGGCAGTAACATGGGCAGTGGGAACAAAAGAAGAGAGTCAGCTGGAAGCAGCAGAAATGAAGTTTTTAAGAAGTATCAAGGGAGTTTCAAAGATGGACAAGATAAGAAGTAATGAAATAAGGAAAAAACTGGGATTGGAGAGATTGAAGTTTAAGCTAGGAAGAGAACGAGATTCCAAGACGAGAATTTGAAGCGGCAGAGGAGGGGAAAAGAAGAGTAGGAAGGCCAAGAGAAAAATGGGAAAGATTAATTCAAGAAGACGTTGGAAAACGGAATGAAGTGTGGGGAGCATGTGGCCAAGAGTAAAGCTGTGGGAGGACAGAAGAGAGTGGAGTAAATTGGTGGAGAAGAAGGAGTTGGATGATGTGGAAGAAACACTGAGTCTGGCAAGCTTAGTATCTACAGTTTCATGCCCTTGATAATGGTGGAAAACCACCACTCAACCCGACATAGTTGGAACTGAGTTATGATGATTATTATTATTATTATTATTAGATCTACCGTAAGAAAATGCTGAACACTTTTCCACTCATTTTTACAATAATATTAATGCCCATAGATGGAAGATGCTATTTTTTTTTGCAAAAGTCTTATGGGAGGCTTTGCTACAAGATATCATCTAATCACATTTGTACAAGTACTACATATATTTTTAAAATATATAAACGTTGTTTGTTCATATTCACCCCACCCCGGGGTGAACATGAACACTGACTTGTATTCCATTATAGCTTGGCACCCGTTCATCTTGCGGTGAATCTGAACACATCAATGGATTCGTGAGTAAAAAGCAGACTGAATTGATATGCTGGACTTTATTGTGTGGTTGTAGAGATGTGTATGCAAGGAGTTTTCACGATCAATACAACAGTTTCATACACACGTTGCCATAATCTGTCATTTATGTTCTACTAGCCTACTTAGGCCTATTTATTAGGTTCTATAATTAATTAATTTGTATTATAGGCCTACATGTGCTCATATTATGGTTATCACCTTTGACAGCAGAACATTTGACAAAAACAGGTGTGTTCAGAATCACCCCGGCGTCCTCCGCATGGTAGATTTTAGCTTGCAGGTATCTAGCAGGCAGTGACAACTTATTCTGTGATGCTTAGTTCCCTTCAATACAGTTAACGCCACAATGTAAACATATTTTTTCCCGGGTCGGTAAAGTAGTTTGCCCGCGCTGTATGAACTATTTTGAACAAAGCAAATATGTGAAGAAATTGAAAAATGGTATTAATTTTTTTAGGCTTAAGTTCTTGAGATTTTTTTGTGAAACTAACACATAATAATCTTTATTGTATTCTTTATGAAAGCATATTTTTATCTTAGATATATAATCAACACTTTAAAAAATATGAAGGAATCAAAAAAAAGTGTAACTTCTGCTCAGAATCACCCCGGGCTTCAGCATCACCCTTACGTCTTACGGTACCCTAAATGTGTTTTACTTTTTTTTAAATACCTTTTTAATACTTTTTTTAGTGTGGTACATGAAAAAGAAACATTTAATTGAGATTTTATTAATCCTTAATTTAATTGGATGAGCTAAGCGAAGATTCCATTTCACTACACTGGAGAAAAAAAACGGATTTGTTTTTTTCTTTCTTTCTTTTTATTTGTATTTTTGTGTGTCTAACATGATTCCGGATAAACAAATACTCCAATTAAGATTAAATTTTGTGGAGGCCTTCGAAATCTCTGAACTTAGAACTGCCACGTTTTTTAGCGCAATCGAAAATTATTTCTCAAGAAAATCACAATTTTACGATTTGTTTACTTTCTTTGACTATAACACTACATGCTTTATCCGATTGTAATGATTTTTTCACTGAACCTTAATTTTATGAATTTATATATTCGTGTGAAACTTGAGCGCAATCAAAAAATTATTTTTCATGAAAATTGCAATTTTACGCTTTTTCGATTTTAAAAAAAATACGCTCATCCAACAACGCGCCTGAAAAAGTGTTTGCAAAGCTTCCTAGTTAATTCATTCATCACTCAGTAAGTTCAAGAATTTTGACTTGGGTCATACAATTTTGGATTGATTGGTGTTATTTAAATTTGGTGAACATTTTATGGCAATAATCGGTTACACTTAATTGTTAAAACTTAAAAGTTGACCCATTGGAGTGCTATTTTCCTACAAAAAAAAACTACCCTAGAAATTCCATTTAATTTGCAGACATTTTTCTGTAGCATAGTGTCCCAGGTAAAACAGAATTATAAAACCATTTGAAGATCAAATCCCCCCCAAAAATGTTGTGTGAAATAACACTTCATTGAAGCAGTACCAACATTTTTAATCGTGTAATGTCACATAAAAAAGTTTTTTTTTTAAATTTGTTAGCTAAATTCAAATTGTTGTGTTTTAATTAATACCATGTTGTTGTAGTATTACTATTCAACTGTCTGCATCTATGTAATTAGATTTATTTAGTTATCCTTCTTTGTAAATCAGTTTTTTAACTGAATAGGGTAGACGTTAAAAAATAAATAAATAAATAGGTACAGTCTGTTCAAAATCAAAGTTTTTAGATATGGGGTAAAGTTAAGGTCCCCCCCCCCATAATAATATGATTTTTTACTTGTATCAAACAATTGTTTTAGTAGGCTACAGTACCTAAATAGGTAAATATATTTGCATTTAAAAAAAATAATTTATGAGTTTTTCAATTTCATGAGAGTACAGTCTGGAAAAATAAAAATGAATGATTATTGTCAAAAAATAATGCGACAAGTCAGGCTCGTCAAAGTATTTCAAGTGATTTCAATGATAGGACGAGTCCGTATTGTCCTGAATATAAGCCTACCCTTTATTCATTATTTTGTCTCAAAGTCCCTTGCCAGCTAATATTTGCATATGCTTTTGCATATACATATGTTATTTAATATTTCAATAAGAAAAGTTAGGGGGTCGGCTTATATTCAGGGTCGGCCTTTATTCGGCACAATACGATAATTTCAATAAAATGTTGGCCTAATAATTTGTAAATTAAGTTTAAAAGTTTAAAGTATTGCATTTACGGTAAAACTTATAGCGACATTTTTGTAGTGCATTCAAAGCTCATATTTTTGCCAACACATGTTCTCTGTGTCAGGCCTGGTGGTGATGTCATTTGAACTGGAGGGTGTGGTCACCAGCATCCTGACCGGTCGTATCCCGGCTCCATGGGCCAAGCGCTCGTATCCTTCTCTCAAGCCGCTCGGAGGCTACGTCAACGACTTCATCGCCCGACTAGAGTTCCTACAGGATTGGTACAATGTCGGCCCTCCCCCAGTCTTCTGGGTGTCTGGCTTCTTCTTCACCCAGGCATTTCTCACCGGCGCTCAGCAGAACTACGCCCGCAAGTATTCTATTCCCATCGACCTGCTGGCGTTTGACTTTGAGGTGAGTCTTCATGCTCTCAGCTTTCAGAGTGGTTCATTTATTTCGGACATATTATGGAACTAAGGGACATGGGTTAGGAATCTCATGTATTTCATGGATTCTTTTTTCTGACATTGGAAAATATGACAGAGTTTAGTTAGAATAATGTATTTCATTTACAGTTTTGTTTTAAGGCACATTATAACTTACACACTAATGTTCTATCCAAAATGGATTCCTCATCATTATCCATTTTTCCTTGTTTCTGCTTAAAGTCTATGCAAACATTTTCTCTGCATCGGACTGTTTTACCGACTCTAGATTCTCAGTACCTTCAAGTCACTCTATCTTTTAGCGAAATTTGTAACCTTATAATCATTAGGGCTTTTAGTGTTGTTATATTGCTGGTCTGAACAAGGCTGGGGTTGCTGAAACCCCGCGCGAGTGATCACGTTACTGTAACTGCATACAAAAACTCAATGCTTTTTTGGCTTAAATTTTGAAATTTTGAAATTTTGGAAAAATTCTTCTTGCAATTTACTAACTGGTTCATGTTCATTACTACAAAGTAAAACAAAACTTAAAATTACGTTATTTTGACACCTTTTTTTAATATTTTGAAAATGTCCATTTTTTAAATCTGAAAAATGCAATAAAAAAATATTTCATACAAAAAGGTTCATTGGCATTTTATTTCACTGTCCTCCCAGTAACAACCACCTACATAGTAGTTCCACAAATCATATGAGCACAGAAAGAAATACCCAAAACATCCTACTGCACTAATTACAGCCCTAAATAATTTGGGGTTTGAGAAACCCCACGCGAGGGATGGTGTTAAGAAATTCCGCGCGAGTGACTGGGGGTTAATAGGGTTGCCAACCAGCCGGTTTTCGAGCGGAACGCCGGTTTTTTCCCCCCTTGGCCGTATTTTGCTGGTCAGACTCTTCGACAGGCAATTGTGTTGCCGGTTTTTACGTAAATTAGCAATACTAAAAATATTACTAGTACATATACATTAACAAATAACAAAAATAAATTTTTAAAAACTAACCTACTCATGGCTTCATTTCCAAATTGCAACTAATGAGTCATCATTGCTCTTCTTCACTTCCCCTTGACCTAACTGGCCAACCCCCACCCCTCTAGTCTCTCTACCTAGCCGAACTCGACACGACAGCGATCGAGCCGGGCGAGGCTGAAGACTGCCACACTGCACAGCAGTCCACTGTCAATGCAGACACTCAAGTTAGTTAAAAATAAAGACAACAAAAATAATTTACACATTTTTTTTCACCTCCCAGCCGTGTGGGACACCTTGAAACGTCCTCCCCCAGCCCGGCGGCCAGCGTGTGCGACGTCCTAGGACATCCTGCAAGCTCAGTTTCAAATAGCCGCGTTTCTTATAGGTTCATATATTTGCTACTTACAGCAGCACTCATATCAGGGTATAGCTAATACTACAGTTAGTATTCATGTTTGTCGAGAGATAGCAGCACACGCAATGACGTGTCATCAGCTGTTTGAGTACACTCGCAAACTCTGCAAAGTAGCGCGCATAAACGGGCCAAAACAAAAACACGCCAAAACATTCAGTTCAGTTGCTTATTTGCTAACGTAAAGATGACATAGCGGAATCCTGTCTTACAACTGTAGTCAATATCATAATACTACTGTATATTTTTATGCCTTGTAGGTTACTTTTTGGGGGGTGGGAGTTATTTATCAGCTTTATAAAAAAATTTTATGGTACAACAATGTGTAGGCCTACAATATTTTAAAAGTCAACAATGTATCTATAAATAACCTTTGTATTTGTATCATTGGCCAATTGGACAAAGTTTACCTATACCAATGTATTTAGGAAAATTTAAGTTTTTTTGGATGTTGTATAATTTTGGTTTATGACAACAATGTGTTCAATATTTTCAAATATCAACAATGTATCTTTAAATTTACTTTCTTCATTGGCTATTCAATGTGTAATTACTGGCATGTCTGCAACAATGCCATTTACTCTTACTCTTTTTTTTTTTTTTTTTTTACAACAATAAAAAATTTTAAAATAGCAAAAGCCCTAATGTATAAATATTTATTTTTACATTCAACAATAACTTATTGACATTTACTTACTGAAAATCTCAGGAGATTTCATCCATTAGTTTTCAAGATAGGGTTTTTATGATAATGCATTGCAAATTATTTAATTTTTCTCTAAAATAATCCACGCTGGGGTGAAATTTTGCACTAAAAAAACATGTCTGGGAAATTAAACCACTTATGCATAAAATTATGCCTACTCTAATTATGAATACTCGGCAAATCAGCGGATGTATTATAAATTATAATCTATATCGCCTTAGTACCCACTTCTTTTTGGTGGTTTTCCAGTTGTGACTGCACATAAACTACATTTTTTTGGTATTGCATTCAGCCCACCACACTATTCTAAAATGCACCAAATGCACTCTAAAAAGCTGAATTTCAACATTTTCGCCTGCACCGCTACAGTTGGGGGGCTTCGCCCGACAAACACCCCTAATTGGTCCCTTTCCCACGAATTTGCATAAGAGGCCACTTTTTCCCTGGTCAGATTGATTGGATATTGCTTAACGTTTCATAGTTATGCAACTTAACTAATCGAGATTAAGAGAGGGACGTAAGGGATGATGCGGGGGGACAAGGGGTGGACAGGCCTGTGCTGGTCAGAACCAGCCACAAGCGTATGGGGAGGGCAGGGGTTCCCCCACGTCGTGGTCATCTCCGTCTGTGTCATCATCCGTCCGTGTTGTCATTGTCGTCGCCGTCGGGGAGGTAGTCAAAGGGAAGGGGAAAGTTCCCCGACGACGACCCAGAGCTCGCCATTAGTTTCAGGGAGAAGAACTCCCCTAATCACGGGCCAAACCACGAGAAGGTTGCGAGTTGGAATTTGATGGCCCTTCCCTGGTCAGAGTCGGCAACCCTATCTGTAGGTAATGTGTTTGACCCCTCATTTTCAGGTGATGACGGAAACTGATTTCGATGACCAGCCATCAAACGGCGTCTACGTCTACGGTCTGTTCCTCGACGGTGCTCGCTGGAACCCGGACATCTCTGCCCTGGATGAGTCCTTCCCTAAGATCCTCTATGCTAAAGTGCCCATTGTGAGTTAGCTTTTCCTTTGTTGTTGTAGAGTGTAGGTAGCTTTAGCAACAATTGTCTAGCCTAGCCTACCCTTCTTTTGGCAGATATCGGTAAATATTCCAGGTAGGTATTACGTTCTTGTTTACACACAAGACGGTGTGTTATTCTATATTTTCCTTACTCAAACATGAATTGGGATTGTAATATTGTAATATATATGAATTAAGAATATCATTACAAAAGCAGTTTGACATTTATTAATTTAAACAAATTGTTGTCCTTTAGGCCCCACAAACAACCAAAGAATTAGCTATTATTATGTTATCAGTAGAGGCATTTGTTTTTTGCAAAACACTATACCTACCAAATAACATCACAATTGAGATGATGGTATGGTAATATGTACTAAAGGCCCAGTAAACCCAAACATACATGTGGATTAATTACAAGCTTAGACATATAACTAGGTTGACTGATCTAGCGCCGCGCCTCTACGACCCTCCATTTAGCCCGCAGCATTGAGTTTGTCTCGCCTATGACGTAGATCCGTACATGATCAACTCGGCGGCCCGAGCAAGGTTTAAAACAGCACGCGTCAAAGCGATTCGCCACTTATACGTCTCAAAACGTATCTAATTTTGGTCCTATTTTCAAACGAATAACATCGTTGTCATCTGTGAACCATAATGAATCCATTGCAGGTTTTAAAATACTAGATTATTTCATTTAAGCGGATGTGCGATGATGTAAACACGGCCCAACATAGCGCGCCAACGGGAAAATAATGAAACTTATTTGTTAATCAATATAGATTTTGATACCATATTGCGTAAAAAATAATTAGCTTTAATAATGATGTCAGGCATTTAAAGGTGCAAACATAAATGAATTACTTATAGCGAGTTGTTTGACAGGCTGAATCTCTCGTAATGGAATGTTTCATCCCGGCGAGATCTCGCGAAAAGCTGGCCTATCTGTGGAAGAATGTGTTTACAAGCCACTCTAAAAACATCTGCTTCTTCAGCAGTAGGCTAGCAGTGCACTTACAACATGTCTACGGACACGATATCATTCAACATTTTATCATTCAATGCTAATATTGGCAACTTTTACCAAATTACAGCTAACAACCTGACGCCCCCAGCCTTAGGAAGCACGTTGTATGATCGAGACCGCTACATGGAGATCCAAGCAAATGTTTTTAGCGTGGCTTGTAGGCGCATGGCTTCCGCACCTAACACCACGAGACGCAACAGATGCACTATGCAAGGCCGTGTTTACATCATCGCACATCCTCTCACATGAAATAATCTAGTATTTTAAAACCTGCGATGGATTTGTTATGGTTCACAGATGACAACGATGTCATTCGTTTGAAAATTGGACCAAAATTAGATACGTTTTGAGACGTATAAGTGGCGAGTCTCTTGGACGCGTGCTGTTTTAAACCTTGCTCGGGCCGCCGAGTTGATCATGTACAGATCTACGTCATAGGGGAGACAAACTCAATGCTATGGGCTAAACGGAGGGTCGTAGAGGCGCGGCGCTAGATCAGTCAACATAGTTATATGTCTAAGCTTGTTATTAATACACATGTATGTTTGGATTTACTGGGCCTTTAAGTATTAATATTTTATTATTGATTGGATGAGCGTAGCGAGCGAAGCGAAGATTCCATTTTACTACACCGGAGAAAAAAATCCGGAATGTTTTTTTTTCTGTTGTGTTTTTGTGTTTGTCAACACGATTCCGGCTAAACCGATACTCCCATTGCGATGAAATTTTCTGGGGGCCTTCGAAATCTCTGAACTTAGAACTGCCACGTTTTTTAGCGCAATCGAAAAATTATTTCTCATGAAAATCGCAATTTTACGATTTTTATCGATTTTTAAAACATTTCTTCGACTTATAACACCTACATGCTTTATCCGATTGTAATGATTTTTTCACAGAACCTTAATTTTATGAATTTATATATTCGTGTGAAATTTAAGCGCAATTGAAACATTATCTCTCATGAAAATTGCAATTTTACGATTTTTTATTTTTTTGTAATCGAAAAATTATTTCTCATAAAAATCGCAATTTTACGCTTTTTTTGGTTTAAAAAAAAATTACGCTCATCCAACAACGCGCCTGAAAAAGCGTTTGCGAAGCTTCCTAGAATTACTTGTTAATTATAGGCCTACACCTGTAAAAGGCTTATATTAAAACCTTTATTTTCTATTAATTTTGACCAACTTTTTCACTTTTTCTTTCAAGAGGCACCACATCACTATAATCTTTATGTCAATGAAAAATATGAACGTTGTAGCTCCACCCGTTTGGTCAGAATTGGCCCAAATATCACGAAAATATCGCATTAAAAACCGAGGAAAAAATCGTAAAAGTACGATTTCTGTTAGAAATATTTTTTCAAATGTCTCTAAGATCATAACATTTATAACTTCAGTGATTTTAAACGTTCCCATAAAGTTTCTTCAATATCGGAGTAGCCGTTTGCCAAAATCACAAAGATATCTCATTAAAATTTTTTTTTAAGCGTAAAAGTACGATAATTGGATGAGCGTAGCGAAGATTCCATTTCACTACACTGGAGAAAAAAATCGTGATTTTTTTCTGTATTTTGTTGTGTTTGTTAGCACGATTCCGGCTCACCCGAACTCCAATTGTGATGAAATTTTCTTGAGATCTTCGAAATCTCTGACCTTAGAACTGCCACTTTTTTGAGCGCAATCAAAAAATTATTTCTTTTGAAAATCGCAAATTTACGATTTTTTAAATTTTTAAACATTTCTTCGATTTATAACACCTACATGCTTTATCCGATTGCAATGATTTTTTTTTACAGAACCTTAATTTTATGAATTAATATATTGGTGTGAAATTTGAGCGCAATCGAAAAATAATTTCTCATGAAAATCGCAATTTTACGCTTGTTTTCTTTAAAAAAATTACTTAAAAACCTTACTTAAGCTTCCTGGTATTACCTAATACCAGGAAGCTTAAGTAAGTAGTTTTACAAAAAGTTTGTACAAAAGCAGTATAAAAATAATGTAATATTTATTAATTTAAAAAAGTTGTTTTCTAGGATATACCGTAATATAACTAATTGGAAATGACAAATTTTGTTTCTCTTCCTTTAACCAACAGGATATAATATACCCTTTTATATTTGGATGAGCAAAGCAAAGACTTCAATTTCACTGACCCCTTAAAAAATTTAGCTCCAATGTTTTTTTTTCTGTCTGTTTGTTTGTAGCTTACGGGAAAACGGCATATGCGATCATTCTTCAAATTCCTTCAAATTCTCTAAACTGAGGCCACGTTTTTGAGTACAATGAAGAAATATTTCTCAAGAATATCATACTTTTACAATTTTTTTAAATTTTTAGTGAGATATTTTCGTGATAATTTGGGCCGGTTCTGACCAAACGGGTGGGGCTACAACGTTCATATTTCACATGGACATTAAGGTAATGGTGATATATTGCCTTTTAAATAAAAAAATGAAAAAGTTAAGCAGAATCCATAGAAATAAAGGTTTTAATATGAGTTTTATGAGGTGTATAATAACAATTAACAAGTAACAATAGAAACTTGACAACAATCACCTACAATGCGTTCAAAAAGCACTTGCAAAAGTAAAGAGATCCCACGCAAACTAAAAACTTGCAAAAAAACTCATCTATCAACGCGACTAAAAAAAACGCGTTCGCGAAGCGGCCTAGTAGTACAGTATTACAAATAATCTTAAAAAATAATAATCATCATAACTCAGTTCCAACTATGTCAGGTTGAGTAGGTTATGCTTTTCCATCATTATCTAGGTCATGAAACTGTAGATACTAAGCTTGCCAGACTCAGGGTTTCTTCCTCATCATCTAACTCCTTCCTCTCTACCAATTTGCTCCACTCTTCGGTAACCGCCCATAAGAGCGAAAGGGACATAAGAGCAACAGACCAATAAAAGCGAAAGGCCGAAGAGTGACTCCAAAAAAAGGGAATGACAAATTCAATAAGAGCGACAGACCAAAAAGAGCAGTAAAAAGAGCGACATGCCGCGATATGCCAAAAAGAACGACACTATTAAGAGCAAATTTTGCTAATTTTGCTACCATTTATACAGGTTATCTAGTTTTATTTCTTTCTTTGTGGAGCAACTTTGTCGATGCTAACTCATAGGCATGTGAACTGTGGCCAATTTGAAGGCCGAAACTGTTATTTTGGCCGCTGGTGGTCACAAGTCAACCGTCGATGCCAGCAGTATCGGCAATGTTACTTTTTATTAACTGTCTTATTATTCCATATGTTGCTGTTATTGGCCAGTCACTATTTTTGGTCTGTTGCTCTTATTGGCCATTTGCTCTTTTTGGAGTCACTCTTTTGACCGTGAGCCCTCTCTTCTGTCCTCCCACAGCTTGACTCTTTTCACATGCTCCCACACATCATCCCGTTTTCCGTCTTCTTGAATTAATCTTTCCCATTTCTCTCTTGGCCTTCCTACTCTTCTTTTCCCCTCCTCTGCCGCTTCAAATTCTTGTCTTGGAATCCTTTCCCTGCTCATCCTTTTCATTTGTCCAAACCATTTTAGACGTTCTATTCCTAGCTTAAACCTCAATCTCTCCAGTCCCAGTTCTTTTCTGATTACATTACTTCTTATCTTGTCCATCTTTGTAACTCCCTTGACAATTCTTTAAAAACTTTATTTCTGCTGCTTCCAGCTGACTCCTTTTTTGTTCCCACTGCCCATGTTACTGCCCCATTCAATAGTATAGGTACAAAATATGCCTTGAACAGCAAAATTTTACATTTTTTTGGGAACAACTCATTCCAAAGTAGCTTTCTCACCAATTGGTAAAATCCTTCTGCTTTTTGCACTCTAGATGACACTTCCCTTCCCACTTTTACATTATTTGTCAATATACTCCCTAAATATTTAAATTCTTCTTTTTCTTCTAAGACTTCTCCACGGAGTACAATATTTTCCCGATCTCTAGGCCTGCCCTTTGTCTTCTTTTGCATACGCAAACATTCACTCTTTTTCTGATTGATTTTCAGACCAAACTCTGTAGTAACTTCATTCCATCTGTCCACCTTCTCCTGCACTTCTGCAACTCTTAAATAAATATATAAAAAAAATATATATATATATAAACGCCACACAAACAATAACCACGGTCATACATGTTTTTAAAATATTGTTATTTAATTTATTATATCACCTGGTCTAAGATTCTTGGTTTTTAATTTTAATCAATAGTTTTTCTCCACAACAAGGTTACACATTTTTTGGAAGAGCTCTATCGAGAAAATATTTACTTCACTGTATAAACAATAAACTTGAGCAGCTTTGTGCACTGTAATGGATAGATTACGATGGACTAGAACGTTGGGAAACTGGAAACTTTTACGATTGCTACTCGTGCACTCATTGGATTGTTTGTCACCTCTCCCTGCATTCACATCAATCCTTATTTAGCCTGTAGTGGAAAAGTATTACATTTGGGTTTAAAGAGATGTTGGATTCCAAACAAGATCACCCATAAGTTCCACTGTCTTTTAAAAATTAGGAATAAGAAATAAGATTAAGAAAACTGGAAAGGAAAGAAATCAAATAGTAAAGAATATTGTAGGAATTTAGAAAACAAATAACAAAAAAATAAGAAAATCTTTGTTTTATGAAAAAATCAAACTCAATAATGTTTTCAAAATACATGATTTTGATTCACTAGTACACTAGTCCTAGAAGATACCAAAGGCTATTTGACATGCCACTAGTGATTAATAACTACCGATATTAGTGATGTGGTCTATACAACAAGTCTTTTTATGTCCACCAGCTGTGGCTAAAGCCGTTGCGTCGCACAGACCTAGACGATCTGACGGCCGAGCGCCTCGACTACGTCTGCCCAGTGTACAAGACGGCGGAGAGGCGCGGTGTCCTGTCCACCACTGGACACTCGACCAACTTCGTTGTGGCGATGTTGCTGCCCACACAGAAGGAGCCCCAGCACTGGATCATACGAGGGGTGGCCATGTTGTGTCAGCTCTCTCAGTGACACCCTAGTTGCTACTCTATTTATATTTATATTTAAACATTTTTGTTATTGTTTTGTTAGTTGTGAGTCTGATTTTATGTAAGTTAAATGATTAGATATTACAATATTTAAAATGATATCTGAAATCATTCATTTGTAGATTAGGTATGGTAGCCCCCGTCTGGACGAGAGAAGCGTCGTATGTGGCGGTGTGTTTCCGGAGTCGGCACCTGCCTCGCCTCCATAAATCTTGTCTGCAGAATCTTTTGCTCTGGCTTGTCAGCACGATTTTTAAGGGAGTTTCTCTGGCTTAATGTAGCCTCAGTCCCTGACCAGCCAAACTGAAAGATTCTATAGTGTAGTGAGTGAGGTGATAAATCTAGTTAGATATTGTGTCTTCTTCACTATGAGTGTTTTACGCAGAATTACTTCTGCTCAAAGTACCGTATTTACACGCATATGAGCCGCCCACACAAATAAGCCTCACCCTAGTTTTCAGAGAGCCATTTTAAGCTGCAGCCCAAAATGTTGGAATAGATGCATAAATAGTGAATAATAATGTGTTAGCAAATTCAAACAGAGGCAATACAATGCATAGTTTTATCACTTAATGGTTTGCCGCTATGTATTTCCCTTCCCCTTCTCGCAACCAAGCGCGATCAGTTAAAAGAATGGTCTGCAGGGTTGTCTTCCAGGATGGCTGCGATCTTGTCAGCCAAAAAGTGGCCTGTTCATTGTTTTATTTTCGTGTAACGCTGGTATCGTAATTTGAAGTTTATATGCTGTGATGTCTGCGAAGTGACAGTTACGAGTGAGCGCAGAAACTCCACCCGTCTACATGACAGCCTTACCTCCTTGACTGCCAGCGAGTTACTGAAGGCGAGGCGAAAGACGAGAGAGAGAGAGAGAGAGCGATTGCGTGTGATTCGGAGGAGGGGTACTGAGTGCGTGCGCATCGCTTGGCTTCGCATTAAATACCGCTGCGCATATATCGTCGAGTAAAATGCCTCTAGTAGCCAGTGCATTGTATCGACCCGAGAGACCCGATGATGCGCGGACAATGCTGCGGTATGACCTGGAGTATGGCGGAGCCCACGTAGCAACCTTGTGAAGCATACACTGTTCAAATATACGCATTATCATAATCTGTTGCCACCGTCCAACTCTGCGTTGGGTCGGTTGGCAGGCCTCTCCATCTTCTTCCACCCTGCCACCACTCCTCTCCTTCCACCACATTCCAGTCTCCTCCTTGCAGTTCCACATCTTTTCTCACACTATTTTGCCATTGTTGTAGTCTGCCCCTGAATTTCCAATTCCATCATCCTTCTTGGTAACCTCGCTCCTTCCATCCTTTTGACATGTCCGAACCACTTTAATCTTCTCTCCCCAAATCGCTCCATTAAGTTCCTCATGCCTACTTGATCTCGGATATCCTCATTCCGTATTCGGTCCCATTTAGTCTTACCTACAAATAATGCATCTCAAAAACTGAATATCTACAGCCTGCACAAGGATCTCATCCACTGTTGTCATATTCCAAGTCTCTGCTGCATATGTCAGTATTGGAACAAAGAAGGTCTGGTAGATGGTAACCTTGCACTTCTTTGGTACTTCTCTGTTACATATGAGATCTCGGATAGATTGGAATAACCCAACAGCTTGCTGCGTCCTTCTTCCTATCTCTGGTTAAATCCTTCCACCGCATGTTACTATACTCCCCACGTACTTAAAATTCTCCACTTGCTTTAAAATCTGTCCTAGTAGAATCCTGACATTCTTCGTTTTACCTCGTGTCATCAGCATTGTTTCACTCTTGCCACTTCCAAACACCAGACCATATTCTCCTGCCACCACAGTCCACACATCAACTTGAGATTGCACCTCCTCTTCATCCTCTCCCCACACCAAAAGATCGTCTGCAAATAACATTTTTTTCATACATTCTTCTCCGATTCTCTCTACAACTTTCCTAGTGATTTCGTCCATGACAATAATGAACAATAGTGGTAATAGTACACTTCCTTGTTTTAACCCACCCTGTAATGCCACCTTTGTCTTTACAGTGCTTCTAGATTTCGAGTTCATCTCTTTCACACTTGTTATTATTCCTTTGTTAACACCTATATTTTGCATTGCATTCCAAATCTTCTCTTTCTTGAGGCTAACGTATGCCTTTTCAATATCTAGAAAAGCCATACACATGTCCATATTGACGTAAAATAGATTTAAAAAATCATGCACAGAGATAAGCCGCAGCCGGTTTTTGAGGGGATCAGATTTGGAAAAAAGTGCGGCTTATTGCGTGTAAATACGGTAGGTACTATCACGTGGTAACTTCCACCTACCCATGCCATTCAGTAAATATTCCACCTCAACCATGTTGTTGTTAGCTCCCAATATTTCATTTCATTTATTTGCAGTTTTTGGATAGCATTACATAGTTAATATCATTTAATATAACTGCCATATTAACATTGTCAAGAATTTTACAAGCAAACACATACATATAATAAAATACAACTATACAAAGATACAGATGTCAGTGTCTTACAACAGAACAGATACATACTACCAGCAATTTCATCAAGACAGAATGTGTGGTGTCATCTATATTCTGTACGAGTACAGTACTAAGTATATATCAGTGGAAGTGTTGTTAAACCTACTTTTAAAAACTAGCATAGCTACAGCTACAGCTACTTTAATTCTTAAGTATGTAGCTTGCTACTAGTGCAGCTACTTTAAAACAGTATTGACACTACTTTTCAGTTACTTTAGTTTTTTGGATATTGGATACAGTATGAAATGTTGTTTTGTTCATGTTGATTAAGTAATAAAAGCCAATAAAGCAATTTGCAACTTATCTCTAAGAGAACGAACTGCTAATTCTATTACATGTAGGGATGCACATCAATACTTTTTTCACTATCTATAATCGAAATAGTAATGTCATTATCGAATCGACAATATCGATATATTACCAATGAAAAATTCAAGCCCGTTCCGACATAGATGGAATCTCAAAATGTGGTAAATGAAATTGAAAACAATACAATCAATATCATGCCACTTGCTGCCTCGTACTGTATGTGTTGTCTTTGTTTTTGCGGCTAAGTTTGCTTCCCAACATAAATCTCTAGTAAGACACCTTGTGACTCTCTGGTCTGCCCGAGCGGGAAATACGAATTACCTGTTTGGGCCGTTTTCAACCAATTATTGATATTTTGATTAATTTTTTTGGATTTCACAAATTAACTGAATATGTCATGCAACCATAGTATTTATACATACATGTTTTTCATGTTTATTTTGGTTATATGTTCTGTTCTCTGTATTGTCACCATCTTAAATAATTTATAAATTGTCTTTACCCCACAGTTAAGCCTTTTTCAGGCTCTGTGGGTTTTTTTGATTATATTCATGTTAGATTTATTTCTGTAGGCCTATGTAACATTAATTATTTATTTGTACAATTTTGCCATGTTGTATGAGTCATGTATGTTCTATGTTCTATGACAATAAATAAATTTGTATAAAAAAAAAACTAAGTTATACAATAAAAAAAAAAAAAAAAAAAAAAATCACTTCTGATTAACGATTATCAAGATTTTATCCAATATCGATTATTGTGTGCATCCCTAATTATGTCCTTCTTGCTTTCTTTCAAGCATTCTTTAGTATTTGTCAGGTTACGTTTAGAGGAAGATAGGATAATTTTTAAATGAAAACTCACACAAAACTTAAAAGTTAACATAATATGTTCGTGAGTCAATGCACGACTCTTAAGTACAAATAAAAAACACCATGTTTGTGGAGCAAGACCAGAACATCGTGAAAGGCAATTGACTAAGGAAAAAAAAATGGTATGAAAATTATTCTCAAACTCTTCTATCACACTGCTACAGAGAGCGTAAATATGTAGGCCTAGGCTATTGTGACGACACAAGTGTATGAGAAAAGTGGAAAACTCATGCAAGTTGTTATCATTTATCTTAGTGCAGATGATGCTAGTACTGGCCCCCTGACTCCTAGGGGCTCCAAAATCATTTTGTGTTACTAGGCCGCTTCGCAATCATTTTTCCAGTCGCGTTGATGGATGAGCTTCTTTTTTTTTAAATATTTCTGTCCAATATGATTACATTTTTAAGTGGGATCTCATTACTACTTGTTAATTATACATCTGCAAAAGGCTTATATTAAAACGTTTATTTCTATGAAAATTGAACAACTTTTTCTTTCAAAAGGCGCTACATCACCATAATCTTTATGACAATGTAAAATATGAACGTTGTAGCCCCACCCGTTTGGTCTGTATCGGACCAAATATCACGAAAATATTGTATAAAAAAATGGGGAAAAAATCGTAAAAGTACGATTTCTGTGAGAAATATTTCTTCAAATGTCTCTTAAAAATCATAACATATAATATAATTTCAGTGATTTTAAACGTCCGCATAAAGTTCCATCAAGATCGGAGTAGCCGTTTGCCAAGTATCACAAAAATATCTCATTAAAAATCGAAAAAAATTGTTTAAAGTACAATAATCATAGAAATATTTGATCGATTGTACCCTAAAACCTGACAAGTCTAGGTTCAGAGATTTCGAAGGTCCCCTCCAATTTTCATCAAGATCGCATGCCGTTTGCCCGTTAGAGCGCGAACAAACATACAACAAACTAACAAAAAAACTAAAACAAAACACCCGAGCTATTTTTCTTAGGCTAACGTAGGGCCAAAGTAGAAAAAAAACATAAGTGAAATTGAAGTCTTGGCTTCGCTCATCCAATCACTGTAAAGGGCAATGACAGTCATAGGCCGAAGGCTGGAGTGGCGCAAAATGACTTAACGGTTGCCCTTAAACCGCTCTTAGACCATAATATGACAATCAACAACCAAAATATAATCTAAAACTAGGCCGTTTCGCGAACGCTTTTTTTAGTCTCTTTGATGGATGAGCTTTTTTGCAAGTTTTTAGTTTGCGTGGGATCACTTTACCTTTGTAAGTGCTTTTTGAATGCATTTGTAGGTGATTGTTGTCAAGTATATATTGTTACTTGTTAATTGTTATTACTAGGCCGCTTCGCGAACGCTTTTTTTAGTCGCGTTGATGGATGAGCTTTTTTTGTAAGTCTTTAGTATGCGTGGGATCTCTTTACTTTTTCAAGTCCCATAGCAAAATCATATTTGTTAAATTAGGATAATTTTTATAAAGTAGTATTAATTGCTGTGGTAATACCAACCCACACATAACAAAAACTTATAAAAATACAGCCAAACCTTACACACACAAAAGAAATGAGATCTAAAAAAAGTGCCAATTGCTCATCTACTTCTCCACATTTGCGCATTCTTAATTCATAAACATACAGTGTCCCGTAACAACATCCTTGAAAAGCTTGGCGAAATAGAATTTGCAACTATTAATTTAAACGTAGGCCTAATAGTTCATTCAAATTCTTTTTTTCTAATTAATTTTAACATAATGGTCATGCAAATTCTATTTTGCCAAGCTTTTCAAGGATGTTGTTACGGGACACTGTACGTTTATGAATTAAGAATGCGCAAATGTGGAAAAGTAGATGAGCTTGGCACTTTTTTTAGATCTCATTTCTTTTGAGTGTGTAAGGTTTGGCTGTATTTTTACAAGTTTTTGTTATGTGTGGGATCTCATTACTTTTTCAAGTTCCATTACAAAATTATTTGTTAAAATATAATAATTTTATCAAAGTCGATTTAATTGCTATGGTATTACCAATTAACAATAGAATGAAAAAATATACTTAGGCCCTAGTGGTCCAAAGACTTGCTTTTTGTAAACAATGTAGGCAATTATTGCCACGTAACTATAGTTACTTGTTGATTGTATGCCTGTAAAGCCTTATACAGCCTGTATAAGGCTTATTTTTAAACCTTTATTGGAAGCCTTCCAGCAATTTTTTTAAAACTTTTTCTTTCAAAGGGAATTACATCACTATTACCTTAATGTCCATGTAAAATATGAACGTTGTAGCCCTACCCGTTTGGTCAGAATCGCTGGGCAATTGAAACTGACGAATTAGATAGTAGTAGCCAGTAGTAACTAAAATCCTTAAAGTGATAATGAGCATGTTTCAAATCATATTTTCACCAAGAAGGAATGCTCGTACCCCAACCAAATTTGGCATGTGTTGTCGGGTACCTAAATCCCATCGATTTTGATAGTTTTCAAATTCACATCACGTTTCATGATGGCTGGGTGACACCTCGAAACCACCCCAACTCTGCTTGCTGTATAAGGCGCCTGAGTGTGTAGCACACCGCGGCTTGGCTGCGGCGCCCTAACGGGCACCTAGATAATTGAATGTAAAATATCTGGAGGCCCGAAGATTTGCTTTTTGAACGCATTGTAGGTGATTGTTGTCAAGTTTCTATAGTTACTCATATTTTAACCTTTGTTTCTATGGATTCTGGCTAAATTTGTAATTTTCTGTCAAAAGGTACTACATCACCATTACTTAAATGTCCATGTAAAATAAGAATATTGTAGCCCCACCCGTTAGGTCAGAATCGGACCAAATATCACAAAAATATTGCATTAAAAATCGTTTTAAAAATAACGTAGAAGTACGATTTCTACGAGAAATATTTCTTCAAGTGTCTCTTAAATCATAGCATATATAATTTTAGTGATTTTAAACGTTCCCATAAAGTTTCATCAAGATCGGAGCAGCCGTTTGCCAAATATCACGAAAATATCTCGTTAAAAATCGTAAAAGTACGATAATCATAAGATATATTCAATCGATTGTACCCAGAAACGTGGCAAGTCTAAGTTTAGAGATTTCGAAGGTCCCCTCCCTCCAATTTTCATCAAGATCACTTATGCTGTTTGCCCGGTAGAGAGCGAACAAACAGACAAAAAAACTTACAAAAAACAAAACACCCAAGCTATTTTTCTTGGGGTAACGTAGGTTTAAAAAAAACATGAAGTGAAATTGAAGTCCGAAGTGATGAAACTTTATGGGAACGTTTTAAAATCACTAAAACAAGGAAAACGCTAAAGTCCCGCCGCGTTGTTGAGCGAGCACCGGTACGTGCAACACGACCCGAGTACGACATTTCCATAATGTTACATACCAATAAGTCTTTAAGGTCTTGACCGATTTAGCTGAAAATTTGTAAAATAGGAGAGAATGGATAAAATCCACCGCCATCTAGAGGACCTTGACATCATTTCTTTAGGAAAACTATTTTAACTCTTGATTACTTCTAGGTGGCAGTGCATAGTGACCAGAATATCTCGTGCGACTTTTCGTTGCCATGGTAACGTTACTTTTGTTAAAATGTAATTCTATCTACACTTCTTATCGGATCAAAATAGAATAACATATTCGTGACCGGACGGACATTCTAAATGATTTGGCTACCTCAGATTTTGTCGCCGTTAGTTTAAAAAAAACTTTAGATTAACTTTAATGTAACTTTATAACTTTTTGAACGATTTTTGCTACAAAACTCATGGCATTCAATCGAGAACGAAGCTTGCGGATGGTCCAAATTTCAACTTGATCCGAGCCTTCGTTCGACCGCTATCTTGAGCCAAAATAGCTGCGAGACTTTCCGTTGCCATGGTAACGGGAGTTTGTTATAATGTAATTTCCTTCCACACTACTTATCGGATCAAAATAAAATTAACATATTCGTGACCAGACGGACATTCTAAATGATTTGGCCACCTCAGATTTTGTCGCCGTTTAGTTTTAAAAAAAAACTTTCGATTAACTTTAATGTAACTTTTTAACTTTTGAACGATTTTGCCACAAAACTATACAGCAACCCGCATAGGTGGTATATGTACATGTGTGCAAAATTTCAGGTCAATCAGCGAAACGGTGCGACCTGCACCGAAGCAGTAACAGAAAAAAAAACATTCGAGCCATAAGAGACAAGTGGAGACGCTCGCTCATCCAATTATATATGCTATGATGAGACATTTGAAGAAATATTTCTCATAGAAATCGTACTTTTACGATTTTCCCCCGATTTTTACCGATCTTGATGAAACTTTATGGAACGTTAAAAATCACTGAAATTAAATATGTTTTTCTTTTAGAGACATTTGAAGAACTATTTCTCATAGCAATCGTACTTTTACGTTATTTTTAAAACGATATTTAATGCAGTATTCTCGTGATATTTGGCCCGATTCTGACCAAACGGGTGGGGCTACAATATTCTTATTTTACATGGACATTTAAGTAGCTAATGGTGATGTAGTAGGCCTACCTTTTGAAAGAAAATTAAGAATTTAGCCAGAATCCATAGAAATAAAGGTTAAAATATGAGTAACTATAGAAACTTGACAACAATCACCTACAATGCGTTCAAAAAGCAAATCTTCGGGCCTCCAGATATTTTACATTCTATTAATTGGTATAACCATAGCAATTAATACTACTTTATAAAAATTGTGAAGTACCAGTCTCTTAAATCTAAAACTTGGTAAAAGTAATTAAAATCCAGTAGGCAGTGACTTCTTAAAATGTACAATGACGTAATATAAGCTAAGCGCTAGACACACAGTTAGGCCGTGGGGAGCATGACAATTTGAACCTGTCTCTAGTAGGGAAAAACCCACCGCCGTCTAAATGTATCGTACCCTTAAATTTAACAGCCTTTGAGTTAACAAGCGGTGTAAAATCAAAACCGCAAGATGGCGAATTCTCGTTATTATTGAAGAAAAACAGTCTTTCTTCCGCAAATCTCTCAGTTGCGCCGATTTCCGAACCAAGCAATTCAAGTTGGTGGACTATCATACCATTGTGTATCTGCATTAGGCTTTTAGTAATCAAAACGAGTTATTTGGGCGGAACATGTGCCTGAACAAGGTCGTGCAGGTCTAGGGTTGCCTAGGAGAGGCCTAGGGCTTGTCAAACGTGTAATGTTAGCATTAATTGAATGTAGTTCTATAGCCTAATGGAACTAAAGGCTTACACTGTTGTATTATAATAATTTTCTTTATCTGGGCCTAGGCCCGGGACGGTTTCTGGTTTGTTTTATGAAAGTAATGACAATTTTTCTCGTTTCACACATAGAAGCAAAATTTAAAATGTCCGCCATTTGTTTACGTATTTGTTTATCCCCGCGACGTTCAAATAATCCACTGCATCTTAGTTCATTCAACTAGATGAAGTATCTATGTTGCAGTGAAGTGGTTTTTCCCTACTAGAGAGGCTTCAAATTGTTACGCTAGCGCTCTGTTGGAAGGATAGGAGACTGAGCGTCTAAAAGCTTATGTACGTCATTGAAAATGTATAAAATGATTCTAGTAGGCAGTGACTTCTTAAAATGTATAAAAGGTTTCAAGTAGGCAGTGATTGAGTAGTTTTGTTTACATTTATAACCAAGTTTCAGAAGGCTGTATTTTTCACTTATGGTAAAATAATTATATTATTTAAAGTTTTAATAATGTTCTGATAATGATTATTAAAGGTAAATACAGCAAATTTAATTTATAAAAAATAAGTAAATATTAAAAAGTGTTTTATGTGATGTGTAAAAAAGATACAAAAATCTAGAACTTTGAAACAATGAATTTGACCAGGAACAGAATGGCCATCTTTGATGCTACTTGAATCGAGTTAGGTCAAGGAGTTTTGCTCTAGTAAAAAGCAGAAGTGATTCTTTTTAAAACTAATTTCAATTATAAGTTTATGTGTCTGCAACTTGGCACCTATAAATATACTTTTAAGAAGATTTCAAGAGAAGAGAAGTAAGAAGATTAGAAGTATAAGGACTCACAAGAGAAGACTACAGATGGGTGAAAAATCATACTCAAACACAACAGCCAAAGAAGGTCGTATGATATAAACTTTTAATGTCCAATGTGGTCGTTATCAAGCAGATCAATTTCACTAAATAATTGCTGTAGTATTATTACTTGGTTTAAAAATAAATGTCTAATTATGTGTTAATTTGTATGCCAAGTGTGTTGCTCATTGACTGTGTAGGCTAGCCGAGGTGGATGAGTTTTAATATAATATATGGTAGCCTATCGAGAAGTAGGTAATAGTGTACATTCCTGGGGAGTGCTGTAGCGTTACAATTTGGCAGCCCAACGTTAGTGGTCTTACTGAAGATAATGTCACGCAGAGATTAGGGGTCTCAATTACACACTTGGCTACAAATAAACCTAGGCTTTGGAATAATGGCTAGTCAAAGTGAAGGTGTTGCTATTGATGAAATAGAGCTAGGGTTGCAAATTGTTTCTCAAGATTTAGGGAGGACAGAATTGGGACAGATGGATAGTGGTTTAGATAGGCACTTGGCAACCGATATGACTAGCACTTCGACGGAAGGAAGTTTGGTGATGAGTCCAGAAATGAGTTTTTAATGAGTACGTTGTTGAATAAAATGAGTACCATGGAAAATAGCATGAAAAATGAAATGAGTACCATGGAAAATAGCTTGGAAAATAAAATGGGTAACATGGAAAATAGCATGAAAAATGAAGTGGGTAAGATTATGGACGAGAAACTAGAGGTTGTAAACATGAAATCGATAAGGTAAATAAACGAATGGATGTCATCCAAAATGGATTAGAAGAAAAATATGACAGACTTTTCTTCACCTTAGAAAAACAATTCATAGATGTGAAGCTAAAAGTAACTGAAGATGTGGAGGACATTGAAGCCAAAGTAGGGGGTGCTATGGAATTGATAAGGGATATCCAAGCAAAACACAATGTGGTGTGTCCCATACTGGAACAGTGTGGGTGCGGCATGGGCAAGTATGGGCACTGGGGGATGGATGTGGGGTGTGGGTAACCTGGCTTTTGTACGTGTGGATTCCATACGGGTGATGTGTGGGCAGGTGTGGGGCAGATAGTGTGGGCTTTTACCCATACCTTTCCCACACGGGACCGGTACTGCTATATTCCACATAACATTTCTATTGCGTGGGGAGCAGGTGTGGAAACCCACATCTTTCCCACAGCAAAACCATATGGGTACTGTACCGTTTTACTCACTTATCCCATGCGGTCCAAGCAATTTTATAAAATAAATAAAATAAATGAAACATGTCAAATTAATCGCAATGGAGCCTTTAAAAGCGTAAAGCTACCGGATCATAACATTCACGAAGGATGTTCGTCTTGTTCCATTGTATTATGACTTATATAACCAATAATTTTACATATTTTCTGTCTTATTTATTTTTCCAACTTCAGACTCAGTATTAGAAAATATGTTCACAGGAAAAGGCAGTATGTCTCAAGCACAAGGTGTCTGCCAGCCTGTACACAAACAAATTGTGAGAGTAAACAAAAACTTATAAAGAATAAAGAAACAGATTAACAAAAATTAACAAATTGTCTTTGCTGTCGATAACATTTTCACCTAATTTATTTATTCATTTTAGATAAAGGGTCGGCCCAGCCCAGACCCACGTTCGATTTATATTAATTGTAATTTTAAAAAAAAATTCCAAAATAGCTATTTATTATTTATTTAATTGTATATTATATTATTGCTATTCGTTCGTCTACTTTGGTGATGACTTGAATTAATATTTGAATAAGGTGGGATATACGTCCGCAAGAGTACCACTACCATTTTCATAAACTCACAAGATGAATGAAAACTAACTGTAGGAATAAATCGTTCCTCGTTCGATATATTGATACTACCCACAGACATACCATATATTATTTTATATTTATGTTTATAGATAGTCGAACTTGAATAAGATTTTAAACCAATGTAAGTAAATTTAGCGAAAACAAATGCATGTTAAGTTATAACGTTGGCATTGACGAGCTGATCACAACATCACAACAAACTTCACGAACTTGGTAAACCCCAAAAAAAATTCTCGAAATGCAGGAGAGTGCTGAAAAAAAATCGAAACATTACCGCCATGTAATTAAAAAATTTAAAAAATTTAAAAAACCCCAATTTTTTTATAGTTGGTAAATTCGTGGGGCCGACAAAAAGGTTATCCCTAATGTTGCAACTTTCCGCTCAAAACGGGTTTCCCCAAAGCTTGTAGCCTAGGGTGGGCCCCCCTACTAGGCCTCCCTGCAATTTTTGTGCGTCTACCCCTCGGCTGAAAGGGAAATTAAACATATTTTTTAACTTTTTTTAAATACAAAAGGGCCCCTTCAATGCCATGAAAAATGGGTTTTAAGGGCCCAAAGGGCTCTTTTGGGTTTTTGGGGTGGGGCCTTTGCCTAGGCCTCCCAAAAAGGCTAGACAAAAGGCCTAGCTAGCCTACCACGATGTTAAGTTGTGCATGCAAGTCGTGGGCTCATTATCTAGTGGGGCCCATAGGTGCCCTTTAGGTAAATTTTAAGCGGGATTTATTAGGTAGGCCCTAGGCCTAAAAAATTTTTTTTTATCTCCTAGGCATGGGCAAAGCCTAGCCTAGCCCTATGCTTTTCAAAAAGGCCTGGGGGCTGGGACCAAAAAGCGGGCTACCCCTAGGCCACCCCTGGGCCTAAAGGCTTGATTCCGTTACCTGCTGGCTCGACTGGGTGCGGGGCACTGCCCAAAATGGCAGGAAAGCTACAACAAATTTAGTTTAGCGCGGGGGCCCAGCAATTAACGGAACGCCCCACTACAAAATGCTGGCGTACTGGTTTAGTACATCTAGCGGAAAAACCCTTTGGTTTTATTATCTTTTGGGAACGTGATTTAAGATAACGTGCAAAACCCTTACTTGCGTTTTCACTTCTTTTTTCAACCCTGTTTGTCGTTGGGCAATCCAACACGGGGGCCCAACAAAACCCTGTAATGTTTTTTATTGATTATTGGATGGGGGGTTTTGGGCCCCTTTATGAATCTTTTAAATTTTGTCTAGGCTCTCCCAAAAAAAGTAGTTAAAAATACCTTTTTCTTAAATTTAAAAAACCGCAATTTTTTTACACATGTATATATTTGAGGTTATCCCGGGTTATGTAGGCCTAGTTTTTTTTACGTTGCTTGGAAATCAGGGGGTACAGTTTTGGGGCGGCCTTGTCAAAGGGGACGCGAGTTGAAATTCCAACCACCGTTGCAACTGGGTGCGTTCATAAAAAAATTTACCCCACTTTTCCCCGGACCAACCGGGCCAAAAAACCTCGTACCGGAAATTTAAAAACCCCGGGTCTAACGGAAAACGCGCAAATGTAGGAATTGTTCTTTATTGGCCGTGGATATTCTTTCGAAACCCCCCGGGAGGCCTAGTAAAAAATTCCCGGGGTAGTGGGCCTACTAAAAATTTTAATTTTGGGCCTAGCCCCTATGCTCAATTTTTTTCCGAGTGTAGGGCTATTTTTAAAAAGGGTCGATTCCTGCAAATGCCCCATAAGTTTTTGAATTTTCTGTTTTGGACTTGAGCCCATCACTTCTTGTTTTTGGAATTTGAAAACGGTCCCTTTGGAGCCACCCCTGGGAAACGAGCCACATGGGCCAAATTTAAATTTGAAGTTGTTCTGAATCCCTTTGTTGATTTTGGCGTTAAACCGGGGGAGGTTTGAACTTTTCCATACCACTGATTGCTAGCCTATTTTTCCTTTTAAAAAAAATATCAATCTTTGGTTGGTTATCGCTCAAAATTTCGTCGTTGCATCGGACCTTCAGGGTTGGCTTGGTGGGCTTTGGTTTACTTCCCCCACTAAAAATCATTTTCCCTTTCCAAATTTTACTGATTTGGGTAGCCTTTTTAATAGGGATTTTTTTTTATTTATTTTTTTAAATTTTTTACGTTGAATCCACGGTTAAGAAAGGGGATCGCTAAATGAAAATTTTTTCGCTGATAAATTGTACTTTGGGGTGGGGCCCATTTCCCCTTTTCCCTTTTCTTTTTTTTTGGGCGAAATTCCTTTTTCAGTTGGACAGTCCTTTAGGCCCCTTTAAAATAGAAATTTTTTAAAAGTTTTGTAATTTTTTTGGGGTTTTTTTTTTTCCACATAAAAAAGGGTTGAAATTTTGAACTTTTTTGGGTAAAAGAAATGATTTTTTTTTTTTGGGACCCCCCCCCCCCCCCCCACCAAACTTTTTCCCAAAGTAGGCCTACACCCTACTATTTGTAGGACATTTTTATAACTTGATAACCCGCCCAAAATAGAAAAAATCCAACGATCCTAAAAGGCTCTATGAATTCATTTGAATTTCATACCTTAACGGTTAAACGTATCAATATAGGCCCCTACCCTGGGTTTTTGTAATCGTTTAGGGCCTGGGGCCCTGTTAAATTAAAAACTTTTAAGGGTGTTTCCTATTCCTTGGGCATACTTTTTGGAAGAATTTTCTTCTTAAACGCCAATTCCCCAAAATTTAAAAGATTTAATAGTAGGCTTTTAACGACGTTTTTTTTTTTTTTTTTAATTGAGGTCATAAAGGAACCCTGGGTTTCTTAATTTTGGTGAATTGAAAAAAATCCAATTTAAATTTCCCCCTTTTTAAAAAAAAATTTTTTTTTTGGTAACCCCGTGCATCCACATTTGGATTTAAACGTTTATAAAAAACAATGACTCTTATTGTCTGAATTCTCCCCACCCCCTGCCATAAAAATATGATTTAAATTCACGGTTTTGGGCCCACTCAATGAAGGGGGGAATGTGGGTAATTTTTCCCGGGGGTTTTTAAAAAAAGGGGGTGAAAAATTTTTTTATATCGGTACCTAGGTCCCAAGGGGGCCCTGTGTGGTAAAAAATAAACCCAAATTTTTGGCCTGCCCGCCTCTGTGATTTTTCAAAATTTCTTGAACTGGGTTCCTTTATTTTTTGAGTCCCATGACATATTAGGTCTAAATTTAAATTATTGGTTATGGCACTTAATTTTAGTAGGGGCAAACATTTTTTAAAAAAAAAACCCACTTGTTGGGTAACTTCTTTTCCCTTACATTTCAGATATTTGGAGCAAGCACAGCGTGAAGAATGACGAGCTGACGCCAATGCGAAATAAAGGAGAACCCCCACCTGATAATCGCGGGGGATGGAAATGGCTGATGAAAAAAATACCCCCAGGGGTGACGTGTTGAACCTGTGAATTATTTGTGTCTTGTCTCCAAAATTGGGAAATTTTTAAAGCTCCCAATTTTGTTTTATTCTGAAAAAAAAAGTAAATTAAATTTTTTGGGGGGACAAAATTTTAAAGTCAAAAGTGAAATTTTTTCTTTCCAAAACAAATGTTTGATGAGCCCATAGTAAAAACTATTTTTAAACCCCGGGGACATTTAAATTTTATACCAAGGGTTTCAGATTTACAAAATTGTAGGCCTACCAACAATGTTGCATGTGCTTTGCATGCTTGGGTTTCTTTTAAAGGGCTATTGTAGGGCTAAAATTTTCTTTTCAAAACCCGAAATTTATGACATTGTGAAAGAAATTTTATTGGGGTTTCCCTGAAACAAATTTGCCCAAGTATATAAAAGATCGTGGCCCCTGGGGATCAAAAAAAAAAATTTTTTTCTTTTGGGAATATTTTTTCCCCAAAACCCTTTCCTTTTTTCTTATTGCTATAAAGGGCCCAGGGCCCATAAGTATGTATACTAAGGGGTCATGCTTTCGATTAAACCCCACTTTATAATTTGTTGCTTGTTTTAAAATGGATGAGGAAACCCCATCCGACTAAAAATGTGTGTTTAAACTTATTGGCTTAAATAAAAAAAAAAGCACAAATTTTTAATCTGCTAAATTTCATTAAAAAATTTTTTAGGGGTGGGAATTTCAAATCGATATTTTTTTTTTTATTATCATTATCAAAAAAGGGGTTTCCTACCTTTTTGGGCCCTTACCTTAATTTGAATCGATTCACAAAGCCTGTTCCGATCTATAACCCCGGAACCCCAATTTTGGGAATTTAAAAGTTTAAAAAAATACAATTGCGTTTTCCCTTTTCTGCCCTTTTCTGGGCCCTTTGATGTCATTTTGTTTGGTTCCCGTTATCGAGTGGGTTTGGGGTTTATTTTCAAAAATAAAACTTTGGGGTGGGGACACCATATTTAGCCCCCGCCATTTCTGGCACAACGTGAATAATTAAATTTTGTCCATAGAATTTTTGGGGTTTGTGCCACTTTGACCAAATTTTTTATATTTTTTATTATCGATAATGAATTTTGAAATATCCCTTTTTCAAAAATTTTATCCATAATTTTCTGATTTTTCCCTGCGCCCCTCCCTAAAAAAAATAAATTTCAAACATTCCATGCCACCCAAATTTTTTTTCTTCTTATTGAAAAATAAAATTTCTTTCTTTTTTTTTTACCGCTTAAAAAGGGGGAAAAATTTGGGTTTTAGGCCCGCCCGCATGCATGCAATTGACCTAAAAATTTTAAAAATAGGTTTTTTGTTTTTTAGAATATTTTGGGAAAAATAAATATGTTATTTTAATGGGCTATTTTGGGGGCATCGACGATCTACCTCTAAAATCTGGGAAATTTTAAGGCCCACCTTTTTAAGTTAGGGAAAATTATTTCTCGATTTTAGCGTTTATACTGGATATTTTCAAAAGACTGGTATTTCCCTTTTTTGATTTGGGTTTTCTTCAAATAACCTGGTAAATTTTTTTTTTTTTTTTTTATTATTAGGCCTAGGAGGGGCTAGGTTTGCAAAATAAATTTGCCTCCATGTCAGTAATGTGAATTTTAAAATTAAATTTCAAACCCTGGGAAATTTAAAATACTAGCTTTGTATTGCTTTTTTTCCTACCGATTCTAAAAATATTTTTTGAAAAAGAACCTGCAAATTTTCAAAAGCAAATGTAATATATTAGGTTTTATAATTTTAATTTATTAGGGCCCAATTGATTGTTGTGGGGCCCCCAATTGCGAAATACACTAGATAATTAAATTTGTAAATCCTCTAGAAATTTTTTTTGGCTTTTAAAAAACCACATTTTTAAGGGTGGCAAAGGGTAGGGCCCAAAAACAATGCTAGGACCACACAACCCGCTTTTGGCTTGGGCAAAATTTAAGATTATGTTTCATGTAGCCATTCCCAAAAAAAACCAGTAGCTTTTCGACATGACAAATTTGTCTTTAGAAGGGGTGATTTCCCCAACCTCCTTATCCGACAGATAACCCCTCTTCCCCCGCAAACAATCGACATGTCAATGTATTAAAAATGCATATTATGTTTTTCACCACTATTTTTTTTTTTTTTAATTTTGATGTTGACTAAAGGGACTCTAATTTTGACTTTTACCCCCCTCTTTTGGGAAAAAAGGGAAAATTATTTGGGGATTTAAACTTTGGGAAAATTTTTTTTTAATTTTTTTTTTTTTATTTGATTGATAAAAAACGGCGAAAAAATTTAAAATTTTGCTAGTTTTCGCGAAAATGGATAAAAAATAACCTGATTTAAAGTGTACACTCGCCATCAGCAATATTTAAAAATTTTCCCAGGGCGAGTGGATTTGTCGTGGGGTTTCTGACCCAAAAATTCCCTGGTGACAGGGGCCCCCCACCCCTTTTTCCCCGGTAGGGGCCCCCAATAGGGCATGCTAGCAAAAAGGTGCCAAAATTTATGGGGTTTGGGATTTTTCGGGTAGTTTTCCCTGTTTGGTTTTTTTTTTATTAAATTCCAACGGGTTTGGAAATAATTAAATGAAACTACACCGACTACCGGAAAAAACAATGTGCGCATATTCCCAAACCGTGAAAGTCTGGGGGTTTTAAGTTTATATACACCCCAGTACACCCAAGCGGGATCTGTGGGTGCCCTGCGGGATCAGTAATTAAACCCCTATGGGGAACGGGGGACAAACCCCCCATGTCACCCCAGTTCCCGGGGGGATGCCCCTGCCCGGGGATCTTTTGGGTGCCATGCGGGGTTTAGTAATTAAAACCCTGTGGGCATACTGGGGCAGGGCCCCCCATTGGGCACCCCCAAATCCCCGCGGGGGATCCCCCCAAAGGATCCCCCTACCGGGCCCGGGAGAAAACTTTTCCCCATGGGGCCCGTGTGGGCTGCCCGCATAGAAACCCCATTGGGTGGGACTGCGGGTTTGGGGTGCGGGCAACCCCAAAACTGTTTGGGTGGGGTCCATTTTATGTTGATGATAAAAAGGGAAGAAATTTTAAAAATCAAAAAGAAGTCTCAAAAATGAAGAAAAACGAGAATTAGATGGGTAAAAACCTTTTTTAAGAAAACTTGCAATGGGCCCGGAAAAAAATTAAATTTTAAAAACCAAAACAAAAAAGATGGAAAAACACTATTCTTTAAACCAAAACAAAGCATTGGAAAATTTTTTTATTCTAACCCAAAACAAAAAAAATTCAAGAATTTTTTGGAAAATCAAGGGGTAACGGCTTTACGGGGAAATAAACCCTTTATGCAACGATAGCGGTGTAAGGAGACCAACTACTTTGAGAGGGCATAATAAATTTATGGGGGAAAGGAGGTATTTTTATCCCCTTGAATTTTTCTGAACTTGTTAGAAAGCCGATTCAAGAACTATTCGGGAAAAAACCCAAGGAAAAGGTTTTGGGGTTCACTTTTACAAAAGGGTTTAAGGGTTTTAATGCATACCCTGGATGCCCGGAAATGAGTTTGATTCCTTTGAAGATTTTAAAGAAAAATTCATTAATCATTTTTGGGGGGACAACGCTCAAGATGTTTTTCATGAACACATATATAGTGCATCCTACGAAGGTGGTAAACAGGGATTACATCAGTATCTTCAAACGTTTGTTGCGTCATAGTGGATATCTCAGTTGCCCAATACCAAAATGAAACGATGGTCAAACAATTTCCTCAAACATTTTCCTATGGAAATTCGTTTACATTTCATTCATAAGACAACGATGCCACTAAAATCGTAAATCTTTTGGAAAGATTAGAAAGTGACAGACTGTTTTTGGGTTACCTAGTCAAAATAGGAACTATGAAAACACCTACTACCACAACTTTGCAACAAATGCCAACAATGATGGGTACAAAAATCGACAAACTAACGTCAATTCAAGACCTCTAGATGACTGGCGATCTCCAGGGAACGAAAGAGCCCCCTCCTACTAACAACAACGTGACGGCACCTCCATTATTAACTGAAAACTAATAGGGCTGTGGATCTCGGAGTTGTTCCTTACTCACTTGTTCTATGTTGGTCAGTTTGAAGAGGTTATCGATTTGAAGGGGTAGTTGACTGATTTGATGGATTAACTTTGATGGTTGATGTACATTTCTTGTACATTTTTTGTTCTTGGTTGGTCAGTTTGAAAGGTTTTTCAATTTAAGTAGTTATTCATTGTCCCTTTTATTGTGGGGCATTCCAATGTACTTTTTTGTTTTTTTATTGGTTTAATTTGAAGGGGTTTGTCAATCTTGTCTTCAATTTGCTGGTTTGACTACTTTTTGATGGGATGATAGTTCTTCTGTGGGATGATAGATTTGGAATAGTTTATTGTGGAGTGGAAAATGAAAAAAATAGACATTTTTATAAAGATTCTTGGAATTGGTGTTGCTGAAGTTGATAAATACTAGTACATTTTAAAAAGGTTGTCCATAATTTCCAATTTGAAAGATTTTTAAGTTGATGATATTATTTAATTGGGTTTTTTGTTTTTTTTAAAGGAGTAAATAATTTAATATAGTGTTTCAATGGTTGCAGGAGTTAATATCAAAAAAAAATAATTTCCATTTCTTCAATAATTTATTTTTGGAAGGGGTATTGTAAACAGCCTTTCAATTGTTGAGTTATTAATTTTGTTAGTGTTTGTCAATGGAGGTAGTTGGAACATTCAATGAGTTCTAAATTTTGGGTTGCTTGAATTTTATGATATTGTATTAAAGTCATGGGTAGCGGTAAAAGAACAAAGTGTGATCTAGTTTGTTTAGATTTTTGTGGAATAAGCTGATGTTCAGATTTGTCATTGTCCAGAGGATTATTGTATTGTTATCAGATTTTGAAGCAGGATTAAGAATTAAAAAAAATCCTTTAATTTGTCTGGTGCTTTCAAGCATTATAAATGTTAAAATTTCAAAAAATTGTTCAAAATTTAAAGGGGGTATTGGAAGTACCAGCCCTCTTAAATCTAAAACTTGGTAAAGTAATTAAATCCAGTAGGCAGTGACTTCTTAAAATGTATAAAATGATTCTAGTAGGCAGTGACTTCTTAAAATGTATAAAAGGTTTCAAGTAGGCAGTGATTGATTTAGTTTTGTTTACATTTAAAACCCAAAGTTTCAGAAGGCTGTATTTTTCACTTATGGTAAAATAATTATATTATTTAAAGTTTTAATAATGTTCTGATAATGATTATTAAAGGTAAATACAGCAAATTTAAATTTATAAAAAATAGTAAATATTAAAAAGTGTTTTATGTGATGTGTAAAAAAGATACAAAAATCTAGAACTTTGAAACAATGAATTTGACCAGAACAGAATGGCCATCTTTGATGCTACTTGAATCGAGTTAGGTCAAGGAGTTTTGCTCTAGTAAAGAAAGCAGAAGTGATTCTTTTTAAAACTAATTTCAATTATAAGTTTATGTGTCTGCAACTTGGCACCATAAATATACTTTTAAGAAGATTTCAAGAGAAAAGAAGTAAGAAGATTAGAAGTATAAGGACTCACAAGAGAAGACTACAGATGGGTGAAAAATCATACTCAACACAACAGCCAAAGAAGGTCGTATGATATAAACTTTTAATGTCCAATGTGGTCGTTATCAAGCAGATCAATTTCACTAAATAATTGCTGTAGTATTATTACTTGGTTTAAAAATAAATGTCTAATTATGTGTTAATTTGTATGCCAAGTGTGTTGCTCAATTGACTGTGTAGGCTAGCCGAGGTGGATGAGTTTTAATATAATATATGATAGCCTATCGAGAAGTAGGTAATAGTGTACAACGGGGAGCGCTGTAGCGTTACAAAATTATCCTAATTTAACAAATATGATTTTGCTATGGGACTTGAAAAAGTAAAGAGATCCCACGCATACTAAAGACTTACAAAAAAAGCTCATCCATCAACGCGACTAAAAAAAGCTTTCGCGAAGCGGCCTTGTAACCAAAATCCACCATGCCCTGAACCTGAAATAGAGACAGTACCGGTAACGACTACATTTCAATATAAAAATTAATCATACATTTTTCCATTTGCCCCAATGCTACGTACCAGTGAGCGCAGAAACGCTTTATGCATGTAGGCCTACATCTTGTTGAGTTTTCGTACGTTATTCAAGTGAAGGTCAACAACATTGGCAATCGGCATCCCAGCACTTCACGGGTGCATGCCCAAAACAAAGCCAACAGCCAATGCTGTTACTTTCTAGCAAAGATTGAAGTACTATACCTGCTTTCTAGGCTACCCGGAACCTCCACCAATTTCTTTGTATTTTTTAATACTCTACTTTGAGTCGTGTACCAAATACTTGCAGGCCATCAGAATGTTGATACCTTTCTGAAATGAAACCTTTTAGTCAGAGAAAGCCTATTTTTCCTTCTTTTTTAGTCTTCTCATCATAGGTGGAGGAAAACATACCAACATCGGCTGAGCCGCAGAAATGAGTTGATGCCTTGGAATAGTGCTGGAAAACAATGTTATGTATTATTATAGATCCCACACATAACAAAAACTTGTAAAAATACAGCCAAACCTTACACACTCAAAAGAAATGAGATCTAAAAAAAAGGGCCAAGCTCATCTACCCTTCCACATTTGCGCATTCTTAATTCATTGGCCAGTAACAACACCCTTGAAAAGCTTGGCAAAATAGAATTTGCAACTATTAATTCAAACGTAGTAGTTCATCCAAATTCTTTTTTTCCAATTAATTTTTAACGTAATGATCATACAAATTCTATTTTGCCAAGCTTTTCAAGGGTGTTGTGACGGGACACTGTACGTTTATGAATTAAGAATGCCCAAATGTGGAAGGGTGGATTAGCATGGCCCTTTTTTTAGATCTCATTTCTTTTGAGTGTGTAAGGTTTGGCTGTATTTTTACAAGTTTTTGTTATGTGTGGGATCTCATTACTTATTCAAGTTCCATTGCAAATTATTTGTTAAAATATAATAATTTTATCAAAGTCGATTTAATGCTATGGAATTACCAATAAACAATAGAATGAAAAAATATAGTGGTACAAAGACTTGCTTTTTGTAAACAATGTAGGCGATTATTGTCACGTAACTATAGTTACCTTGTTGATTGTATGCCTGTATAAGGCTTATTTTAAAATTT